>VDFB02281492.1:962950757-963339067 GCA_007258455.2 Sequoia sempervirens | reverse complement strand
AATTGGAAATTGCAAGATCATGATATCACGGGCGAGTGCCACGTGTCTCATCCGGTGAAGCCGATGGAATGATAAATACTTTGATGCATATTTAATACATTATGCCACGGGTTATATTTATTAATGTATGAATATTAGTTTATAAATTGAACATTAATTATAAATATTTTAAAATAAATTAAGTATTTTAATCTAAAATTTTAATATTTGACATTACAAATAAAATTAAACTAAATTCTAATTTTTTAAATTCATAAAATATTTATTATCTATTTAGTTTTACTAATTATCTAATACAATTAAATTAAATTAAATTAGATATTCATTTTATATTAATTAAACAATTATTAATTATAATTTTAGAATAAATTAAGAAATAAGATCTATATAAAATCAACTTTTCTATTTTTTTTTCTTTGTGTCCAAATAATTTCATTTTCTAAAATTATACTAAATTCTAGATATCATAATTAAACACAAAACTTTATTCTATTCTAATCCTAACCCTAGTTAAACCTTCTAACCCTATTTGACTCTAACCCCTTACCCTAATTGAACACTCACAAATCTTAATTGTAATTGACCACTACATAATTGAATTCTGCACTTCTAACCCTAACCCTAACTCTAACTAAACCTCCTAAACCTAAATTCCACCTTCAAACCCTAACCCAAACCCTAATTGAACTTTTAAACTAACTCCACTCAAGTATTAACCCTAATTGAACATTTATTGAACACTAGTCCTAATTGTACCATAACCCTAACTTTGAACTACAGTTGAACTCTAATCCTAGCCCTAACACTAATTCTAATCCTAATTGAACCTTAACCCCAACCCCAACCTTAACCTTGACCCTATTTGAACTCTTATTGAATTCATAACCTTAATTAAACCCCAACCTCATCCTCAATCCTAACCCAAACTGAACATTAATTGAACCCTAAAATTAACCCTAAGTGAACACTAATCCTAATTGAACTCTAAATTTTTAGTTGAAAATATTAAAGTGCCTTAGATTTTTCCATTCATTGTCATTTATCATTCAATTCCTAATAGAACTCCAAAAATTTATACTTTTATAATGTTTGAATACACACCTAATATTAAGGGTTTAGAGTTTAAGGGTTAAGGGTTTGAGGTTTAGGGTTAAGTGTAGAGGGGAGAGATATAGAGAGAGAGAGTTGTGAGTTAGAGGGTAGAGAGTAGAGGGTTTAAGGGTTTGGAGTTTAAGGGTTAAGGGTGTAGGGTTATGGGTAGAGGGGAGAGAGATAGAGGGATTTAGTGAGAGAGAGGAGGGAGGGAGAGAGATAGAGAGCAGAGGAGCTAAGGGTAGAGGGTAGAAGGTAGAGGGTTATGGGTAGAGGAGGGAGATAAGAGGAGGAGAGAGAGAGAGGTAGAAGGGGCAGGAGGGTGAGGCTTGAGAGAGACAGGAAAGAGGAGGAGAGATATGGGGTAGAGGGTTAAACGAGAGGGTAGAGGCTTGGTATTTAGAGCTTCATGGGTTATGGGCTCTTAAGGTTTACGTTAAGGGTCAGGGTTTAGGCTCTGCAGAAGGAGACACATAGAGGGAGTGAGTGAGAGATAGATAGAGACCTAAGAGAGGGAGAGGGGGTAGGAGGGAGAGAATTGAGAGAGAGAGAGAGGGTAGAGGGTAGAAGGTTTAAAGGTTTAGGGTTTAGGGTATGGGTAGAGGGGAGAGAGATAGAGGGATTTAGTGAGAGAGAGAGGGATTCATATCACTATTGTGGTGTGTATAATCCTTATTTTAGCTTAAATTCAAAGAATTAATTAAAATGCTTGAATGGGATTGTAGGCGAATATGTTTTGTATAAGGATTTGATAAGTAGTATTGGGTGAGAATGCATACTGATGAAATTGTAGTGCAATATTGTCAGGGATCTTATAAGTTATATGTTATGTATTAAATCTGTCATAAACCTTTAGATGCTTATGAATTTGACTCCTGCAATGGATATATGACACTGATCTAAGTTGTACTTATTTGTGTAGTTCAACAATTGTTAGTCTTTTCCTAAAGCTTGCTACAAATTGCAAATTATTGACTATATTTTACTATGGATTGTGTTGTAGTTATCTCATGCTCCACATAGTTGATATTATAGGTGAACAACCAATTTTATTCAATATTATCCTATTGTGTTGAGCTATTCAATGGGATTATCTGTTATGTGTTAATGTTGTTTATGATATTGGTGCAGAGGTTGTAAACACATTAAGGGTTCACCCTCCCGGGTCTTGCAGAGCCCAAAGTGTAGGAGACTTTTTAAAGTCCTCATCAGTTGGTTGAGGTCCTTTGAGCTGCCCTTGATTGGAATTGGCAATCCCATAGGTAGATTAGAAGACCAACCTGGTTACAGTGTAAAAAACAAACCAACACCCTCTACCTTTAACCCTACACCCTAAACCATTAACCCTTAAACTCTAAACCCTTAAACCCTCTACCCTCTATCTCTCTCCCACTCTAAACTCTAAACATTTCCTTGTATTCTTTTATAATTTTTATTATTCTTATTTATTTTACACTTACATTTACAAATACACATACATATGCATTTACTATTGTCATTTATTTATCATGTAGTTTAATAGTTTGATCGATTTCATATTATATGTGTTGAAGACTTTAGAATTTCAATTACATTAATTTATGGATATGTTGTATCATAACACTACAAAACCATATGCTCTTTGCATTTACACTTGCATTTAGAAATACACATTTATATACATAGATATAGATTTCTTTAATGATATTGCATTTATTGTTCTAGGAGAGCATCTAGTAATTGCATTTACATTTACATTTAAAAATACATATATACATGTATACATACATATACACATACATTTATTACATATATATATATATATATATATATATATATATATATATATATATATATATATAATATATATATATATATATATATATATATATATATATATATATATATATATATATATATATATATATATATATATATTTATGTGGGTGATCCTAATAATAGTGGGAAGGCAATTTTTGTCAAAATGACACTAAAATTATTATTTTTAACTAAATTCATATTCTAAGTAACTCATAGCTGCCAAATCGCGGAAGAATTTGAAGATGATGCAAACTAGAGTGTCGCTTCACATTTTGTCTATAGATTCTAAAAATATTTTTTCAAAATTTTGGAATCAAATTGCACTTCTTTTCCATCTCCCACCTTAACCGATGAAACTAACATTTTAAAAGTGACGACAATCAGATAACGAGCAATTTTTTTCCATGAAGGATGTTCTAATTCTTTTGAATTTAGATTCATAACTATGATATCTTAGTGCTTCCAATTTGGTTAGATAATTTTTATTGAATATTTTTTCTCTAATCAAGTTTTGAAGTCAAACCAATTAAAATTCAAACATAGCGCGACCGTATAACGCATAACTTTTTTTGTATATATCAAAATTCTCTTTTTTTTTTTTGGATCAAGGACTTAAACATTTGGCGTACTCATATTTTTAATTTTTTTTTTGATAATCTGCTATTTTTCCACATATGCAAAACAGACCTTCATTTTCGATGAAAAACCTATGTTTAATAAAACTAAAAAAACAAATACATAATAAAACCAAAACATATTAAAATTATATTCATTGGATAGCTTGTTCTGAGGACTACCTGATTCCAGTTGGGTTTGTGAAGATTCATCCATTTTCATGCTCAACCTGAGCTTCGAAGTGCCAAAATTCAAGGTTTTTTTGTGTCTCAGGGTGGGATGAGGAATAAGGGGGTTTCGAATGAACCCCTAGGGGTTCGCTCAAACCAGGGTTCATTCGAACCCCCCTTTTATAAGGGGTTTTGATGGCTTTTTTGGCGGGAAAGCATTAAAAGGGTTCACCCGAACCCAAGTTCTAGCGAACCCCTAATGGGTTCGATCGAACCAATAGGTTCGTACGAACCCTTAAAACTAAGTTTTTTTCCATGCATTCATTTTTTGTGATTTTTCCTTCCTCACTTCAATTGTAAACCACTATTGTGGCTTCACCCATATATATATATATATATATGTGCGTGTGTGTGTGTGTATGTATATCATTTATATTCAGTGTTCAGAAACAACCCATTAGGTCCACAAATGGATAAAAAAATCATAAAATCAGATCTCCCATACATGTTTTGTTGAAACCTAGGCTTGAACCTCTCATTTCACATGCTTTTCTTCACAAAACTCTTGAGGATAGTAGCTATAACTTCTTTATTTCTCATCCTATTCCCTATTCATGCATCCTACAATTACAACAATATCCATGGGGCCTCTTACACAAACTACAGTAATCACAAAAAGTGTAAGAGCCCCTTTATATCATGTTTGGACTACAAAACCCTCAAAAACAGTGTAACCGGGCTGTATGCAAAGAAATGAATCTTTCTAACTCAAATCAACATATTAAGCCCTCAAATTAGATTCAAATCAAAGCTAACACATATCTTCATGACTTGGAATTGATTTCACATCAAAATATGGCTGCATGTGACCGTACAGTGCTGCATAACAAGAAAAATATCAAAACTTTGAAGAAAAACATAGATTTTTGAATGTCAAGAGCTTCTATTTTAAATCGTCAACCATCAACAACCATTACAATGATCACTTTATTCCTTTTAAAGGCCTTTACATGTCAACCACTGAACAACCACCTCTACAACTGACTTTTTAATCTTTTATGATCACATGAAACATAAAACACACTAATTGCAAGGTTGTTAACATCACTATTGAAATGTTTTAATTTTTTGACCTTTCAAACATTAAAAAGTACATCATTAAATTAATTATGTAATGGCATAAAAATTAAAAACATCATGAATTAATTATATAACCACATAAGTCAAATATAATTCTATCAAGAAATTAATATCAAATAGATAATATAATCGCATAACTTATACATTTCAATGTCATTGATCTTCTTCTTCATCCAACTCTTTGTCATATCATCTGATGCAGATTCGACATTGTAAGGATTGGTCATATCATCATCATCATTGATATCAGTTTCGATAATGTCATCATCCACACGAATATCATCTTCATGAACATTAACTCCTACATCATCATGATCTAGTTCCTCCTCTTCGACATCTTCGTCAGGGACATCATCAACTAACTGTTGATCCTGATCATCATCTACATCATCTTCTAGTTCTTCGGTATCTTCTTCTTCCACCACATTATACTTTACTAGCCTTCCTCTTGGATCATGTCTAACAACAAATGACCAACACGGTTTACTTGGAACCTGCAGGTAAAATACGTACTTTCGCGTGGCTTGGCGGAACATGAGGCTCATTTCATCCCTTTCGATCAACCTTGTAGCCAACCATGGTAGAAATCCATTTATCATGTTCAATAATAGTTCTCCTGGGATCATTTTCATTCAATGCGTGCTTTGCACCATAGGATGTGAAAAATTAATCTGAAGGACTTAAAGTCACACTCAAGTATATCATTCAAAATCCCATAGTATCGATTTTCTGAGACTTCTGGATGTATGTCGCTTCTAGATGAAACATTAGTCACCTGAAAGATTGCAGCTATACCAGAATCACAAGTTTTCTTCATATCATCCAAAATTTTGATTCAAAATTTATGATCATTGCACCACATAGCCTTGTGGTGTTTCACTTGCAATATGTCAAACATGTAAAAATTATTGCAATATCGTCATTTGATAAACATATTTATTCTTGGCCGAATGTATGCAAAGAAAATAATCTCAACATATATATACATTAATATAATTGAAAATAATTAAATAATATGGGTGATTAATATATTTATACATACCTGTTTATCTCTTAAACCACATGCTAAATCAATTTCCCTTTGCGTAACATTGGAATCTCCCATTCGATGAGCTTCTTTAACCAATGAAGCCACACCTTCCCATGTTAATGCATGACCCGGATTCGCGACATCGTTCAATCCATGCGTCATCCAATCAATATTGTTGGTGATGTACAAATGTAGTGCATCCACTCTCGACCTCTTTGGCCTTCAAAATTGAAATTCTAAATGGCGTGCTAATTGGTTAAATACCACAATATCGACCTTAATTTGCAGGAAGTGATGTATATTGAAGATTTAAAAATTAAATAAGTACAATATGCAAAGCCATATGTAAAATGTATTCCAATTAATATCCATGACCATCTTATAATTTCCTCACTTTCCTCAATCTACCTTTCTCCATTAGGTACTCCCCTTTGAATTTATTAATGGAGTTGGGATCCCAAATGCGATCTACATAGATCTTTGTTGCAAACTTAGGAAGATATTCACTAATGTACATGGTTTGGTATACCATATATCCCTCACCATAGAACCCTCAAGATGTGTGCTCTTTGTCTAACCAAGCCTTCAAAATTTCAAGTGCCTCTCAACCACCATCCCATTGACCTTGTGTCTGGGTCCACCTGAATTCAATCTCCCTCAACTTGGTGTGTAAGGTAGTGATTCTTGTACATTGAAAAATGTTGAGAAGTGGAAGACACTTTTGCATTTCACACATTAGACAAAGATTTTTCTCATCAATAATTTATATCTTCTAAAATGGTTCCTTAGATGACCAACCATCTACAAGGTGATTCAAGGCACAAATATATTACTTGAGATTTAACAAAAATATACAGTATATTGCATAACAAGTAAAAAAAAGGGCAATTATAAGATGTATACAACGAATTGAACAAAGCTCGCTACTTACCTCATGTATTTTCCAAGATCATATATAACTTGCTTGACATTGTTGTCAAAGTTGTCTGGGAGAGATAGAGGTAGAACGTACTGCAACAATTATAAAATGATATTTTCATTATTTTTCCAAAAGTAGTAAACACAATACACTAAAAAATACATGTAGTATACAAGTGTATTTAATATACCAGAATAATTATCTTAATGAAGGTATGCCAATCATGCATTTTCATCCTTGACCCAAATTCACCTTTTCTTTGTTATTATATTGTTTATGTTCGTAGCAAATCCTGTGGGAAATCAAATTTTTTGTATGGCTTTTTTTATAGCATTGCTTTGTTGCTCTGTTAATAACCAAGGAAGGGCACTTATAATAATTTGGCCTCCATCACTATTTAATTGAATGGCATTTTTCATTGCATGATTGGCTTCCTAAATGTCACTACAAATTTTGACAATTTTTTCTTTGTCATGCCTTCCATCCAATATTTTCCATAATTTTTCTGTTATATTCTTTCTGATATGCATTGTATCAAACAAATGCACAATTTGTAGTTGCTCATAGTAAGGCAACCTACTAAATTGTCTTGGATAACTTTTTAGTCCCTGTGGAAGCCGACCATTAATGCCTTGATGACCTTCATGAAGCATATAAGTTAAAAAAATTAACAACGATAATAATTGTAAATTACAACATGAGTAAATACAACACAATATAAAAATAGAAATTCAAAACACATCATATATGATAGATAAACAATTTGATCCGATGTATAACTTTGATGGTTAATTCTATTATATTCCAACTTCCATAGGCGAGGTGTCATTCTTTGTGGTTTTGATGTAGTCTCCTCTTTCCCACTGAAAAGATATTTTTTAGTAGTTCGATACTTATGATTTCTATGGAGGAAGTGCCTATACTCATCAAACACCTGCTTTCCTAAACTTGTTGAATGACAAGATTTCATCTTTAGACCATAAATTGGACATGCAAATTTTCCCTTTGTTTGAAGACCTGCAAGATCATATATAATTGGATTAAATATGTCAATTTTTATAATTATATATAATGAATAGATTATTTTAAAACCATGCATGATATCTACTTCATCAAATTAAATATTGTTAAAGTGCAATCAAATGTTATAATATACCACAAAAATTTGTTAGCCCTGGGGCATCATGAATTGTCCATACAAGCATTGCATGGAATTGAAATTGTCTTTGTCCTATTGGTCTAGAGACATCATACATAGTGACGCCATTCCATAACTTTAGTAACTCGTCGATAAGAGGCTCGATATATACATTCATATCTTTAACTTGGTACTTACCTAGTTGAATGAACATAAACATTACATAATTATTATAACCAATTTACTGCAATATATATAAATTAATGTAAATGACTATTAAATGAAAAAAATATGTCATTATGCAAGAAATAAGACAAATGAGATTCTACTACGTTAAAGAAAACTGATGTAAACAAATACCTAGAACAATCATTGACAACATTATGTTCTCCCTCTTTATTGACATACATGGAGGAATGTTATTGTTGATAACAAAAACATGCCACACTGAGTAAATAGATCTCAGCTCTCCAAATGGATCGACACCGTCTGCTCCCAAAGGACGAGATGAGGTTCTTCTTTAAAGTGTGGCCATTTTTCCTCCATGTCTCTAAATGTAGAACCATCCATAGGCATTCAAAGAATGTCATCTCCACTTCTATTCTGTGCATGGTAATCCATAAATTGCGCTAAGCTTTCACACCTAAATAATTGTTGCATACGTAGAATAATGGGAATCTAATGAAGAACCTTGTGAGGCACCTTTTTTGTTAGTTGATCATTTCAATATCTATTGATATGACATTCTGGGCATTCTATTGCAAATTCTTATTGTTTATGATATATAATATGATCATTGGGACATGCATCTATTGCTTGATACTCCATTCCAATATCTTTCATAATGGTAGATAAATCTTGGTATGAGCGAGGTAAAATATTTGATGGTGGTAACAAAAATTTACCAATCAATCTACAACAAAAAATAATTTGTTAATATAAAGAATATTAATGGTACATATTTCATCCTTTATTTACTAGTGATGAACTAACAACAATTAAAATAGATGAAAAAAGATGACATATATGACATACCTTAACATCCACGAGATTGCTCTGTTTGATAAACAATCATAACCTTAAAGTTCAACAACAACAATACAACAGAGAGAAGAGTTGTTTGGGAGCCTTCATAAAGGGGCTCATATGCCTTCTCAAGTATAGGTAAATCATGAACATCATCAAATTCATCTTGATCATCATGATCAGCTCTACCACTAAATGTGTCATGGATCAATGTATTCGTACCATCATCTTCAACTATTTTTTCTGGCGCATGATCATTTTCTTCCATAGGATCATGATCGACCATCAAATATTTTACCTCGCTCATATCGAGATTTATCTGCCATTATGAAAGATATCAGAACGAAGTATCAAGCAATAGATACATTTCCCAATGATCATATTATATATCATAAACAATAGAAATTTGTAACAGAATGCCCAGAATGTCATATCAGTAGATATTGAATAGATCAACTAACAAAAAAGGTGCCTTGCAAGGTTCTTTGTTATATTGCCATTATTCCATGTATGCAACGATTATTTAGGTGTGAAAGCTTAGCGCAATTTATGGATTACCATGCACGGAATAGAAGTGGAGATGACATTCTATGAATTCCTGTGGATGGTTCTGCATTTAGGGACATGGAGGAAAACTGGCCACACTTTAAAGAAGAACCTTGTAATCTCAGGCTTTCATTGGGAGTGGATGGTGCCAATCCATTTGGAGAGCTGAGATCTATTTACTCAGTGTGGTCTGTTTTTGTTATCAACAATAACATTCCTCCATGGATGTCAATAAAGAGGGAGCACATAATGTTGTCAATGATTGTTCCAGGTATTTGTTTACATCAATTTTATTTAATGTAGTAGCATCTCATTTGCCTTATTTGTTGCATAATGACATATTTTTTTCATTCAATAGTCATGTGCATTAATTTATATATATTGCAGTAAAAGTAAAATGGTTATAATAATTATGTAATGTTTATGTTCATTCAACTAGGTAAGTACCAAATTAAAGATATGAATATATATCGAGCCTCTTATCGATGAGTTACTAAATTTATGGAATGACGTCACTATGTATGACGTCTCTAGACTAATAGGACAAAAGACAATTTCAATTCCATGCAATGCTTGTATGGACAATTCATGATGCCCCAGGGCTAACACATTTTTGTGGTATGTTATAATGTTCAACTGCACTTTAACAATATTTAATTTGATGAAGTAGATATCATGCATGTTTTTAAAATAATCTATTCATTATATATAATTAAAAAAATTGACATATTTAATACAATTATATATCATCTTGTAGGTCTTCAAACAAAGGAAAAATTTGCATTGCCAATTTATGGTCCAAAGATGAAATATGGTCGTTCAACAAGTTTAGGAAAGTAGGTGTTTGATGAGTATAGGAACTTCCTCCATAGAAATCATAAGTATCGAACTACTAAAAAATATCTTTTCAATGGGAAAGAGAAGACTACATCAAAACCATGAAGAATGACACCTCGCCTATGGAAGTTGGAATATACTAGAATTAATCATCAAAGTTATACATCAGATCAAATTCTTTATCTATCATATATGATATGTTTTGAATTTATATTTTTATATTATGTTGTATTTACTCATGTTGTAATTTACAATGGTTGTCGTTGTTAATTTTTTGAACTTATATAATTCATAAAGGTCATCAAAGCATTAATGGTCAGCTTCCATAGGGACTGAAAAGTTATCCCAGACAATTTAGTAGGTTGCCCTACTATGAGCAGCTACAAATTGTGCATTTGTTTGATACAATGCATATCAGAAAGAATATAATAGAAACGTTATGGAAAATATTTAATGGAAGGCATGACAGAAAAAATTGTCAAAATTTGTAGTGACATTCAGGAAGCCAATCATGCAATGAAAAATGTCATTCAATTAAATAGCGATGGAGACCAAATTAATATAAGTGCCCTTCCTTGGTTATTAACAGAGCAGCAAAGCAATGCTATAAAAGAAGTCATATGAAAAATTTGATTTCCCACAGGATTTGCTGTGAACATAAACAATATAATAACAAAGAAAGGTGAATTTGGGTCAGGGATGAAAAATACATGATTGGCATACCTTCATTAAGGTAATTATTCTGGTATATTATATACACTTGTATAATGGATGTACTTTTCAGTGTATTTTGTTTATTACTTTTGGAAAAATAATGAAAAGATTATTTTATAATTGTTGCAGTACGTTCTACCTCTATATCTCCCATACAACTTTGACAACAATGTCAAGCAAGTTATATATGATTTTAGAAAATACATGAGGTAAGTAGCGAGATTTGCTCAATTCGTTGTATACATCTTATAATTTCTATTTGTTTTACTTGTTATGTAATATACTATATATTTTTGTTAAATCTCATTAATATATTTGCACCTTGAATCACTTGTAGATGGCTGTCATATAAAGAAATCCATAAAGAAGATATAAATTATTGGAAGAGAAAAATTCCTTGTCTAATGTGTGAAATGCAAAAGTGTCTACCTTCGACATTTTTCAATGCACAAGAACACTACCTCATACACTAGGTTGAGGAGATTGAATTGTGTGAACCTATATACACAAGGTCAATGTGGATGGTTGAGAGGCACTTGAAATTTTTGAAGGCTTTGGTTAGACAAAGAGTACATCCTAAGTGTTCTATGGTGGAGGGATTTATGGTATACCAAACCATGGTGTACATTAGTGAATATCTTTTTAAGTTTGTAGCAAAGATCCATGTAGATCGCATTTGGGATCCCAACTCCATTAACAAATTCGAAGGGGAGTACCTGATGGGGAAATGTAGATTGAGGAAAGTGAGAGGTAATTATAAGATGGTCATAGAGATTAATTGGAATACATTTTACATATGTTTTTTATGTATATTGTACTTATTTAATTTTTAATCTTCAATATATATCAATTATAAATTAAGGTCGTATACTATGGTATTTAACTAATTATACGTCATTTGTGAATTTCATTTTTTTTTATACAGTTGGTCGAGAGTGGGATGCACTACATTTGTACATTTCCAACAATCTTGATTGAATGATGGTATGGATTGAACAATTTCAACAATCTGGTCGTGGATTAACATGGGAAGGTGTGGCTTCATTGGTTAAAGAAGCTTATCGTAATGAAGATTCCAATGTTACACAAAGGGAAATTGATTTAGCATATGGTTTAAGAGATAAACAGGTACGTATAAATATATAAATCACCCATATTATTTAATTATTTTCATGTATATTGATGTATATATATGTTGAGATTATTTTCTTTGCATACATTCGGCCAAGAATAAATATGTTTATTAACTGACGATATTGCAATATTTTTTACATGTTTGACATATTGCAAGTGAAACACCACAAGGCTATGTGGTGGAATGGTCATAAATTTTGAATCAAAATGTTGGATGACATGAAGAAAACTTGTGATTCTGGTATCACTACAGTCTTTCAGGTGACTAATGTTTCATCTATAAGCAACATATAGCCAGAAGTCTCAGAAAATCGATACTATGGGATTTTGGATGATATACTTGAGTGTGACTTTAAGTCCTTCAGATTAATTTTGTTCGTCATCCTATGGTATAGACTACAATTGAATGAAAATGATCCCAAGAGAACTATTATTGAACATGATAATGGATTTACCATGGTTAATACAAGGTTGATCGAGCGAGTTGGAAATGAGCCCTATAATCTTCCAAGCCAATGTGAGCAGGTATTTTACTCAGAGGTTCCAGGTAAATAGGGTTGGTCATTTGTTAGTAGGCATGATCCAAGAGGAAGGACAGTAAAGTATAATATGGTGGAAGAAGAAGAAGATACTGAAGAACTAGAAGATGATGTAGATGATGATCAAGATCAACAATTAGTTGATGATGTCCCTAACGAAGATGTCGAAGAGTAGGAACTAGATCATGATGATGTAGGAGTTAATGTTCATGAAGATATCCGTGTGGTGGATGATGACATTATCAAAATTGATATCGATGATGATGATGATATGACCAATCCTTACAATGTCGAATCTGGATCAGATGATATAGACAAAGAGTTGGATGAAGAAGAAGATCAATGACATTGAAATGTATAAGTTATGCGATGATATTATCTATTTGATATTAATTTATTGATAGAATTATATTTGACTTATGTGGTTACATAATTAATTCATGATGTTTTTAATTTTTATGCCATTACATAATTAATTTAATGATGTAATTTTTAATGTTTGAAAGGTCAAAAAATTAAAACATTTCAATAGTGATGTTAACAACCTTGAAATTAGTGTGTTTTATGTTTCATGTGATCATAAAAGATTAAAAAGTCAATTGTAGAGGTGGTTGTTCAGTGGTTGACATGTAAAGGGCTTTAAAAGGCATAAAGTGATCATTGTAATGGTTTTTGATGGTTGAGGATTTAAAATACAAGCTCTTGACATTCGAAAATCTGTGTTTTTCTTCAAAATTTCTATATTTTTCCTGTTATGCAGCACTATACAGTCACATGCAGCCATATTTTGATGTGAAATCAATTCCAGGTCATGAAGATATGTATTAGCTTTGATTTGAATCTGATTTGAGGGCTTAAGGCATTGATTTGAGTTAGAAAGCTTCATTTCTTTGCATACAGCCTGGTTACCCTATTTTTGAGGGTTTTGTAGTCCAAACATGATATAAAGGGGCTCTTACACTTTTTGTGATTACTATAGCTTGTGTAAGAGGCCCAATGGATACTGTTGTAATTGTAGGATGCATGAATAGAGCGTAGGATGAGAAACAAAAAAGGTATAGCTGTTGTCCTCAAGAGTTTTGTGAAGAAAAGTATGTGAAATGAGAGGTTCAAGCCTAGGTTTCAACAAAACATGTATGGGAGATCTGATTTTATGAATTTTTATCTATGTGTAGACCTAATGGGTTGTTTCTGAACACTGAATATAAATGATATACATACACACACAGACACACACACACACACACACACATATATATATATGCATGTATGTATGTATGTATGTATGTATATGTATGTAAATGCAATTATTGGATGCTCTCCTAGAACAATAAATGCAACATATCATTAAAGAAATCTATATCTATGTATATAAATGTTTATTTCTAAATGCAAGTGTAAATGCAAAGAGCATATGGTTTTGTAGTGTTATAGATACAACATATCCATAAATTAATGTAATTGAAATTCTAAAGTCTTCAACACATATAATATGAAATCGATCAAACTATTAAACTACATGAGAAATAAATGAAAATAGTAAATGCATCTATATGTGTATTTGTAAATGTAAGTGTAAAATAAATAAGAATAGTGAAAATTATAAAAGAATACAAGGAAAGGTTTAGAGTTTAGAGTGGGAGAGAGATAGAGGGTAGAGGGTTTAAGGGTTTAGAGTTTAAGGGTTAATGGTTTAGGGTTTAGGGTTAAAGGTAGAGGGTTTTTTTATTTTTTACATTGTAACTAGGTTGGTCTTCTAATCTACCTATGGGATTTCCAATTCCAATCAAGGGCAACTCAAAGGACTTGGACCAACTGACGAGGACTTTAAAAAGCCTCCTACACTTTGGACTCTGCAAGACCCGGAAGGGAGATACCTTAATGTGTTTACAACCTCTGCACCAATATCATAAACAACATTAACACATAACATATAAACCCATTGAATAGCTCAACACAATAGGATAATATCGAATAAAATTGGTTGTTCACTGATAATATCAACTATGTGGGGCATGAGATAACTACAACACAATGCATAGTAAAATATAGTCATTAATTTACAATTTGTAGCAAGCTCTAGGAAAAGACAAACAATTATTGAACTACGCAAATAAGTACAACTTAGATTAGTGCCATACGTCCATTGCAGGAGTCAAATTCATAAGCATCTAAAGGTTTTTGACAAATTTAATACATAACATATAACTTATAAGATCCCTGACAATATTGCATTACAATTTCATCAGTATGCATTCTCACCCAATACTAATTATCAAATCCTTATACAGAACATATCTGCCTATAATCCCATTCAAGCATTTCAATTAATTCTTTGAATTAAAGCTAAAATAAGGATTATACACACCACAACAGTGAGATGAATGAAACAACCCTTAGTCATCTGATTCAAAATTTGGATATGCATGTACAGTGGAGAGACATGAGTTTGAATTTATCATTTCAACTCAAATGCTAGTATTATTATACAACATTAATTCCCCATGAATTCAAAACTGATTATAGAATAACTCAGAACCTAGATTTTCTTTCTCTCTAAAACCATTGGACTTTACAATTTGCTCTGCAACTTCACCTAGACTCGACCAAAAATTATCTAACTTGCTAACCCATGCTTCTGACCTTGAAATCATTCTTATAAAAAATGAAGGAGCAAATAAGCATCGGGCCAGAAAGTACACATGTCACCAGCCAGTTAGCACACCTAGTGATATTCCAAAAATTGTTACAATAGCCATCACCTTGGAGAATATTCTTGTTCATCATGTCAGCTGAGAAAAGTCGATGCAACAAAAAAAACCACAAGAAACCCATGCCGAGAATTCCATCAAAGCAAAACTGGAAACCATTGTAACTGTAACATCCAATTTACCACCTGTTAGTAGTCCATTCCTTTTACTCTTCCTCACTCAAATATTTAGTTACCCATTTATGATATTCTTCATCAGTCGGCCAGTCAAAATTTATCACCTCATTCACCTTGGTATTATAAGGTGTGTATTTTACTACTACCTAATTTGCATGTCTTTCAAAAGCTTCCAAAAATGAGCAGGTACTAATGATTTTATCCATACAACTCACCAACAAGTCATAATCTGACTCATCACAAATTAATTTAATTTGATCATTGATGACTTCACTTGCTTGATCCTGCCACTACTGGAGTGACCTAATTTTTCCTACTCATCAATTATATCTGGTAACAATGTGTTACCCCAATCATTGAAATTCTTCACCAATTCCTTGATCTTCCTACTCAAATCATTTGGTAGGGTCTGAAATCCTTGCAATGATTTAACCAACACTTGAGTAGGCTTTAATGATTGGGGCCTGTTATTTGTATCAAACTTTGAAGCCTTATACATGACATCCAAATCACTGGCCCTAGGGATCCAATTTTCAATCAATTGTATCACTACTTCCTGATCCCTATCAATATTCTTTATTGCAACTAACAACAAAGAATATAAAGAATGTATAGATAGCAATTTACTATCATCCTTTTCATTTAAATGCCTCAATATAGTACTAACAATCTCCTTTTGCTTTGAAAGAGATCCCTCGTCACTTACCTTCAATGATGTCTGCAATTCATCAATTCTTTGCAAGAGCTGCTTCTTTGTAGGATCAACATAGCACTCTATTTCTTCATCAATTTGTTCTAAAGGAGAGGTGAGAGAAAGATTCTGACTGAGAGACCCTAGGGTGGAAAGAATTGGAGAAGCAGGAGGCACTGAACCTTCTGTGGAAGGTAATGTACTGGTCCCTAGAGCACTTGATGTCTCCCCAATCTTTTTATACCTAAAAATTTCCACCTCATTCTGCAACTCAACATTCCTCTATTGCATCTTGTTGTATTCCTCAGTCAAAAGGTTATACTTCTCCATTAGGCTCTTCTTTTTAGCCTCCTCCCTTTCAGCAGTCTTTTGGGCCAATTTGGCCACATTCAATGTCAAATTAGTGGCCTCAGTGGTTGAGGTCTCTGAAGCTCTCTTTATTATTAATCCTCCTCTAAAATTTGGATTAATATCCGTAACATTTTGCTTTCTTCCTTGAGGGGCCAATGCCCAAATTGCCAAAGTTTCATATTCTTCACTGAAGGAAGAATCTTGCAATGCTGCCTTAACTTCTTCTTCAGAGTCTTGCAAAGGATGCTTGGACTTTAAAATAGCATTAAATGCTACAACATCTGCAATATCCCATTCAGGTAGAATCAACACACCATCCTAATTCATCAGTCTTCTTCCCTCTTTAGTAGTGATGTTCTTAAATTCCTCCATTAATTCAGCTTTTACCTTCTTATCATTATCCTGGTCTGACCTATCAGGCCTTAGTTCTTTTCTCTTCTTACATTTCTCTTGATATTCTTCAAATTTCATCTTCCATACCAATTGCAAGAATATAGGAGTTTTCAAAAATGTATTGTCATCTAGAAACTCCTTACATGCTTCCATTCTTGCATCTTGTACACTTTTTCCTTTCATATCTAAATCAGATAGAACCAATTCAGCTGGCCTAAGAGGGGGAGGCATACCAACCTGTATGTCCTGATTAGTAACAATAATTTCATCCATCAGATCCTCCTGTGGTTGATCAATTATTTGTCTTTTAGGGCTTGGCCTGAATGGTGGTAATGAGGGACTGTCTTCTAGTGATGATTCTAAATCAATGATTTTAATTTCCCCAGGCACTTTGAATTTTGGACCTGGTTGTGAAGGCAACTTCATTATTTTCTTTCCTTTTCTATCCACTTCCTCTTCATCACTACTATCATCCTTTTTCCTCCTATAAATAGGCCACCTTTCTGTAGGCTAGTATGCTGGCCTTGTTTCAATTGGCCTAGCACCTTGTTCCTGTACACCCAGACTCAGTTGTAAATTTACTTTTTTGGTCTTCAATGTGCCCATAATTTCCTTGAAGTTCTGCATTAGAAATTCAATCTTCTTATGGGATGTATTGAAGTCCAACAATGGATCATACTTCGGTTCCATCTTATGCACAATATCTAATAGCTTATCATAAGCTATCCATTTCTCCCTGTTCAACTCCTGCCTATTTAGATGAAATTCATTTTTTATCAAATCCTCAGGAAAGTTGAACTCATGCACAAATTTGCTAGCCTTTATTCTTTGTCTGAAAAGGGCAAAGAAACCCTCAGGATCATGTTGTCATTTTGGACCACACCTCAAATGGTAATCATCAAAGAATTTATCAAAATGCACACAACCTCCTTTTGAAAAAGAAAAATCAGACACCACTGCATAATTAGGGAAAAATGTTCCCTTACCCCTCCTTGTGAGGTTTTCCTCATGGATACAACCTATTTGCCACATAAATTCTACAAACCCCACTCTTGGTGGCACATTGTATGGCAGTATATGGGTGGTTCCTTGAAAACCGTATACTCTCAAAACAGTGCTGACTAGGTATGGGATAATGTCATCCCAGTTATGCCAAACTTTCAATTCTGGCTTCCTCCCTTTTGGCCTGAGGAAATCATGCAATTCCTCAGGGATGCTGGGTACATTCACCATCAGTCTAGCCCTCAATCTAGAAGCAAATCAATTATCAAATTACACATAACTGGTTCTTTCCTTATTGCAAGATAAATCTGCAGCCCATAATTGTATTGGCAATCTTTCTCCATCAACTGATTGCCTTAATTCCATTTTTTCAGAGAAAAAGTCAGCATTTCTTGAACAAGAACATATGCATCAACATAGAATACCAGAAGAATTGAGTGTCAGTATCATTTTTATGCAACTTTGACAACCCTTCATGTATCCTCTCAGCCAAGAAATAAGCAAAGTCATATGACACAGAGAAGTTAGGGTGTTGTATTTGCACCCCCATGAACATGTATGCAATATACATCATCACACCAGGACTGAAACCTAAAATTTGACACAATGAATAGAAAGTGGCCAAGAAATGATTTGTAAAATAGTTTAATTTGAAAGGTTCCTGGTCACTGGGGCTGATATGAAATCATGAATCTCCTGCCCTAGTCAGATGAGGTGGAAGCAACTTAGCTCTAAAAAGAGACTTCAACTTTGCATATTCCTGCTTCATTTCCTCAAGACTGATAGGAACCAAGTCTTCACTCGGTTCACTCAAGTCAAAAATCTACTGGACCTCTTCTCTATTAACGGTCAACATAACCTTTCCAACATTATCCTTGATTACCCGTGTGACAGGGTCATATCTTGCAGCCACTGCCTTGAGTAAGTCTATGTCAGGGAACACATTTGGGACCACCAGCTTTCCCAAATCATGCATCCAGCCATTTGAAAAGGGGTGAGGCAAATTCCTCTATCCATACCATAATCTGAATATTTCCAAGCCCGTGAGAGGAACTATAGCATCAACAATGTTAGAGCAACTATATACTAATCCTTCCCCCAAGATTTTCCCTCACATTAGAACCAATCCCTTCTCCTACCATTCGTTGAGCAGGGAAATTGATCCAGGAAATCATCGTATAGGTTTCTTTTTAAAGTCAAATTGGCCAGAATGTTGCTTTGGCAGTGCCATCTTGGACAACCTAGGGTCTTTTTACAATTTCACACTTCGAATAGCTAGGACTAACCAGAGATAGGAAATTATAGAACAAAACACTGCAATTTCTCACAACTATAATTAAACTATAGCCCTAACACATTTATCAACAATCTCAATGACAAGCACAACAAATATTTTCCCAAATTCAAGTGTAGAATGACTGGGAAGCACAAAAATTAACTCACGGCTTTTTTTGCAGAAGTCCCAAATTCTGGCTGTAGAGATTCACAACTTCACTTTCGGCTCTGAAACTGCTCCACAAAAATACTTGAATGCTTTGTGATACAAATAAAATAGGAGAATTGATTTTATCTTGATCAAATAATGCCTACAAATGTCTCATCCACCATTAAAGCTCACTCGCGCGCTGCACGAATGACTCCAACCATATTTAATGCAAATTTAAATTTTAGCCGTCCACGTGGCAGTCACCTGTGATATCACAATCAATAAAGATCTTGCAACTTTGGATCACACGATGGGAGGAAACCGTAGATCTTGAGCATTCATGATCTTGTTCCTTCAACATAGTCGCCAACCTTATTATTAACCGTCGAGCAGCTTTTTCATTAAGATTATAACATATCCACTAATTTAAAACATATGCACCTCAAGAACACTTTAGTAACCCGCCTTTTAATGTATTAAGGCCAGATTAATTTACCACAATATTTCCTTCAGCTTCATCAGATGAGACACGTGATCTCAGTCGTTCCCCACCATCCCGCGATGACCCCACTAGTCGATCGCGATATCACGGGCGAGCACCACGTGTACTGGGCCCTCTCCCCTAATAAATGTTTTTATTTTGCAGAGGGACATGTTTGCATGGCCGTAGATCAATCGTCGTGTGATCTCAGTCGTTCCTTGCCATCCTGAGATGACCCCACCAGTTGATCGCACTATCACAAGCGAGCACCACGTGTCTCCTCTGGTGAAGCTGAAGGAATGATAAATACTTTGATGCATCTTTAATACATTATGCCGCGGGTTACTAAAGGAGTTATAAGATGCACATGTTTTAAATCAACAGAGATGTTATAATCTCGGTAGAAAGGTGCTCGATGGTTAATAACAAGGTTGTCAACTATGTTGAACGAATAGGATTGCCGATGGTTGAGATCCACCGTTGCCTGCCATCGCGTGATCAAAAGTTGCGAGTTCTTTATTGATTGCGATATCACAGGCGGGCGCCACGTGGATCTCCTTCACAATGAGTAGTATGGTGGGGCAATGGCTACCCAACCTACAAAAAGGCATGGGCATCCAAATGGCTTATGCTTGCCGCACTTTCGTTAATGGTTGTCAAAGTCAACTAATGTAAATTTCATTAATTAGCTGTTGCGTACTTCCTTAGTATGTTCAATATAATTTTTTTTCTTTAAAAAATTATTCTCTACTTTTTAAAACTTTTTAAAACTGTTGTATATTTAAATTCTTAAAAATATAGAATAAATTTTTGTTCTTTAAAAAATAATTTTGTTTTACTTTGAATTATTTTAAATATAATTAATAAAATAATTTTGAACTAACTATTTCATATATTGTTATATACATTTAATAAATAAAATAAAATAAAAATATCAATTTTTAAAATATGATTGATAAAATAATTCTTATACACTAAAAAAATTGATATACACATATAATAAAACAAATATAATAATATATCAAGTTTTAAAATATATGTAATAAAATAATTTTTAAAGGATAAAAAATGTTTCATACTTAATATATAAAATAAAATAAATATATCAATTTTTAAAATACAATTAATAAAATAATTGTGAAATAGTGTCAGTGTTAGTTTTACGATTAAGTTTAGGGTTAGAGTTAGAGTGAGAATTATTGTTGAGATTGAATCATAACCCTAATCTAACCTTAACCTTAAACCTAATTGAACCCTAACCCTATTTGTAATTGAAGTTTAATTCTAACACCAACCCTAACCCTATCATTGAACCTAAGCTTTATCCTAGAACCCCAACTCTAATTAAATGGTAAACCTAACCTAACCTTAACCCTAATGTTAATCCGAACCCTAAGTCTATCTATAATTATAATCCTAACCCTTCTCATTCCAACCCTAATTATAATCTTAATTATAATTCTAACCCTAACCATAATTCTAATGCTATTCATAATCCTTAGTTTAACACTAACCATAGTTCTGATGACAACCTTAACTCTAATTATAACCCTAATCAAACCCCGAACTTAACCTTAACCCTAACCTTGAGCTTAATTAAACCCTAACCTTAACCTTAAGCCTGAGCTTAATTAAATCAAGATCCTAGCTCTAACCCCAAACTCATATATGTGAGATAATTATAATTTAGCAAAACCCTAACCATAATTGAATCATAACCCTAATTGAAATATAATCCTACCTTTAATTGAACCCTAACCCTAATTGAATTGTAATTTTAACCCTAAGCCTAATTAAACCCTATTTTTAACTCTAAGACTAATTAAACACTATTTCTAACCCTAACGCTAAGCCCATCTAGATCCTATCCCTAATTGAACCCTAACCCCAATTGAATAATATTTAAACCCTAACCCTTAATGAGAAATAACCCTAATTAAACCCTAACAAAATTGAACCATAATTCTAACCCTAGTTTAATACTAACACTAACCCTAAACCTAATAACATATTATTAGGGTTATGTTTATTAATGTCTTAATATTAGTTTATAAATTGAACATTAATTATAAATATTTTAAAATAAATTAAGTATTTCAATCTAAAATTTTAATATTTGACATTACAAATAAAATTAAACTAAATTCTAATTTTTAAAATCCATAAAATATTTATTATCTATTTAGTTTTACTAATTATCTAATACAATTAAATTAAATTAAATTAAATATTCATTTTATATTAATTAAACAATTATTAATTAGAATTTTAGAATAAATTACTGAAATACCATCTATATAAAATCAACTTTTATATTTTTTTCTTTGTGTCCAAATCATTTCATTTTCTAAAATTATACTAAATTCTAGATATCATAATTAAACACAAAACTTTATTCTATTCTAATCCTAACCCTAGTTAAACCCTAACCCTATTTGGACTCTAACCCTTACCCTAATTGAACACTAAATCTAATTGTAATTGACCACTAAGCATAATTGAATTCTACCCCTAACCCTAACCCTAACTCTAACTAAACCCTAAACCTAACTCTAATCAAACCCTAACCCAAACCTACTTGATTCATAATCCCAACCCTAACCCAAACCCTAATTGAACTTTAAAACTAACCTTAATTAAGTATTAACCCTAATTGAACATTTATTGAACACTAGTCCTAATTGTACCATAACCCTAACTTTGAACTACGGTTGAACTCTAATCCTAACCCTAACACTAATTCTAATCCTAATTGAACCTTAACCCCAACCCTAACCTTAACCTTGACCCTATTTGAACTCTTATTGAATTCATAACCTTAATTAAACCCCAACCTCATCCTCAATCCTAGCCCAAATTGAACATTAATTGAACCCTAAACCTAACCCTAAGTGAACACTAATCCTAATTGAACTCTAACTTTTTAGTTGAAAATATTAAAGTGCCTTAGATTTTCCCATTCATCATCATTTATAATTCAATTCCTAATAGAACTCCAAAAATTTATACTTTTTATGATGTTTTAATACACACCTAATATTAAGGGTTAAGGGTTTAAGGGTTTGGAGTTTAAGGGTTAAGGGTTTAAGGTTTAGGGATAAGGGTAGAGGGGAGAGAGATAGAGAGAGTGAGTGAGAGAGAGAGACCTAAGAGAGGGAGAGGGGGTAGGAGGGAGAGACTTGAGAGAGGGAAAGAGGGTAGAGGGTTGAGGGTAGAGGGTTTAAGCGTTTGGGGTTTAAGGGTTAAGGGTTTAGGGTTATGGGTAGAGGGGAGAGAGATAGAGGGATTCAATGAGAGAGAGAGGGAGGGAGTGGGAGAAAAATAGAGAGTATGTAGAGGGTTAAGGGTAGAGTGAAGGGAGATAAGAGTGAGTGAGAGAGAGAGAGAGAGACCTGAGAGAGGGAGAGGGGGTAGGAGGGTGAGACTTGAGAGAGGGAGGGAAAGAGGGAGGGAGTGGGAGAGAGATATGGGGTAGAGGGTTTAAGGGATTAGAGTTTAAGGGTTAAGGGTTTAAGGTTTACAGTTAAGGGTTTAGGATTTAGGGTTTAAGGGTAGAGGGGAGACACATAGAGGGAGTGAGTGCAAGATAGATAAAGACCTAAGAGAGGGAGAGGGGGTAGGAGGGAGAGACTTGAGAGAGAGAGAGAGAGGGTAGAGGGTTTAAGGGTTTGGAGTTTAAGGATTAAGGGTTTAGGGTGTAGGGTTTAAGGGTAGAGGGGAGACACATAGAGTAAAAGGTGAGTGAGAGATAGATAAGACCCACAAGAGAGAGAGAGAGAGAGAGAGAGAGAGAGAGAGAGAGAGGGCTTAAGGGTTTGGAGTTCAAGGGTTAAGGGTTTAGGGTTTAGGGTTATGGGTAGAGGGGAGAGAGATAGAGGGATTCAGTCAAAGACAAAACCCCAACCTTAGGATTTTACCAATACCATAAAAGACTAGTAACATAAGATAGGACAGGAAAGGAATATAAGACAGGACAAGAAAGGACAAATATTCAGCATAAAAACCATCATAAATCATGGTGCTTCAAGGGAACAAAGCATAGTCATGAATAAGAGTAGTACCATTAAAGGCTATAGGTTTGTCTTAATGTTATCTATGAATTTGAAAAAATAAATCTACACTAAGTGACAACATGACTATAGCCATGAAATGGATTGCAGTGAGATGAATAATATAAATGGTTGTTGCCACTATCTCATTTTCTCTTTGGATAGTCATTACTAAGTCCTAACAAGTGAATAGCAAAGGGATAGGTGTCAATAATATACATTCATTTGACAAGTCCTAGAATTTTGGTGATCTCATTGACCCAATAAGGCATTGCTTAGAAATCATTTCATATATTTTTGACAAAATCAAAAGGAGGACTGATGTATCCAATTGTAAGAAGAGAGCAATGTCCAAGGGAGGGGTAGTACCATCATCTTAGGTACTAGTGCTGCAAGATGATAAATGACAATCCTTGTGTTTGTATGCATGGAGGTCGTAAAGCATACTTTGGGTAAGGTGCATTCATGGCATCTTTGGATTGTGTTGTAGTTATCTCATGCTCCAAATAGCTGATAATGCCGATGAATATCCAATTCTATTCGATATTATCCTATTATGTTGAGCTATTAAATGAGATTATCTATTATTGTTAGTGTTGTTTATGATATTGGTTCAGAGGTTGTAAACACATTAAGTGATCACCCTCCCGGGTCTTGCAAAGCCAGTGTGAAGCTTTTTAAAGTCCTTGTCCCGGTGGTCCAAGGTCCTTGAGTTGCCCACTTGGTGGGATTAAATTCCTGGTAGATTAGAAGACCAACCTGGTTACGTGTAAAACCAACACTTCCCTCTACCCTTGAAACTCTAAACCCTAAGCCATGACCTTAAACCATCTACCTCTGCCCATAGCCCCCTCCCTCTCTCTCTATCTCAAGAGTATCTCCATCCTAACTCCTCTCCCTCTCTTAAGTCTCTCTCAACAACAACCCTCCCTTCCTTTATCTCTCTCTCTCTCTCAAGTCTCTCCCTCGTAGCACCACTCCCTCTCTGAGGTCTCTATCTCACTCACTCACTCTATCTCAAGTCTCTCCCTCCTACCCCTTCTCCCTCTCTTGGGTCTTTCTCTCACTCACTCCCTCTATCTCTCTCCCCTCCACCCTTAACCCTAAACCCTTAAACCATCTACCCTCTACCCTTAACCCTTCCTCCATCTATCTCTCTCCACTCCCTCCCTCTCTCTCTCTATACTCCAGAGTATCTTCAATATCTACCCCTCTCCACTTGGTCTCTCCTCTCACTCCACTGCTCCTCTATCTCTCTCCCTTAACCTAAGCCCTAAACCCTAAGCCCTCCATGGCCCTTGACCCTCACCTCTGCCATAACC
This sequence comes from Sequoia sempervirens, assembly GCA_007258455.2. Classification (NCBI taxonomy): domain Eukaryota; kingdom Viridiplantae; phylum Streptophyta; class Pinopsida; order Cupressales; family Cupressaceae; genus Sequoia; species Sequoia sempervirens. Next base: position 963,313,765 of record VDFB02281492.1, on the reverse strand, counting down.
CTCCCTTCTTATCTCTCTCTCTCTCTCTCTCTCAGGTCTCTCTCCCCTCCTGGCACCACTCCCTCTCTAGGGTCTCTCTCACTCACTCACTCCTCCCTCCTCACTCTATCTCCAAGTCTCTCCTCCTACCTTCTCCTCTCTTAGGTGTTCTCTCACTCACTCCTCCTTTATCTCTCTCCCCTCTACCCATAAACCATCTACCCCTCTGCCACAACCCTCCCTCCCTCTGTCTATATAGAACCTCCTCTCTCTCTCTCAGTATCTTCCAATATCCTGCCCCTTCTCCCTCTCTTGGGTCTCTCTCACTCCTCACTCCTCTGTCTCTTTCCCTCCACCATGGCCACAAACCCTGACCCTAAACCCATAACCCTTAAACCATCTATCATTTCTCTATCTCTCTCCCTCCCTCCCTCTCTCTCTCAGCGAGATCCCTCTATCTCTACCCCTCTCTCTCAGGGATTATGAATCAAGTAGGTTTGGGTTAGGGTTTGATTAGAGTTAGGTTTAGGGTTTAGTTAGAGTTAGGGTTAGGGTTAGGGGTAGAATTCAATTATGCTTAGTGGTCAATTACAATTAGATTTAGTTTTCAATTAGGGTAAGGGTTGGAGTCCAAATAGGGTTAGGGTTTAACTAGGGTTAGGATTAGAATAGAATAATTTTTTGTGTTTAATTATGATGTCTAGAATTTAGTATAATTTAAGAAAATGAAATGATTTGGACACAAAGAAAAAAAATAAAAAAGTTGATTTTATATAGATCTTATTTCTTAATTTATTCTAAAATTCTAATTAATAATTTTTTAATTAATATAAAATGAATATTTAATTTAATTTAATTTAATTGTATTGTATTAGATATTTAGTAAAACTAAATAGATAATAAATATTTTATGGATTTTAAAAATTAGAATTTAGTTTAATTTTATTTGTAATGTCAAAAATTAAAATTTTAGATTGAAATACTTAATTTATTTTAAAATATTTATAATTAATGTTTAATTTATAAACTAATATTAAGACATTAATAAATATAACCTACGACATAATGTATTAAAGATGCATCAAAGTATTTATCATTCCTTCAGCTTCACCAGATGAGACACATGGCACCCGCCTGTGATATCACAATCAATAAAGAACTCACAACTTTTGATCATGCAATGGCGGAAAACCGTGGATCTCAACCATCGGCAATCCTGTTCATTTAACACAGTCGCCAACCTTGTTATTAACCATCGAGCACCTTTCTATCGGGATTATAACATCTCTGTTGATTTAAAACACATGCATCTTATAACTCTTTTAGTAACCTGTGATATAATGTATTAAAGACGCATCAAATTATTTATCATTCCTTCGGCTTCACCAGATGAGACACGTGGCGCTCACCCGTGATATCGCAATCAACTGGTGGGGTCATCGCGAGATGGCGGGGAATGACTAAGATCACACGACGATTGATCTATGGCCATGTGAACTTGTCCCTCTGCAAAATAAAAACATTTATTAGGGGAGAGGGCCCAGTACACGTGGCGCTCGCTCGTGATATCTTGATCAACTGGTGGGGTCATCACAGGATGGCGGGGAACGACTGAGATCACACGACGATTGATCTATGGCCATACGAACTTGTCCCTCTGCAAAATAAAACCATTTATTAGGGGAGAGGGTACACTCAATCATGATGATAATACCCAGTCTCACCACATATTTATACTATATATTGTAAATAAACAGTCCAAATGTAAATAAAGAAAAAACCAAATGTTGATAAAAAATGGACCCATACTTGAACACATGAGAAACTCTAAATGTTATATGAAAAAAACATAAATACATTCATGAAGAAGTGAAATAAGTATTTTTTTGTTTCAAATAAAATATCACAACTCTCCACTATAAGTATATCATTTAAAAAATAAAATGCTTATTTAATAAAATAAGACACTCATTTAAACAAGTATTGTTATCATAGTGAAAAAATATTGTTCTTATGTGTACAACAATTGGGGTAGCAATGTACAAGCATTGGATAATTTTATATTAATAGTTTGTCCTATCACAAATATAAAAGGTGAGCACAATAAATAACATGTATTTTCCCATTAAATGTAAAGGATTTTAAAAAAGTTTTAGTGTTCAACTATTGGTCCATTTTTGTTTAATATAAGTTGTCTTTTAAATCATTATGTGTTGTTTTTCTAACAACAAATAGATTTTTTGTGTTCAACTATTAGTCCATATGTGTTGAATATAAAAGGTCTAGAGATATCAAAGATTTATGGTTATCAATAAGTATTTGGTCCACTTAGGTTGTTTATTAATTTTAATTTAAATTAAAATATCATATTCTACAAGCAACAAATGATATTTTTTTGGTTCAACTATTGGGGGTTCCATGATTAACTTTTGGTTGAACCTTTAAAAAGTAAAATTTTAGACACTTCTCAAAAGATCTGCTGATGTGGCGAGTTGCATGATGAGTCGTGCCTCTAAACCTTAGTTATAGATAAATAAGAGACCAGTCTACATTTCAAAAAAAAAATGAAGGTTCTACGATGTTCCAGTCAATTGCTACATGCTGAGAAAGTTAGCCTGCATGACTACTGGGCCCTCTCCCCTAAAGGAATAAGGGGACATCACTAGGTCAACGACAAACAATGACATAAGTTGTTTTAACGAGGGAACACGGAACCAACAAAAGACTTAGGAAAGATAAAGTCAGGTGAAGGAAATAAAACAATAAAACAAAAGGGGGCCCAACCTAGATGTACGAAGCGATGGGGCTTAAGTCGTTTTAAAGCCTTCTGAAAAAGTAACAGCCAAATAGATCCCATCCAAGGTGTAAGATGAACACTAGGGTTTTACATGAAGATGAAGGTAAAACCCCATCCTTAGGCTTTTCCCAAATACCATAGATGACTAGAGACACAAGGCAGGATAAAATAGAACACAAAGAACAAAACTTTGAATTTCCATCACTACCCATAACCCTAAACCCTAAACCATTAACCCTTAAACCCTCTACCCTCTCTCTCTCTCTCAAGTCTCTCCCTCCTACCCCCTCTCCCTCTCTCCGGGTCTCTCTCTCTCTCTCTCACTCCCTCTATCTCTCTCCTCTGCCCTAAACCCCAAACCCTAAACCATTAACCCTTAAACTCTAAGCCCTTAAACCCTCTACCCTCTATGCTTAATGCTCTACCCCTTATCTCTCTCCAACTCCCTCCCTATTTCCCTCTCTCTCTCAAGTCTCACCCTTCTACCCCTCTCCCTCTCTCAGGTCTCTCTCTCTCTCTCACTCCTCACTCTTATCTCCTCCTCCACCCTTGGCCTCACCTTCTACCCTCTACCCGCCAACCCTCTACTCTCTATCTCTCTCCCACTCCCTCCCTCTCTCTCTCTCTCTCACTGAATCCCTCTATCTCTCTCCCCTCTACCCATAACCCCAAACCCTTAACCCCTAACCCTTAACCCTAAACCCTTAAACCCTCTACCCTCTACCCTTAACCCTATCTCACTCCTACCCCCTCTCCCTCTCTTAGGTCTCTCTCTCACTCTCTCACTACCTCTATCTCTCTTCCCTCTACCCTAAAGCCTAAACCATAAACCCTAAACCCTTAAACCCTCTACCCTCTACCCTTTACCCTCCCTTCCTTTATCTCTCTCTCTCTCTCTCTCAAGTCTCTCCCTCCTAGCACCACTCCCTCTCTGAGGTCTCTCTCTCTCTGCTCGCTCACTCTATCAGTCTCTCCCTCCTACCCCTTCTCCTCTCTTAGGTCTTTTCTCACTAACTCACTCCCTCTATCTCTCCCTCACCCTTAACCTAAACCCTTAAACCATCTACCTTGTACCCTTAGCCCTCCCTCTCCTCTCTCTCCTCCCTTCCACTCTCTCTCTCTCAAGTATCTTCAATATCCTACCCCCTCTCCCTCTCTTAGGTCTCTTTCTCACTCACTCACTCCCTCTATCTCTCTTCCTAAGCCTAAACCCTAAACCTAAACCCTCACCCTCTGCCTTAACCTCCAGCTTTCTTCCCATCTCTCTCCCCCTCCCCTCTCTCTCTCTCAAGTCTCTTCCTCCTACCCCCTCATCCCTAAACCCTCAGCCATAAACCCGTAAATGCTAAACCCTTAAAAATTCTATCCTCTACCCTCTCCAACACTCTTCCCTCTTGCCTTCCCTATCCTAATTCTCTCTCTCTCTCTCTACCTCTCCCCTTCTTCCCTCTTCCCTCTCCCTTTTCCCCCTCCTAGTTGCTTTCTCACATATCTCTCTCCCTTTCCCCCCCCTCTCTCTCATTTTCCCTCTCTCTCTCCCTCTCTCTCTCTCCCTCTCTCTCTCTCTCCCTTTCTCTCTCACTCTCTCTTTCCCACCCTCCACCTCCTAATTACTCTTGGGTATATGTGTGCAAAAATCGTATATCCGATTTATAGCACCAAAATTACATTTTAAAATGTTTTTCAAATTAGATATTAGACAAAAATTGGATATCCAAAAAAAATTGGATATCTAATTTGTAGTACTTTGGCTTGGGCATTGCTATGGAGAAATGTACTGATAGCAATGTACTATTATTGCTAAGGGGGATCACTCCTTTCTTTGAAGGCCATACACTTATGATTGGGTTAAGTGTTCTTTTCTTTAGAAAAGTCCTATTGCCTTTTTGATAGGTTAATTATGATTTGATTAGATGGGTTATGAAGCACTTATTTCAAACAAATATCTTTATGAAAGAAGTATATTTGCATGAAATTAAATATGATTTTTATTCCAATGTAAAAACTACAAAGAATGGAAACAATTCTTTTAACACATAAACTATTATGTAGTAGTTAATTAAAATGAAAAAGCTTACTCTATATTAGTTAGGATACACAACTAAGAAAATGATCTAAAGTTACTTATTTATCCTAGAGGAACTAAGTATATAGTATACAAAGAAAACCAACAAACCCACAACTACCCCTATTTTGAAGGAGTTTAGTTTTCTCCCCTTCCTGATCTCGCTAATATTGTCCAATTATTTTAAAGAGATGAAGGGTCATAACACAACTTTATTCAACCCAGTAAAGCTAGCTTGGTTAATGAAACTTGACAAAGAAACAATTGCTACATTTGGCATTTCATGTTGAATGAAGAGTGGTGACAGCTCAAATCTACTTATAGTTTAATAAAACACTATTTTTTTATAAGAAGGCTTGACATTAGAAAGATACAAGTGTTACTTATAGTTTAATAAAACACTATTATGGTTTTACCAACATATATACTATTGTGTATGCTTGCATGGCTACTTAGTTAATATAAGGGGAGAGAGAGAGAGAGAGAGAGAGAGAGAGAGAGAGAGAGAGAGAGAGAGAGAGAGAGAGAGAGAGATGGGAAGAGAAAGAGATATGGAGATATATGGGAAGAGAAAGGAAGAGAGGTGAAGATAGAGAGTCGATGGATAGGGGGGATAGGGAGGGAGAGATGGTGAGAGATAGAGAGGGGGAGATAGAGGGAGATGGATATAGATAGAAAGGGATAGAGAGAGGAGTGAGAGGGAGATAAAAAGAGAAATAGAGATAGAGATATAGAGTAGGAGAGATGGAGGGAGAGATGGAGTGAATGAGAGAGAAAGGGGGGGAGGGAGAGATAGCTCAATAGATAGAGGGGGGAAGAGGCGGGAGTGACATAGATAGTGGGAGATATTGAGATATAGAGAGCAAAAGGGAGAGATATATCAATCACCCTTCGTATATCTCTGTCTATTCATCCTTATCTCTTTATCTCTCTACCCCTCTCTATCTCTTTGTCTCCCTTTCTATTTTTATGTTTTCCATTATCTCCCTCTCTCTATATTTTCTTCCCTATATTTATCTTTGTCTCCTTAAGTGTGCAATGGGTAGATTGAAGAGGTCTTAAAGGAGAATTATCATATCTTTAATCAAATGGAATGCTACCTTGAGCATAACTCCCCAAGGACACATGCCATCCTTGGATTGTTGACATGAAACAACCAATCAAAATTTAGTTTCTCTCTCATATTAATATATATTACTATTATATTAAATATATATTATATTAATTATATTTTGTATTATATAAAAATATACTTATTATTAATCATTAATTATAATAATTTTATACGTATTTAATAATTTTGTTAAAGAATATAATATATAATTATAATAAGTTGAATAATTATATTATTTATTATGTAAAATATAGCTAATATATACTTAACTATATTGTAGAATATTAAAACCTAGCTAAATGGCGCCAAATTTTTGAACTTAATTAACATACTGTAAAACCTAACGAAACCAGGTTGTAGCTTGTCAAATTGGAGAAGTGAAAGGTCAATACCAGTCTGAGGAAGAGTTTGAAGTAGTGAAAACAAGGTCAATGCCGACAGAGGAAGAGTTTGGAGTAGTGAAAATAAGGTCAATGCCAGCGCCAAGGAAGAGTTTGGAGTTAAAACAAGGTCAATACCAGCGCCGATGAAGAGTTTGGAGGAATGAAAACAAGGCCAATATCAGCGCCGAGGAAGCGTTCGAAGGAGTGAAAACAAGGTCAATACCAGCGCCGAGGAAGAGTTTGGAGTTAAAACAAGGTCAATACTAGCGTCGACGAAGAGTTTGGAGGAGTGAAAACAAGGTCAATATCAACGTCGAGGAATAGTTTGGAGGAGTGAAAACAAGGTCAATACCAGTGCTGAGGACGAGGTTGAGGGCACTTAGGGAAAATCGACGACCAAGGGGGAATGAGTATTGTAAGTTTGGCACCCCCATTCTCTTTAACCTTCGATTTTCATGCCTAGTTTCCAAAGATCTTCTCATACATTGGCACCCCCATTCTCGTAAAATGGTACAAGATAAGACAAAAAAAAAATAGCTTAGTCTTTCACATTTTATCCACTAGCCTCAGGTCTTGGAAAAACTCCCATAATCTACCCACATCTTGGTTGAGGTCTAGGATTTCATCACACATAGCCTTCATCGCATGAATTTGAAGCAATTGTAGACTTAGCCCAAGTATATGCTAGGCTAAGGTAGATCTAATGAATGGAAATAGAGGCATACAATTATTGTTTAATACCTCCACCACAAACATATGCAAGGTGTTGGTTGTTTTTACGGTAAGTAGGTTGATCTTCTAATCTACCTATGGAATTGCCAATTCCAATAAAGGGCAGCTCTATGGACCTGGACCAACTGACGAGGATTTGAAAGACCTACACTTTGGGCTTTGCAAGACCCAGGAGGGTGATCCATTAATGCATTTACAACCTCTACACCATCATCATAAATGACATTAAAAACAACAGATAATCTCATTTAATAGCTCAACATAATAGGATAATACCGAATAGAATTGGATTTTTTCAATAATATCAACTATTTGGAGCATGAGATAACTACAACAACATTTCACAATAGAAGATAGTCATTGATTTGCAATTTGTAGCAAGCTCTAGGTAAAGGAAAACAAATATTGAACCATACAAATAAGTACAACTTAGATCAGTGTCATATATCCATTGGATGAGTCAAATTTATAAGCATCTAAGGGTTTATGATAGATTTAACACATAACATATAAGATCCTTGATAAAATTGCTTTACAATCTCATCAATATGTATTCTAACCCAATACTACTTATCAAATTCTTATACATAACATATCCACCTACAATCCCATTCAAGCATTTTAATTAATTCCTTGAATTAAACCTAAAACAAGAATCATACACACCACAACAGCGAGATGAACGAAACAACCCTTGATCATTTTATTCAAAATTCAGATATGCTTGTACAATGGAGAGACATGAGTTCGAATTAATCATATCAATTCAAATGCTAGTACTATTATAAAACATCAAATCCCGATGAATTCAAAACCTACTACAGAATGACTCAAAACCTAAATTGCATTTTTCCTAAAACCATCAGACCTTACAATTTGCTTTGCAACTTCATCTAGACTCAACCAAAAATATCTAACTTGCTAACCCATACTTCTGGCCTTGAAATCTTTCTTATAGAAAAAGGAGCAAACAAGCATTGGGCCAGAAAGCACACGTGTCACCAGCCAATTGGACCGCCTTGTGATATTCCAAAAATTTGTTATAACAGTAATCTCCTCAAAGAATCTTCTTGTTCATTGTGCCCATTGAGAATGGTTGATGCAACAACAAAAAAATTCAAGAATTCTACACCTAGACTGTCACCAAAAAACAAAACTAGAATCTGTTGTAACTGCAATAGCTGATTTGTCAACCGTTAGCAACCTACTCCTTTTCACTCTTCCTCAGTTAAATATACATTTACCCATTTTTAGTACTCTTCATCAGTTGGCCAATCAAAATTGATCACCTCATTCACCTTGACACTATAAGGTTTGTACTTAACTGCCACCTAATTCGCTTCTCTTTCAAAAGACTCCAAGAATGAGCTGGTGCTAATAATTTTGTTCATACACCTCACCAACAAATCATAATCTGAGTTACCCTATTTTTGAGGGTTTTGTAGTCCAAACATGATATAAAGGGGCTCTTACACTTTTTGTGATTATTGTATCTTGTGTAAGAGGCCCCATGGATACTGTTGTAATTGGAGGATGCATGAATAAGGCGTAGGATGAGAAATAAAGAAGCTATAGCTGTTGTCCTCAATAGTTTTGTGAAGAAAAGCATGTGAAATGAGAGGTTCAAGCCTAGGTTTCAACAAAACATGTATGGGAGATCTGATTTTATGAATTTTTATCCATGTGCAGACCTAATGGGTTGTTTTTGAACACTTGAATATAAATGATATACATACACACACACACACACACACACACACACACATATATATATGTATATATGTATGTATGTATGTATTTTAAAATGTAAATGTATTTTTAAATGTAAATGTAAATGCAATTACTAGATGCTCTCCTAGAACAATAAATGCAACATATCATTAAAGAAATCTATATCTATGTATATAAATGTGTATTTCTAAATGCAAGTGTAAATGCAAAGAGCATATGGTTTTGTAGTGTTATAGATACAACATATCCATAAATTAATGTAATTGAAATTCTAAAGTCTTCAACACATATAATATGAAATCGATCAAACTATTAAACTACATGAGAAATAAATGAAAACAGTAAATGCATATGTATGTGTATTTGTAAATGTAAGTGTAAAATAAATAAGAATAATGAAAATTATAAAAGAATACAAGGAAAGGTCTCCTCCCTTCTTGGTAGTGATAACCTCCTCCACACACAACCCTTAAAAATTATGAATAGAGGAATATAATCTTTGAAGAACTCAAAGTTGATTCTCTCCTACTTGATGCAATTAGTCATTTTATCCTTACAAACATTTATAGTGATTACTAGAGGCACATAGACCAATTCTTCATAATAGAAGAATTTGATCATACTTTTCCAATGATGGCATTATGAGAAAACCTTAGGTTAAATGAATAATTCCTAGCTAAGTTCTTTAAATCATGTCCAACTGTATAAGAGAAGACGGTTTCTATGTGTACCTGGATACCATGGAGAAAGGCTAGTCTTTGGGCTCTTTCATCAATCATCCTACCTTAAAACATACCAAAAGGCTCCTAGAAATTAGACATAGGAAGATTTAATATGACTTAAAAAAAATTTATTGCCAAAGCGTAAACTTATGATGACTTAACCAGGCCTAGTACACAGTCCCTCCCCATTAACCACTCAAACATATGGAAATTAAATGTAATTTTTTTGCTAATTTTAGTCATGTAGGTGTCCAATAAACCACTTGGTGGTGTTTCCCTTCAAGTTTATTTACTTGAATGAAGAGAAAAAGTCCTTTGATTACAATTAGAGAATACATTTGAGGGCTTGGTTGTGTAACTAGTGGACCATAGCCATATTTAACACTTGTTACAAAGTTTGGGAGTTAAAACGTTAAGTAGATTTTATTTGTGATGGACACATTTGAACGGTAGTAACAATAGCTTGCAATCTATCAAGACTTGATTACCTTATAACCTTTGAAATTCTAGCGATAAAATGATAGATTAATCATAATGTCACCTTGGGATCACATCACCATGAAAGAACTTCATCCAACATCATTATTAGTGTAGGTACCACCAAATAGGTATTTTTTAGATCTGTATTCCTCGAGCGAGGGAAATTCAAGAAGAGAAGAGGAAAGCGAGACATGTAGTATGTCTAAAAGAGGGAGATCAACTAGAGGTCAAAAGATTACAAGAAAATTATGTAAACACATGGAATTTTTTCTTGCTGAAGGGGGGTCATGTTCTTATGATAATGAGAGCATAGGCGACGTCGAGGTGCCCTTGAGGTACAAACATCTACGAAAACAATGGGTACCCAAGGAACTTCCTCCAATAAACACTATTTTTTGTGTCAACGAGAGGATATATCACATAGCACCATCGTCATTATATGGTTTCGGCCTATTTTGCATGGACGACATAAAGGTCTGTTACAAAAAAGTTACTGAATTGATGGAGTATGTCAGACCCTATTATAGTTACAAAGATTGGATGCAATTCGTTCGATATACACGAAGTATGCGCAGGTATGCACTACCAGCAAATTATATACAACTAAAAGATAAGGATCAAAATAAAGGAGTGGCTATGTACATTTATGGAAGGCCAAAAGCATTAGGGAATATTGCAGGGTTTATAAACTATACATGACCTAGGTCAACAAATAAGTAACCCAATTGCATATTCAAGGTGCGTGAGGGAAACCGTGTATTCGTATGTGCGATAAAATCAATAACTGCAGGGGAAGAGTTGCTAATCGATTACAATTTGAATCACTTAGTTACAAACACAGTTACTATGGGGGTGGTATGTACTATGTACCAATTTACCCAACTTCCAATTAATGACTCCAATATACCATTTTATTCTTATGTTTTTTTTCGTAAGTCTATTGGTTTCATTTCAGTAATGTTTTTTTATATTTAATTTTTGCCATAGTGGGACATTGATCATATGGAGAAGGCTCTGGCCTAGAGCACAGATCACGATGTATATCTTCAGGCACTTCTACCCAACAGGTTTACCTCATTGTAATTGTACAAATTAGATACGAAAAAAATGTTTTATTATTATGCTTTTTTGATAAGTTTATTGGGTTAATTTCGATAATGTTTTTAATATTCTTGTTGCAGTCGATTGATCAGGGAAAGGCACCAACAGTACAGGAGAGCATCCATAGTGAGGTGGAGTCAATATTTTGTGATGATGAGATCGCTTATTCAGCAAATCCTCTCGATATGATAAAGAAGATCCAAAAAAAATGCAATGAAGAAATGGTTAAGTGGATATTCATAGTGCCTCAAATAGATGAGATAAAAGAGAGGGTTAAAATATTGACTGAGAGATTACAAAACTTGCAAGTAAGTTGTCATGAGGTCTTTAATTATAACATAATTTCATTCATGGTTTTATATTTTTTACTCTTTTATGTCATGAACTAAAATATGTGTTGTTTTTACAAGGTTATTTTCCTCCTCATGATGCTTCTGGCCATGATCGGGGTACTGCAAGTGCTGCCCGAGGAGTAGGGGTTGGTACAAGTGTCCATCCTGATCTTCCTGTGCATACATCACATCATCTGACCCCATCATCTATTCCTATATTGTCGTCTGAAATGTCGGCAACACATACCATGCAAACATCCATTAATGCACCCTCTGGCAGCGAACACGTGCCAGAACATGCGTCAGGACATGTACCTGGGGATGTAGAGGCCACTAGTACTAGTGATATTTTAGCAACATTTCCTGGATCTTCCTGTATTACTAGGATGGGAACATTGCCAGTCACACTTGTGGTGACTGAGGATTTCGTTCCCATAAAGATAGAGAAGGTCCCAGGTACTTTAGAATGTTTTAATTATTATTATATATAATCCAATTGAAATTTACTTATTCATCACTCTTTTTAGACTAATGATCCCATGATCATTTTGCAGGAAATGATTTTTTTTATAAACATCTAGGTGATATTACATTGGAGCTCTTGGGCCCACCACGTACATGGTGGAGATACTTGAAATAAAGATTTTAAGATGAGCTCGTGTGTTTAGTTGTGTTGTTCATAGGGGTCCTTAAGAAAGTTGGTACCTATCTAAAGTATCTGAGGGACCAATATAGGTCACATTTAGAGAAGAACAAAAAGTATGAGCGTCCCCCCATGATTCTGGAGAGGGAGTGGAAGGACCTGATGTTGGATGGAAAGGAGAAGGATGAAAAGAAAAAAGGAAAGACACCACTGGGCCAAGGAAGGTATGTGATACTATCAACAATGTAATTATATATTGATTACTCTTTCTTTTTACATAATCTAACGTATTTCAAACTTTTCATAGGCTACCCAACACATCAAAGGCAACAAAGTCAAGACTAGAAAAACACGGGCAACACAAACTTGGCTCTAGTGGTTATATGAAATTAGCCACACAAATTGTAAGTATCAATAAATGAAATATAGTATCCAAATAATAAATTGAAAATAATTTTGGTTTTATCACATGATAGAAGCAAAATTCATGATCTTATGCAAAAATGTAGGGCTCTGAATTCAACAAAATTCCCACAGAAGATGACCTGAAGATTGCCTTCCAACAAGGCTATGGAGCCATGGTTGAATGTCTAAGAGTCTTGACTGGGCAAACACAACCTTCCACTACATCCGACATGCAGGTAAATAAACTCAATAAAGTTTATTTAAAATTGAATACTTGTACAATCTATTCAATATTAATTTCCACCATAAAGTAATTACATGCCTATTTGTTTTAAACATTCAAGCAATGATAATACTGCACATGACATTGGAATGCAGCCTGGTGAGGGTGGAGCACAACCTATAGATGAAGGTCATGGTGTGTATCCCGGTACTTTAGAGCATGTAGAGCGTGATCAACATGTTGAGCATGATCAGGCTAGAGAAGATCAAGAACATGATGTAGCCCCATCAGGTAAAAAGGACCACTCTAAAGTTCTTTTAAACATATTTAATTGCAATTGGTGTATTAATTAATGTAACCTTTTGTGTTTCAACTTTAGAGCATGTAGAGCGTGATCAACGTGTTGAGCATGATCAGAAGCTAGAAATCGAAGACATGATGTGGCCCCATCGGGTAAAGAGGACCACCCTCATGTTCTCTTAAACATATTTAATTTCAATTGGTGTATTAATTAATGTAACCTTTCGTGTTTCAACTGCAGATTAAGATTTAGAGGGTGTTCAACATGTTGAGCATGAGTCTATAACAAAAGTTCAGGAACATGATGTGGACCCATCGGTAAAGAGAACCACTCTAATGTTCTTTTAATTAATGAAATACTTATAATAATAATAAAACATATTAGTTTAACATTTCTTTCTTATTGCAGCAGACCCCCCTTGCAGCGACGTCCACGTCATGAGCAGACAACTAGGCGTACATTAAGATCACGAGTAGAGGGTAGAACAACTAAAGGGGGGGCATATATTGATTTAGAAAATGATACTCCACTTCAAATTTTTGTAGCTTTAAAAGAAAAAAGAAAAAAAAAGTGGTGTAATCATATCATGACAATCATATTTTTGATAATATGTAAAAACTAAAAGAATGAATATTATATGTTAATGAATGAATGTGAATATGTTAATTAATGAATTTTATATGTTAATGAATGAATGTTATATGTTATTAATGGATGAATGAAGGTTATATGTTATTAATGGATGAATGAATGTTATATGTTATTAATGGATGAATGAATGAATGTTATATGTTATTAATGGATGAATGAATGACTAATGTTATATGATTGGGTATGGGGAATTGAGAGTGATGTGAGGGGGGGAGGGGCCAAATGAGCTTCCACCGTCACGTGGTTGGCCCTGTTAAGTAGAGAATATTAAACTATTCTCAAAAAAATGAGAAGCTCCAATAAGGTAATGCACTTTTCAATATAGAAATGCATCATTTGAAGCATCAAACCAATATGCAAAGATGAAAAGTGCTAACTTTTTCACTATGGTGTGAGAAAAATGATTCTTTATGTACGAATCCATGCTCATCTTAATTTGAAGTTGTTTCCATTTCAATGTTCTGAGTTTAGTTTGTTTGTATGGCTTTGTATGAATACCATATTGTGTTGTGTGTGGATTTGGTTTCAAAGCTCTATTTCTTCTGTTTTTAGTGGGTACATAACTCTAAAATTTGACTTTTATGCATAACAGGTTAGTGGAAAAGTTGACAGCTCTAAAGGGTTTAGAGGCTCGATTGAGATAGATACATGAATATTTGGATCTTGTTGTTGATGGGAGGCTTCGACTTAACCATGAAATTTTTTACCATTTGCAGATATGCAAAAGTTTCTCTACTTACATTCATTCTTGATCATAAATGTTGTAAATGATATTAATGCTTCAAACTTAAGATTCGTTTCATTGTTATAATGATCAAAATGTTATACTTTGCTATACATTCAAGCATTCTCTTGCCCCTACCCTTTGCTCTCTCCCCCCTCCTTTTAAGAATTTTCTTTGTCATAAAAGATTCACATTTCTGTCTCATTTACACAAATTTATCTGAAGCACTCAGAGTGAATAAAGATATGTAAAAGATGACGGATTATGTCTAAACAACAACTTTCCATCTTATAGCTAATTAATTCCTTAATAGTTGAATAGTTTAGAGCTCAAATTATTCTTGTATATGCATGTGTAGCAATAAGGGAGTCTATGTGAAGATTGAAATTTAAAACATCACTTTGGTATTTTTCCTTAGGCAGTGAAATGATATTTTGAGTAATACAAACCTACACACACATTGATATTTTTGGCATTGCATTGAAGAAATTTTTTTCTCTTATACCTACCCTTGGCTAGACATGGAGGTATATAATATTGGTTTCTGTGTTTATTCTGTAAGTAGGTAATTTCACAGAAGAAGACTAAAATCTTCTTAATGTCATGTGTCAAGTGTGAAAGCATATGAATCACTTGTTGAAGGCACCATTTTGTATTCATTCAAAAAATGGTTTGTTATTTTATTTTTATGTTTCTTGCATGTGTTATTTTTAGGCTCTAGAGATGTAGCTCGTCTCTTTCCTTTGCACTTTTCTCTATTTTGATGATTACAGTAGATTGTCCTCATAATTTTTCATGTAGATTTGTTTGTAACCTTATTTTCTACCAATCAATTTGCAAACCACTCACATATTAAGGACCATTTCACTAACTTGTAGTCATCCATTACTTCATATGTTGCAGGTTGTGTCTGTGTGCCAATAAATCCTGATGATTGCGAGAACTTTAATCCTACAAGTGTACCCACTCTTTCTCAAGTAAAAGTCTTACCTTATTTTATAGTACTTTAAATGGTTAATTGAAGGTGCTTCTTTAGATCTAAGATAGTTGAACCCTCGATTAAAATATGGTATTAGATGGGTAGTATAATGAAAAAATAGAGGTCCATTGAATACAAAATTATGAACATAATTTACTAGACTATGAATAGTGTTACAATTATAATTATTTCTCCTTTACCTACCTCTGCATTAATGAAAAAGATAGCAGATATTGGAAGTTCATTACATGTCTCATGTATGTGTTAGTATTTTAATTTTTTTTAAGTTGTTCAAGAGCTTGATTAGGTCAATAATATGTTCTACAAGCTTTGTTCTCTTAACACTGCTCAGAATTTTCCCTACACATTTTCTCTTCAATCTAGACATTTCTTAACTCCTTCCCTTGTTAGCCCTTGGTTGTTCTCAAGTGTAATGCGGGTAGGTGCATGAAGTTGGTTGCACTTTTGTGGCCAAATTGGAAAAAAATTTGAAAAGAGATAACGCGAGAGCGTTATAACGCGCTTGCGTTATGTGATTTTAAAAGAAAAAAAAAGTGAAATTTGTATCATTTGCTTTTTACTGTTTCTCAGCTCTACCCGTGGCCAAAAACCCTCACTTTCGCGTTCGCGTTCTAGGAGGAAGGATTTCTACAAATTTCATCAACAACAATGGAATTTTCTTTACAAATATGGCGCCACGATGACGAAGAGATGCTGGAGGTAAGTATTGTTCGCTATTTGTTTTGAATTTGTTAGTTTGAAATTGATTTTGTTTGTTTTAGGTTAGATTTGATTATTTTTTTTAAGTTTGTAGGATTTCCTACAAATCCTCAACAAGAAGAAGAGGTATATCCTCAATAGCAAAATTCTCAACAAAATCAACCTCAACAACAAAATCAACCTCCCCCTCCATTCTCTCAATACCCTCCTCGCACTCAAGAAAATTTGAGTGAAATTGAGAACAATAGAAAACAACTTGAGGATCTTATCAGTAGGTTGAGTGATCCAAATGCTTCAACCACAGAAAGAATGCTTCTAGCAAATTCATTGAAAGATATGTTAAAAAAAAATGGTGATGCAATCACCCAACAAATATCTAGATGGTAAGATAGGAGGCAAACAGCTAAGGCATATTATACAGACAAATTATCATATAAACAAGTAAAAGATTTAAAAATTACTAAAGGTGATTTGTGCTCTCTATTCACTGACCCTAAAACAAATCAAAATCTTACCCTCAATGCAAAGAGGTTTCCTATTCATTGGTGCCACCACCAAGAGATTAAGAACCATTTTTATGAAAGATGGTATATGGTCTTTGATTACCCATCATGCAATAATTGTGAAGTCCCCCAATATTTTCTTAGGAAACTATACAGTGAGTTTGTATTGAACCAATCCCAAATTATTTTGATATGAGGGAGTTCTAGGGGAGAGGTGGGGGGTCAACTCAGGATAGGCCCGGTGCACATCTAGATCCTACATGGCAAGGGAGACGACCTCTCACTAGGTCACCTCGTGAGCAGATTGTGATGCCTGTTGTTGCGAAGGAGAGTGTCGACATAGAGACATTGCAGGCAATCACAACTTTGACATGGAGTGTCATCCATCACACTAGCCCTATTGTACAGTGCCATCCAGGGGTGTCTTCAGGTGGTGGCCTTCAAACCCATGTGTGTCAATCTTGCAGGGCGACTTGTTCGTATGACCCTACCAACACTCAGGAGGGTGCTACGCAGGATCCATATGCTACTATGCAGCCTGATCTGTATGCATCTACGAAGATGGAGAGGACGACTGATATTTTGCATGATGCATATGGCATTGACACTCAGGTAAAATTCAACATATTCATTGAATTTAATTTATTAAATTTCAATTGTGAAATGCAAGATTAACTAATTTAGTTTTATTAGTTTAATAAAATTGCAGGGTCACAGTGTAGAGACTGGATACACCAGTCATCCACCTACTTATTTTTGTAGTACACCTATCAGTGGGGCATATAACTAGTAAACAATTATAAATTTATTACATGTTAATAGCATTGTTTTACGAATGGTATTTTAATATGTGATTTTGGATGTTGAACAGGGTAATGTTGGAGGTTTCAAGGAAACACCTCCTGGGCCAAGATTTGATCAACATCTTCATGGAGGTAATATGGTATAGAATAAAAGAGAGAACTAACTAATGAATTCTAAGTTTAATAGATTTTGTGTAGTTTATATTCATATTGTTATTACGCTTGCATTACAATATCATTCAAAATCAAAGCATTACTTCAAATTCATAACTAATAATCGTATCATATAGTTTAATACTTGTACTCAAAAAATTTCTCATTAGATCACATACATAAGTCATCACATGGATCGCTATTGTAACTTTTTTGTGATTGAATAATTTGTTGTTTTATTTTCAGATGTTGGTGACAGAAACACCGCCAAATGTTACGAGGGCAATGGATATTGGTGTTTCCTCCCCTATACAATCCTCGATGGCTCTGATAGGGGAGGTATGAGGAAAATTAATAAATTTCAATTTACATTCGTTGTTATAGATGTTAGTTCTAGTGAAAAATCAAACCATTATTGATTCTCAGTTTAATTCCTATTTTGATGGTTTATACAGGGCTTGAGCATGCCTAAGCATCAACATGCAAATATTTCCATCATGGAGAGTGATCATGAGATGGCCTTAAGTGATTATTTTGTTAAATATATCAATTTTATAATGTAATTTCTATATATTAATGTCTTTACTCTTATTGTAATAGTTAAACTTCACCTCTCGTGAGCTTTAAACACTAGGAGGAGTAGTAGGATCAATTTGTTAATCGAAATGGGTGACAGACTTATTGCCATCGGATCACCAAGCAAAGGGAAAGAAAATTGTATTTGAACTAGAGCATGGAGAGAAATGAATTTTGAATGCAAAGCCCTTTGTTGTATGCCCACATGGCAATTTTGTACATATTTTGTATTGGATATATTTGACATTGTATGCCTATATGGCATTCTCGTAAGCCTATATGGCTATTTTGTAACTATATTTTATACTTATATCGACATATATTGATGTATGCGTACATGACTATTTTCTTTTAATACAATTTTTTTTTATCGATGGTGTCCATATTTGCATTATAAATTCATGGTTTAATAGATATGAGTTACGTGTATCCAAGTGCATACTTTACAACTTACGCACATATACTTTTTGACTTACATGTGAACATCGAAAAGTGTGAAAATTTATGTGTGTGGAAGTCAAACGTAAGCCAATTTTGCAATTCTCAGTTCTTGCATACTTGATCTTATGGACTTATTCCTTCCTAACACATATTATGAATATTTCTCATTTGGTGCAGAAGATAGATTCCTCATTTTTGAACCACTCATAGAAAAGAGATTCACAATAAGACTTTAGCATTGGAACACTACTCCATACTTCTCTTGTCTAGACCATAAAGGATTGAAAATTCTTAATTTGATGCAATGATAGTCGTGAGATGAGAATTTATATAACCATGCCTATTTTGAAACTTTGCATCTAATACTGCATCAACAAGAACTTAAGAAGTGTTGCATAAGAGTGTTAGGTTTGATAGGCCTCTCTTCCCTAAGGGAGGAGAGCTTGCATCTCGAATTTTGAACAAAATTTTAAGAAGCAAACATTTTACCTAAAAGCTTCAAACCTAGATGACATATTTGGCTAAGTCTATCTTAAAAATTATCAATGCGCTCAAACTCTAAAGGAGATTCTCCCTAAAAGGAAAACTTTACCCTTTTTCCCAAGGAAAGAAATTGCAACAAGTTGAATGATTTATCTTATTTCTTTCTCACAGTTCCTGGTCAATCATTCATGGCTCAGGATAGTTCCGTTCCAAGGCAAGGACAACCAAAAAATCACTAAGATTCTTCTATGATCTGCAAGAAAAAGGTTTTGGCTCTTTCACAATGTAAATAATTATGTAACATTGTTTTCTTGTTTTCCTTCCACATAGAAAAATGTTCACACTTTTCAGATTGATCAATGATCAATAATGGCCGATTGTAAACACTTGACATTTTTATGTTTGAACTTTAATTTATAATTTTATATCATGACATTCGAGTAGATCACTAATATTTTAATATTTCACTATGAAAGTGGTGGTGTATTTTTTCTATGTTATTTTGACTCATTAATATGGTGGTGTATTCCGAATCCTTGATTACCACAGAATATGTATATATTTCTGATTTTTATATGTTTTGTATTACCAAAACCCAAAACTAACCCAACCCCAAATTTTTCCTAACTCAATCGAGTTCTCAACCTCGAATCGAACTCAAAATCAACCAAGAATCTTTAAGAAAATAGATTTTGTAGTTTATATTCATAACGTTGATTACATTACTATATCAGACATCTTTCAAACTCAAACCATTGTCACATTTCATAAATTAATAACTAGGGGATGTCAAGGATGACAAAATTTCAATTACAATATAGTTTTTATGAAGTCAATCCTAAGCAGCTTATGCAATTACTCACATTGCATAATTAATAATCCATTAGGAGTAGTCAGCCAATTGTACTTTACCAAGTCATGGCATTCTCCTATGTGACCACATTTCTTTTGAGGCATTTTTCAAACATGTCAACGCCTTGTCTATATACTAACAATACTACATTTTTTCATACATGTCTACCAAAGCATTTTGTCAAATAGTTCAAGTGTTGCCTTTGTTGCTATGGTTGAAAAGCCTAAACAAGTGCTTTCAAAAAGCTACATGTGGATGCTTGGAAAAATCTATCAAAAGCATAATAGTATTATAGATAGAACTGCCTGAAGATAGTTTGTTCATGATACCGATGGAATGCTATGACAATCAAATGCTTTTGATCGTCATGCCATTCCATCACCATGAGACCTCATTTCTTTGAGGCATTTTTTCAAAGAGTTCACTGCCTTGTCTATGCTAACACATTTTTCATACATGTCTAATAAAGCATTTTATCAAACAGTTTATTGCCTTGCTGCTATGGCTAAAATCCTAAAACAGGTGCTTTCGAACAAGCTATGGATGCTTAGAAAAAATCTATCATAGCATAATAGTAAGCAATAACATAGACAAGGGAATGAACTATTTGAAAAAAATGCCTCAAAGAAATGTGGTCTCATGGTGGTGGAATGCCATGACAAGCAAATTTTTGTGGATTGTCATGGCATTCCATCACCATGAGACCACATTTCTTTGAGGCATTTTTTCAAACAGTTCGCTGCCTTGTCTATGCTACTACATTTATCATACATGTTTACTAAAGCATTTTATCAAATAGTTCGCTTCCTTGTTGCTATGGCTAAAAGCCTAAAATAGGTGCTTCCAAAAAGCTATGGATGCTTGTGGAAAAAATCTATCAAAGCATACTATTATCAATAGTAAAAGGTAGCAAATTATTTGAAAGCTCCTCAAAGAAATGTGATCTCAATGGTGATGGAATGTCATGACAATCCACAACAATTTGCTTGTCATGGCATTCGTCATGCCATTCCATCACCATGAGACCACATTTCTTTGAGGCATTTTTTCAAAGAGTTCATTGCCTTTGTCTATGCTAACACATTTTTCATACATGTCTATCAAAAGCATTTTATCAAACAGCTTCATTGCCTTTGGTTGTCAAGTGCTAAAAGCCTAAAATAGGTGATTTTGTAACAAAGCCATGGATGCTTGGAAAAAAAAATCTATCAAAGCATAATAGTAAGCAACAAGCTGATGCAATAAAAATATTGCCAAACCACTCAACAACTCAGGGGACTCTTGTCCCAAACTCATCTTGGAGAAGATCAAACAAAATTTCAACATTTTGAATCAGAAATCTACTTTTCATCCAGTCAAATTGTCTTATCATTTATCATTCATCCTTCAACAAATCTATATTCCAATTGACTCATTCAAAGCAAAAAACCATTTTAGAAAACTTTGATTCAATCAATTAGATCAACATGCATTTCAAAAACACCATTTTCAACAAGGCACTCTTCCATTCAATCAATTCATTCAACTTGTCCCAAATAGTCAATCCATCATTACAATTGGCTTTCAAACTTTTACCAGACCATCAAGCACTGTGAACATCATTATTACAACTGATACAAATTAGGAACTTGCTCTCTTAACTTTGTTCTGACTGAACTTACAATTTCATGTATTATTTTACACCAAGTCTCCTCACTGTCCAACTATCAAAACAACATATCTCACTTCTAAACCTTGTCCAAGACTCCATACATCGCTGACACCATCACTTAGACAGCATTATCCCAAAATCAACTCACCAATCACTGTTAGGTCAGACTTCTATTCTCTAAGCAGTCAAGGCACTACTTCTCAATGAGACATTCATGCCCTAAATCGGGTAAACCAAACACACTAGTTTCAAAATCCAAGATCCAAAACACTTTTAGAGACCTCTTAATTCCCATGTCCTCATATCAAAAACTCAGAATAACTTATATTGAAGAAATAAGTAGTTTTTAGTCTGAACGCTATAAAAAAGGCTACTAAAATAGGCCTGATTTTCAAAGAAGACACCCTTCAAACATTCCAAAAACACTTAAAACCTCAAAATAGTCATTAGACATAACACAAATCTCCTAATTTATCCATTTTCAGGGATTAAAAGACTCCTTTTGATAGTATATTGACAAACCCTTGTTTATAGGGTGAAAAACTCAAAAATCAATGAGGGTTTCCTGTATAGGCTACATGCAAACCTCAAAACCTCTAGCCAGCCATTGGAACATGTCAAAATACATTTGAAAAGGAATTTGGAAACATCTTCTAACCCATGCACTTGTTCTTTCTCCACTATCATGCTAGAAACTATTCATTTTGACTAGAAAACTCAGAATTTCCTGTGTAGCAGCAGCTCCTTCAAGGTATTCTTGCTTTTTCCTCCACTCAAAAATATCAAAACATAAAAAATAATGTATCCCTAACCTACTCCACCAATCTACCTGACCTACATTGGTGGAGTAGTGTGGAAATGCCTTATAAGACTCTCAAAACTCAATGCACAAGATTTCAGACCGAGCCATAAGAAGAATGCTCAAACAAACATTAAATTTAATGGATTCCTTCCCAAATGGATGCAAAAAAATGGTGATACCCGAACCTACTAGAAAAAATCTTAATTTGAACCCTAAACTCTTGCACAGTCCATACAAGTTAAGAAACAACTAAAAAACACAAAAAATAAGCTAAAACATGGAACTCTTTATTAATTTAATTCTTCCAGAATACAATGATCTCTTTGCTTGGCCTTTACAATGCTTTTAAAGAAGTTTCCAACCATAAACTACCTCTTTATCTTCCTTGAATGACCTATGACTCGTCCTCTTCCTTGATTTTCTTGATTTTCTTGTTTTGTCTCTTCACATTCCTTCTTTTTCTCTCTTTTACATATTTAGCATTTTGACAATATTACACTTTGTGTTTTTTCATGCCTTGATTAAATTTAATTTTGGCATTACATGGACCTAAATACATTTTTGACAACTTAGCCTTTTGAAGGCATTACATGACCTAGGTGCTCCTGCACCACAAGCTATGGTCTCATGGTTTTTTTTCACATCAACGTGATTTGATTGACATTTTTTTCACGTGAAAATCAACATGAACCAAATTTTGTATTATGGAGCTATATTAAGCTGCCACTTTGAAAACCAATGTAACAATGATACAAAATAATGTTTGAGACTACAAGAAGGCATCAAAATGGCTAGTGTACTAAACAAATTCTTATGATTTACGAATAATGTTGATAACTCTACTCAGTTGGCTTCTTTTTTCAAAATCATACAAATTGAACCCTAGCATCAATAGACTCTGTATATCAAACTACCACAATTCAAGTTACATCAGGCCCATATCATCGAGACACAGCCTGAATAATAGGAGAAATGGCCTATTTCAACATACTACACTCAAACCCTTAAGGGATCGATCTAGTTGGACATAGCTTAGAGCGATTCTGTGTGTTTGGATGCAAAAGAGGACCATGCCTAGTGTAAACATGCCTCCTTAGATGCGTTGGAACAGTCCATTTGGTCACACGAGTTGCAGAACAAAAACTGCACCACCTTGCAACTTTCCACTGCTTGCATTTGACACTTTTTCCATCAACTGAAAATTGGACACCATGGGAAAACCACTCCAAGATAACGAAAACTGAGAGAGGTTATTGTAGAGGGTCCCAACATGATCTCATAGGATCAAACGAGAATTTTCTAAGCATCACAGTGTGTGAGTAACCTCATGTTGAAGTTTCCAGCCATTTTGCCCTTTAGACCCTTAAGGGATCGATCTGGTTGAACGTAGCTCAAAGCGATTCTGCGTGTTTGGGTGTGAAAGAGGACCATTCCTAGCATAAAAATTCTTATTTGAATGCATTGGAACAATCCGTTTGGTCACATGAGTTGCAGAACGAAAATTGCACCACCTTGCAACTTTCCACTGCTTGCATTTGACACTTTTTCCATCAACTAAAAACTGGACACCATGGGAAAACCACTCTAAGATAATGAAAACCGAGAGAGGTTATTATAGAGGGGCCCAACATGATCTCATAGAATCAAATGAGAATTTTATAAGCATCACGGTGTTTGAGTAACCTCATGCTGAAGTTCGCAGCCATTTTTCTGTTTAAACCCTTAAGGGATCAATCTGGTTGAACGTAGCTCAGAGCAATTCTGCGTGTTTGGGTGTGAAAGAGGACCATTCCTAGTGTAAATATTCCTATTCAGATGCATTGGAATAGTCCTTTTGGTCACACGAGTTGCAAAACGAAAATTGCACCACTTTGCAACTTTCCCCTGCTTCCATTTGACACTTTTTCCATCAACTAAAAACCAGACACTATGGGAAAACCACTTCGAGATAACAAAAAATGAGAGAGGTTATTGTAGAGGGGCCCAACGCGATCTCATAGGATTAGACGAGAAGTTTCTAAGCATCACGGTGTCCAAGTAACCTCATGCTGAATTTTGTAGCCATTTTGCCCTTTCAACCCTTAATGGATCGATCCAGTTGAACGTAGCTCGGAGCGATTCTGCATGTTTGGGTGTGAAAGAGGACCATTCCTAGCATAAAAATTCCTATTCAGATGTGTTGGAACATTCCATTTGGTCACATGAGTTGCAGAACGAAAGTTGCACCACTTTGCAACTTTCCACTACTTCCATTTGACACTTTTTCCATCAACTGAAAATTGGACACTATGAAAAAACCACTCTGAGATAACAAAAATTGAGAGAGGTTATTGTAGAGAGGTCCAACACGATCCTATAGGATTAGACGAGAAGTTTTTAAGCATCACGGTGTCCGAGTAACCTCATGCTGAAGTTTGCAACCATTTTGCCCTTTGGACCCTTAAGGGATCGATCTTAATGAACGTAGCTCAAAGTGATTCCGCGTGTTTGGGTGTGAAAGAGGACCATGCCTAGCATAAAAATTCCCATTTGGATGTGTTGGAATAGTCCATTTGGTTAGACGATTTGGAGAACAAAAGTTGCACGACTTTGCAACTTTTCACAAGGCAAAAAGACACCTAACCTTCAAATCTTCTTCCAAACTTTTACCAGACCTTGGTACACTTTATTCATCTTTATTTTGACATGAAAAAAGCTAAAACACCTTCTTACAACACTGTTTAATCAGATTTCACAATTGCTTGCACTAGAAGACCAAATTTGCTTGTAAGTGCTAAAACACTAAATCGGGTGTAACATGCAAACTACAATGAATCTTTATAGGATAAATACATTTTAGGGTACCCATTTTGGCCATTAAAAACATATATCATTTTCAAATACACTTATTTTGGAACACATGCCTACTGTCCAAACTTCTTTGCTTCTAAAGAACCCCAAACAGACCATTTTAACAAAGAAAGTAGTCTTTAATCATCACCAAAATACCAACAAACCTCAAACAATATTTTTCCATGTGTAAAAACTCTCAAATAAACAAGTTTCAAGATGGAAAATTCCCAACAATACACGAAATCTGTAAACCCTTGATTATAGGGTGAAAATCACAAAAATCAGTGAGGGTTTCAAGTATTTCACTCTAAGAAACCTCAAACACTCTGGCCGACACTTGGATCATGCCTTATTATGTCTAAAAATGCTTTTAGAATCATTTCCCTAGACATGCATTCATTATTTCTTCCATACCCTGCATAAAACCTCCATTTTTGGATGAAAAACTCAGATTTTGGCTTTGTAGCAACAACTCCACCTTTGCATTCTTGACTTCCCTGCACAAAATGACTCAACCAAAACAATAAAATGATGCAAACAAGGATTGGAATCTTTCAACAAACACATTTAGATTAGTCCCAAGTAGTTTGCAAAACCCCAAGTATCTATCTTGACAATTATCTCCTTTCAACTAGGTCTACTCTAGTAGCCATACAAACCATGTTTTTGGGCTTTATCACTTTAGCTTCCCAAATGAATTCTCAAATAAATGAATGTTAGGAATACCCATCAAGGGCTTCTTCCACATGTCTAAAAACCCTTCTTTTCCAAAGGGACACTTACCCAAACCCTTCCTAGGCACCCAAGCTTGATGGACAGTCACTCAATAGGTTACCAAACCTACAAATACACCATCTCTTATATGAAATAGGCCTTCTAGGACAACGAACCACAAAACCCCCTATTTGAGGCTATTACCTAGGGTTTCATTGAAACTCATGCTTACTGACCTCCTTCAACTCTGCCACCTTACTAAACATGTATAAAATCACTTGCACAAACTTTAAACAACATTACATATCCACCTCTATACTGATTTCCTCAAACCATCACGCAAAACCACCATTTTTCACTTGAAAACCCTCACAAACCCACCTAGGGCATCACACTAAAACACACCAATGAACACCTCTGCACAAATTAGACCCCTACACACCTAAACCTACCTATTATGATCCATTCCACTGAGTTACAATGACCACAGAGGGTGGAATGGATCAAATCCCCATTTTTAGTGCCTTCAAACTCTTAACACAGAAAATACATAGTCAGATTTGGAAAAAATCCTCTAAAATTCTCAATACCTAATGAAATTCACTCAAACTTGATTCTTATGAAGGATAAGACTCTACTCTAACAATCCATGTGCATTGGTGCTCCTTTAAAGACCATACAAGTTTGTACAAGGCATGAATTCAAACTATTACAAAGATAAAAACATTAGAAAATAGAGCCTTTTGGTATTTTTTGAAAAGTATGATTGGCAACAACATACAAGGTTCACAAGGCCTTTTTGAAGGCATATCAACTGATGCAAAGCAGGGTGGAGGAATACAAATTCAGACTTAAGAACCAAGAAACCAACTCAAGTTCATATATCTAATCCAACTTCCATAAGGTCAATAGTATAGTCTTCCAATTCACCACTGAACAATTAAAAGACCAATTCCTTAAAGAGAATTGTAAAAAAATCCATTTATCATCCAAATAACATTCATACTTCATCAAGAAGATAGATCCAAGCTTCCACCTAAGATTCATCTGCCAAAGCTTAAAGAAACATCAAGGTATCATGCTCAAGGGCTACAAGAACTAGCCCAATTTTATAAACAAACCCACCTTTAAACTTCTTGTCATAACAAGATCTCCTAGATAGTCACAAATTGTGCTTCAAAACCACAAATTTTTTGGTCAAATACTCTGTACAAGTCTGCTAACCTATTGTTCCAACAAACCCTCATTTTCCCTCCTAAAATCTAGGGTTTCTCAAGATCTTCACTCAAACACTCACAAGACACAAAACCAAAACATAAAACATGTTGCCCTGGTCTACTCAGACCTTCCAACCCTTCCTGAATTCAATCCCAACACAAATCCATGAAAAGAAAACTTGAAACCAACATTTTCACATAGAAACTTAACATTTTTTGCCTAGGTATCGTAAGAATTTGGACTTAAAGACTCCCCTTCACCAATAAACTTCATTCCACACCTAATATACATGCATTCAAGTCTTCCCACTGAGTCACATGGCTTTACAGTAGGTGGGAAGACAAAAATTACATTTTTTTAATCACAAAATAGTGATAAATCTGTTACACGGGCTGCTACAGAAAAATTAGTATTTCTCCCTCCAAAACGAATATTGGAAGCCCTAAATGGAAGAAAATGGAAGCTAATTCACAATACTACATGAAAACATGAATGAGAAAGCCTTTGAAGAATGTATGGGTCTGTACAGGTGAAGGAAACTCTGAAAATACAGTAAAATTAGGAAATACAATGAAAAATCAGAAATAAAGTGTTGAAAACTCTGAATCAAATATTAACCAAACTTTCTATATTGAATAATTAGCCTTGAATGGATTTAAAATAGAAATTACAATGTCTCTTGATCTTCCCCAATGCATATGCTTTCCTTTTGAACTTTTGTCTTTTTGTCTTCCACTAAAATTGCTAATTTTGGCTTTTGGCAGTTTTTACAACTTTTGCATTTTGCAATTTTTCAATATTTCTTATGCAACTCTTTAAAGACTCCTTCCTAAGACTGAAATTACGTGATAAATGGTCTGTAAATCCCTTATTTAACACAAATAACCCTAAAACACTTAAATTACAAGGTTCACCACATGAATCCCCTTAATGATCAACTTCTTTACATCATGACTCAATTGACCTAATACATACAAAAATGGTATTGAATCCTTATTAAATGAAATAGAATGACCTCAAACCATCTAAGAACACCCTAAATGATCAAATGACCAAATAATAGAAACCACAAGGGTTCAAGTGTTGAAAAGATGGAGTTGGTGCTCCTGCTTTCAAAAGTATGATTGCCAACAACATACAATGTTCACAAGGACTTTTTGAAGGCATATCAACCTCCTCAACTGGCTACAACCACTTTTCAAATTCTTTTACAAGTGTGACCCTTCAACTTCTAAGTATTTACAAAATGACAACTTTTGGTTTGACAACATTACATTGTTATGTGCAACTTTTGACATACTGATGTAAATGACTCCATACCTAAACTAGTGACCTTATGATGGCCTCATTACATCATCTTGACCCTTACATTACGAATTTAGATACATTTTCACATTTAGGCCATTTAAGGCTTCATTACACCAAATTGACAACATGCTAACATGACATTGCAACCTCATATCCTACCAACCCAGATTGACTTAAAACACTTCCTAATGGTCCTTGTGACCTTATTACAACATTCTTCATGGACTACAAATCAAAATTTACCACTTAACCACCTTATGGTCCTGATTGTCCTTGGTGCTCCTACACCATAAACACCCTACTATAACCCTACTCCACTGATCTACAAGCCTAATTCAGTGGAGTATGCTTTATTTCTTTACTTGACTCTCAAAACCTCAAATTGAAGGTTCCAAACTGAATTTCAGAAAATGTGCTTTAACAGTGGAAAAACTCAATGGATTTTCTTCTAGATGGACTCAAAAGAAACCTAATTCTCTGTATTATCTTAATATACAAAGGACAAGGCCTAAATCTACTGTACAGGCAGTACAAAGCTAACAAAACTGAAAGAAAACATAGAAATTTATGAATAGGGAACTTTTATTGCAAGATTTCATTCAAATTAGAATTGAGATTTTTCAAGATCATCAAAATAAGGATGTTGCATTGCTTTTTTGGCTGAGATTCTCTTTGATGGCTCAAAAATCAGCATTTTCTGCAAGGAGGGACCAATCAATTTTTACTAGTTTAGTTATAGATATGCAAAGGAAAAGAATAAAAAGAAATAGCTCATCCAAAATAGATGGAAGGCACTTACAGATAGGCATGGCAGTCTCTCAACTTAGTCAATCTTGGTCATACATCTTCACTGGGAGTTCCAAGATACCTATTGCAGACAACACCTCTCATGAATAGAATTTCTTGAAATTCGAAATGCTCTTATAATGTCTACGTCATAGGTGGTCATGATAAGGTTAAATTCAAATGAATAACTTGAAATTGCCTCATCAAGCTTCACACACACTTTTTTAATGGCTTAAAATCATAATTGAGATTTGTCAAGATCATCAAAATAAGGATGTTGCATTGCTTTTCTGCTTAAGATTCTCTTGGACGGCTCATAAATCTACATTTTTTGCAAGGAGGGACCAATCAATTTTTACTAGTTTAGTTACAGATACACAAAGGAAAAGAATAAAAAGAAATAGCTCATCCAAAATAAATGGAAAGCACTTACAGATAGGCATGGAATTCTCTCAACTTAGTCAGTCTTGGTCATACATCTTCACTGGGAGTTCCAAGATACCTATTGCACACAACAACTCTCATGAATAGAATTTTTTAAAATTCGAGATGCTCTTATAATGTCTACATCATAGGTGGTCATGATAAGGTTAAATTCAAATGAATAACTTGAAATTGCCTCACCAAGCTTCACACACACTTTTGTAATGGCTTAAAATCATAATTGAGATTTGTCAAGATCATCAAAATAAGGATGTTGCATTGCTTTTCTGCTTGAGATTCTCTTGGATGGCTCATAAATCTGTATTTTATGCAAGGGGGCACCAATCAATGTTTTCCTTTTACATACAGATACACAAAGTAAAATAAGATGATAGCATTGGCATCAACTAAATTGACATGGATACAAGTATAAATTAATAAGAACCATTGTGCATATACTTACAAATTAATCCAATGAACCATCCGGGTCTGCTTTACTCTTTATTGTGTCAAGTATTGCCTCATGGTCAGACTCACGGACCTTCCACAAGGTCTTGTTCAAAGGTCTACCCCCATATTTGGTCAAACGAACATTGGATGCCACGACAAGGTTTGAGTAATGAAGAATCTTACGATGCGTGTCAAATTCCTCAAACAACCAATGTTTAACACTCTTATGTGGGTACCTTCTTAGCCACATTCCAGTAACAACAACTGAGCCTACAGGGTGTTCAATGTTTTCTCCATCTATAATTGGGGCTTCCAATTTCATTTTTGCCTCAACACAATGACACAAGTAATAGTCTGTACCCTCTTCGTTGTCTTCATCTTCAATAACTACATAAACATGCCCTGCATTTATATGTGTGGCATATCTCTTGAAATTAGTCAACATTATGAATACAATACAAAGTAAGATAACAATATGGAATTTCAAATACTAAGAAAGTAGAAATATTACCTGGTTGAACTAGATCTGATACATGGTCAAAGTCGACCGATGATTCCATCTATGTTAGTTCCAATGCCATCGAAGGGCGATATGTGTGAAGTGGGCTAAGATAACTTTTCAACCATTTTTCAACCCACTCTCCTGACTCACAATCATTCCAGGCTTGCATTGTATATGAAGAACAAAAGCATGCCATCTTACGTGTATCGATACTCCATGAACCTGCATTTGAGCTAAGGAAAGAGTGCAACCCACTCGATCCTGTTAGTGTACAACAATCCTCATATGGTGCAATGTTAGTATCATCCATCAACCAAAAAAATACACGAACTGAAGAAATACTTTCATTACCTGGACCCATTGAAGAATTACACCACTCGACGATTGATCTTGCATCTATCAACTGTGCACTGTCTTTATACTTTAACTCTTCTCATGCTAATCCTCTTTTCATGCATGCTCCTACACCATCATGCTCCCCCTTTCCATGTCTGGCCTCACAAAAGTTCCACATATGTTGAACACGTGTAGTGAGATGCATCCTGCACAACCAGTAGAACATGCACGCGTTCTTGAACTGTGCTGCACAGTTATCTGACCATATTATATGCCAACCATATGATATGCCCCTCTAAGCCAAATGATTGTAGAACATCTGGAAGCAAACTTGCATGGAATCTAGAGAATGTGTGTGATCATCACTAATATAAAAGTGATACTCCCTCAATACCTTCCTTTCATCCTCTGTACTTTCAGCTGCATGTATGAATGCTATGTGCACAAATATCGAAGCTTGTGTGGAGTTGTAATACTATGACTACACCTCACATTGTGGCTGTAGAGTGTAGTTATCTACAAAGTCAACCACTGATACTATGTTTCCAAGTGGAAAGGTGTCCTTTCATAGCTTGAATTGTGTGTCCAACCATCAGGCTCTATGGGTATGCCTTGCATACTCATACACTAGATTCTCATGAAACATGGACATGAACTGATACATTGGAATCTTCTAAATAACCAACTCACACCTTTTTGCTTCAGACCCATCTTATGTAGCATATGCCACTGTTTTATACTTCCCGAACTCTAGTAGTTTTTGTCCCACCTCATATGTGCTTTCCATATGTTGACATACTAGCATTCGTTGCAAGCCATCGCAACGATCGCATGAACCATCCAAGCATGTTGTCCTATAGAATATTTGGCCATCCTCTATTTCACATAAATTTTTTGATAAGAATTCTCTTGAAGATTTTGGTGGGGCTTCTATGCCACAATCCTAGAAAACATCGTTAGTATGCAAATCTAAACATATAGAATGATAAACATCATAATGGTTAGAGAATTCAATATGTAGTTTACAACAACAAGTAGTGCGTGTGTGATTTATCTTGACATAAAAGGTTTAATCATTTCAAAAAATCTTTGAGAAATACTAATTTGAGGATAATCATTTTGAAATTTATGAAAAAATTGGGTTTGAGTCGTATCCAAAAAATGCTTTGGATGTGGCTCACGGTTTTGACTACCGATTCTCCTTCTTACGACATCCCTTTGATTCAGAGATGGCCTTGTATTATTCTTCCAATAATCTTCAATTAGTGTTCTCAATGCTTCAACAACTTTTTATCTTTTGTGTGTCTCCTCGAGAATGCCCATAATTCATTTGAATCGTGCCCTCAATTCTTTGCACTTTGAACATCTTTTGATAAAGTTTTTCTACTAATTCCCATTTGTTCACTTGTCTTTTTAATGAGGCAAGATCTCTTTGTTTGATAGCTTACCAAAGTCAATGTAATGACACGTCGAGTGACATTACTATCCTTTAAGCATGAGGTCTTACCCACACTATCATAAGCATCCATTAGATTCTTCACAATAGTGTTTTCACTTGATGCATTGATGTTCTCAACCCAAGAGTCTTCATAATGTTTCTGTACTTTAAACCCCCCATCATTTAAACAAATAGTTGACATCTTGCAGTCTCATTTAGCCTTTCAAAGAACATTTTCCAAATCTTATCAGCATATCTTCTACAAGTGCATTCTGGAATCTTACCTTCCATGTGCTGCAAAATATCCTCATCAATATTAATCAAATTTTTTGGCTTTCTATGCAAGATTCTAGGTGGTGTTCTCTTAGGTACATACATCTCAACATTAGCAATTTCATCAATATTTAATTGAGGTGGGCTAGATTGCATACCTTTGATCGAGGGTGGAATAGAAGACATACCTTGAGGTTCACATGGGGATGATGGCATACCTTGTTCCTCAACTCTGAGTGATGATGTACTCTTAACTTCAGATGTGGTTGATGGTGTCCAACCATACTCACTTGTGGTAGATGGTGTCCCTCCATATTCACTTGTGATTAATGGTGTCCCTTCGTATTCACTTGTGATAGAGGGTGTGTCTCCAACTACGATATCTGCATCCCCCCTAGCACTACTCTTTAGCATTCGTGCCCTTTGTGCTGCCAATTTCTTCTCTTTTTGACGGTTGAGGTTCCTCTTCAACCGGCTTGTTTTCATCAATCGTTCCCAATTTCTTCTTTTCACGATATTCCCTCATCTATTTTTTCTCTTTATCTCTGAAGGCTTGGAGCTAATCATCTATTAGTTTTTTCCTTTTAATAGTTCATTTCTTTAGCATGATGAATAATTTTACCTATGCAAAAAGTGCTAAGTTGTCAAATTAACTAATTGAAAGCTTTGGAAGCATAACTCAATGAAAGCTTTGGAAGCATACACAAAGAAAGTCCATGAAAGCTGGTTTGTATAACTATTTGACAAAATAACTCAATGATAGCTTTGGAAGCATACAGAAAGAAAGTAAATTGTTAAATTTAACAAAATGCCTCAAAGAGATGTGGTTTAAAAATTTAATAGGAAAGTGTATCAAATTGTGTGATTTAAAATGTCCATTGACAACGGGGTGCTGCCACAATAATGGGTTACACTTTTTGGGACATCCTGATTTTTGCCTGAAATCACATATTTTTAGAAAATACAATGATTTATGACTTTAAAGGTTCCATTTAAATTATTTTAATTAAAAATGGATTGATCAAACCCCCTTAGATCAAACCCCCTTGGATAGAACCTTGTTAGATTTCAACCATACCTCTAATTGAGTCTCCTCCACACCTATCAAAATGCTGATAAAAAACCACTTTTGATTTACCTTTTGGGTGATCAAATGAATTCATTTAAAATTTCCGCTTTGTAAGCCTATAGCCCTTATTATAAGCTTCCTAAAAAGTAGGATAATTTCCACATATATAAAAAAATTTATGTGCTACCAAGAATAAACAAATCACTGAATAAAAAATTGATTAGTAGAAAAAATAAGTTATTAAAAATTACATAAAATGATTCACAATTTTTTTTTTAATTTATTTTAATATATAATTAGAATCTACACAAAATATCTAACAAATAACTAGTTTGATTCATCTTCAAAACCTTAATGGTTTAGCTGCTATAGGTGTAAGAAAGTGAATGTCTGGTGAAAAATCCTGATTTTAATGTCAAGTTTGGCCAAAAATTGTAACCCATTATTGTGGGATCACCCAAGTTCGTAAGGTTGTAAGATGACAAACTGGTGCAGGAGCACCTAGGTCATGAAATTCCTTCAAAAGGCTAATTTGTTCAATTTGTAATGTTGAAGTAAATATGATGAGTGAAGGTCATGAAATGATGAATTTCAATGTATTTGCACCATGAAATAGGTCACTAGGTGATATTATTGAAAAGTTGCTTTTTATAACAAAAGTTATCAATTATTGTAAAAATGTAAAATTGCACAAAAGCAAGAAGGTGAAGAGTCTTTTTTACGGAAGGGAAAGGCTGGGTTGATGAAGATGAAGAGGCAGTTATTTCAACTGATTTAGACACCTTTAAAAAGCATTGTAAGCTTGAGAAAGGCAGATCTTATATCCCAAAAATCCATAAAAATCAATTAAAAAACCTCTGATTAGTTATTTTGGAAAGCTTTTCTATTCTTGTTTTCAGGTTGCATAGTGATTCAAGCATTCTAAGATTTGATTCTTGTCAGGGAAAGAGACTTCTTTCATTCTTGAAAGTTGTAGGAATTGTAATTCAAATAATCAAGAATTTGAACTTAGTTTCCTAAGTCTCGGTCTGTGGTTTCCTTAGAATTGTTTTGAGAGTCTAAAAAGTGATTCTTAGCCATTCCACCAATGTAGGGCTAGTAGGTTGGTGGAATGGATCATATTTAGTGTCTTTTCAATGTGAAGATGTGTGTGGCAGGGGTAAATAGAAATAAGAAGTCGGGATACTATTGCATGAACAAAATTCTGAATTTTCTCATTCAAAAAAATGGTGTTTTCAAGTAGGGTTTGAGGAAACAACATGTAGAGGAGCTTAGAAATGATTTCAAAATAATTTGTAGACATAATGAAGCATGTTTCAATTGTTGGGCAGAGTAGTAGAGGTTTTGCAAATGTTTCATTAAAGAAACCCTCATGGTTGGTGTGTTTTCACCCTATAATCAAGTGTTTACTGATTTTGTGTATTGATGGGTGTTTCCCATCTTGAAACTTGTTTATTTGTGAGTTTCTACACATGGCCTAAGACTGTTTGTAGGTTTGGTGGATTAGTGAGTAGTTCTATGATGACTTGCTTTGATAAATTGACCTATTTAAGGGCTTTTACCAGTAGACAACATGCTGGTTCTACTTTCTTTTGTGAAATAAGTGTATAAAATTTTATAGTATGTTGAAAAGGATCAAAATAGGCCTGAGAATCTATATTGGGATTGTGTAAATGCTTTATGATAGAAAAGGAATTACCTGATTAGATGGAATGTTGGCCTACTAGAGATATTTGGCATTGTTTGCTAAAAATAGAGAATATGTAGAAACAACACAAGGAATGTTGTTAAGTGCTTGGGAGCAGTCTCATTTGTGATGCCACAGTTGTGTCTATGCTTGGTAATGTTTTGAAGGTAGATTGTGAAATATTTGATGATTTGGGCATATATTTCCAATATATGGCAATGATGTCTTGAATGCAAAGTAGTCAGAGTGTGTCTATACTGATATATTGGAATATTACAATCAAAACATGATGAAATTGGTATCTTAAAGGTTTGGTGATAGCGTTAAACTAATGCTGCTTGTTGTTGTTACAAATGGTGTTTAAGTGAAGATAGGATGATGAATTTGTTGATTTGAGCAAAGATATCTTAAATGGCTGGGATGATGTTTGATTGCAGGTCTAAGGAACAGAGGTGTTTGATTGTTTTTTCCTTGAAGGGGTAAGTTGAGTTGATGAGTGATTGTTGTATTGTTTATGACAAGAACAAAGTTGAAAGTTGATTCTGAAAATGGTTTGCTATATGGAGATGGTGAATTGGCTACTAATAGCCTTATAACTTGAAATGAAATAAATGGATTTTGGTTGAATGAAAAGTAGTTTTGGATGAATTTGAAAAAGTTTGTATAAATTGATCTTCTCCTAATTTGATTTGGGAAGGAAGTTCCCTAAAAAAATGATGTTGTTGAGTGGCTTGGCAATCTGATAGTGCATCATAAACAAACAATTTAACCAACATGGAATAAGAAAACCAACAAAAATGAAAGCAAGCCATAATAGAATGAAAGAAAATGTACAAAGATTTCAAATACCTAAAAAAAAAAAGTTTCAAATGGAGGAGTTCTACCCAATTATGCAGCCTTTGCTTCTTCCTTCCTCAAACTCCTCAAAAATTGGACTTCTTCAAAAGCTTGTTCCCCTCCAAATTTCAATTGTATATCAATTTTCACTGTAATTCAAACTTGAATTGATATTATATGCCTCTCAACGTGAAAACTCTGCTATTTCATGTAAAGGTGATGGAAAGAACATTCAAAAGGTGGTGGAATCTCAAAATCATGCATGCACACTTCACTCAATCACCAAAAAGCTACTTTTTGTCAGAGCACATGCAAAACCAGGAGAATATGCAGAATGTGGGCCGACATCACAGGTATATTGTGATTTTTTACCATTTTTAATGCAATAAAAAATGTGAACACATTATTTAATCCTAAACAGACATATCTCTACTAGTTAATAATGTGCTCAAAAACGTAGGTTTAAACCAAGAAAGGTTGCCAAGCTTTCACAACGTTTCAAGATAACAGACAAGGCCAAATGAATTGAACCTTCTACTCTTCAGGTGCTGCCAGACCTAGGTGGGTATACCTATAGCAATGAGGAAAACTTGACCTTTGTTCATTTCCTAAAGTAATTTACCCACACTGGCAAGTGGGAGTGGATAAATGAGTTTTAATTTGGTATAAATTGTATAAGCAATATCAAGGCTAAATCTAATGTGTTCATATGTAAAAATAAATGAGATTAAACAGTGGAATATCAGAGACTGGTGCCTTATTGGGTGTACAGAGTCAAATGAAAATCTAGAAAGAGTAACTTCTTTCTGGCAGAAACTCAATTTTTTTGGCATATAGGTTTAAGTTTATAACTGGTATAAACATGCAAGAATGTGACTACTAATTTCTTAATAATCCAAATGAGATTCCCTAATGACTATGATTGACCAAGAGGATTTAATCTGTCCTTGAAAGAACCAATTAATCCAATCATACATATACAACAAATGCACATTGTTAAACTGAAAAAATATCCTTGATATATCAGTTTAAACAATTAGAAAATATCAAATTTTCAGGTTATAACCAGGTCAAAGTCAAATAATCTGAGTAGTACAAGACATCCTTTACAACTCCATGGGGAATGTATGTTTATGTGAGAATGCCATTCGGTCTCACAAATGTGGGTGCAACCTTTCAAAGAGCTATGGACATAACATTTGTAGACTTGATTAATGCTATCATGGTGGTTTATCAAGATGACCTTACTGCTTATTCAAAAAGGGTTGAAGATCATGTAGAACATCTGGAAAAGGTATTTATTAAAGCTTTAGAATATGAAGCAAACAAGTTAGAAAAATATGCATGTTTTAAATGTGTTATTTTGACTGCTTCAATGTTCTCTCTGGGACATTTAGGATATAAATGTTTGTTTAATGCAGATTGAGGTAGGTTTATATGTGCATAGGTAAGTGATCATGTATGGTATGTAACTTTTCATTGCTTAGAGAACTGCTCTAACACATTGTTTTGACATAATGCAGGAAAGAGGAGTACAGGAGCTAGGAAGGACAAGTCAACTCAAGTAGAAGTTGGACAAGAAGACACAATGGGTATGTGTAGGATCATCATGGAAAAAATAAGCCCTTAGGTGGCAAAAAATTTAGAAAAATCAAAGTTAGGAAACTTGATGTAAAAATTTGAATAAGTTATCTATATTATTTCAAAAATATGTAAGAATAGAATTTGTAGCAAATTGAATGTAGTTTCTAAACTACTAGGTTTATTTAAAAAAAAAAATCTATTTGGTGAAAATTTGAAATTTCAATGTAGTAGTACTTAAATTTGGGAAAAATAAGAAGTAGGTGTCGTCTAACCACCCTAACCACAATAAAATGATAATATTTTTTATAAGATTTTAGATATAAGTAGAGGACTCATGTCGATGTGATGCATATTTTTTTGTAATTTTTTCCAAGTAAATAATTAATTATGAATTTTTATTACAACTTTTAAAAAATAAAACTCGTATGTATAACCACCTTAACTTGGTCAAAACTTCATGAAATTCATTTTTTTTTTAATCCTATAGTATGTGAAGCCTAGAATGTGACACATTTTTCAGATTCAAAAAATGTGATACTATTTGAAAGCTATAGATTTTTTCACTCAGCCTATCAATTAGGACTTTAGTTGTAATTCAAATAGAAAATAAATAATAATTATTTATTAAACTCAAAGTAAAGCATAATTTATATTGGTGGAAAGCTAAAAATCTCCTTTAAAAACCCTTTTCGTTTCTTCAATTTTGGGTAAAAAAAAGTCGTCAGCCACATACCCTACAAAAACCCATCATATCGCCACTTTTTGGCCCATCATGATCCTGCACATACCCCAACATAGCCAGTCATTCTTAGGCAATGACTGGTTACCCTCCCTACATGCACATTTTTTCTTCTTCATTTACTTATTCATGTATATATCTATCTTTATCTGCATTGAATAAGCAAAATTTGAACTCATGGCTTGTGTGAGTCAAATGAATATTTCTACATTCAATAAAGATTACTTTTTCAGAAAAGATTTGTAAAATATTTCTTATGTTTCATGCATCTGTATAAATGAAATGATTTAAATTTGTGTAATCTTTTAAGTTATTTCATTTGTACACATGAATGCAATGTAAGGGAGATAGAAAATGTACCATTTTTCTTTTAAATATCAATGGGCTCTACCTGATTGAGCCATAGGTGAAAATATGGTAACAATAAGTTTCCTAAAATTGATTTTTTTATAAAAATCCGATCAAAACTTAATCATAGAATACCAAGTAGTTAACAAAAAAATATTATATGTTGTTAAAACAATATCATATTCTTATTTAAAATATAACTTATATGCAACGTAAATGATTTCAATACCTTTTGGTAACCATAATTCTTGTTATCTCTAGACATTAGTGTTATTTTAAAAAATCCCTAGGGAGGAGGAGAGTATTAACATGGTTTATTCATCTTATTCAAATATTTCAGCCTAAAGCTAAAATGAACATATCAAATCAAATGACCTAAATCAATTCGACTCAAAATTTAAGTATCATAGAGACTTAATACTTCATCCATATAAAACATAACCACCTAAGTTATTTTAAATAACTCTAAAATCTTCTACCAGCCATACTTAATAAGAAATTGATGACCTTAGAAGATCTTTAAACATTTTTTTTCCAACCATGTTTTCCAAAGAATTACGATAGGACTAATATCTCAGGCTACCAAAAGAATAGAAGTAGAAGTAGGGGAATATCACAAACTAGCCCAAAAATAAGATAGAGATGTACCATTGACAAAAGGTTGGTTCTAGATGTGCCACAACTATGTCCAAAGACCCTCATAAAACAAGCATTAATAGAAGAGATGAATGATCTAGACTCTTTGTTAACACCATAAAGAACACATTTTAAAGGAACTTGGAATTGTTACTTTCTTTTATTATCTTAGTGAAGACATTTATTTTGGTGAAATAATTAGAGAAAGAAATTCCATTTCGGCCAATAAAATTTATTTCAAATCATTTTCCACTAGTGGAAGTCTTTGTGCATAGTTATTTTTATGGTATAAGATCTGATATCATCAAGAATCCTAATAAAATCATTGAGGATCATATCCATAAGAAGTACTTTCATCCTGATCCAAAGAACATGAAAATTCAAGTAAAATAGAATATAGGGTTGTCCAAGATTCTAGATCTTCTCCCAAAGGCCAATAGTTAGGATCCTTCCATGAATAAATGATAAATTCCCCAACCAAATGAGAAGATTAACCATCTAAAACTTTAGATGAACCATCATCCAAAAATAATTTACTCAATGGGAGAAGATAAATACGGGGTTAAAATCAAGGGATATGTGTCCAATGAATCTAACAAAAAAAAAACAAGAATTTTTTTCTTGAGAGTATTCTAAATCATAGAGCCTTTCTTAGTCAAATTCATTCTTCAAACATCATCATTAATAATAGTGCATAAAAACTTATGGTTTAAAAGTTTAGGCCAATACATATTTTACTACTTCAACCATCTCTAATAAATTATAGTAGCCAAGGAATCACTATTCAACTTCAAGATTCAAACATCAAGACATCCATTTGTTTTGTTCTATAAACATGATCCCAACTAATAAGACTCTAATTTTGATGTTCAATTATTTTTCCAAAAAAAATTCCTAGAAAGAGAGTGAAAATCTTTTAGAAAATAATAAGTAGCAAAAATCACTAGGAATTTGGAAATAGAAAGAGCACACTATAAAAATTAAAAATATCCATTTCAATTAGAAGGTAATAAGATTACGACTAATTGAAGGAATGAAATATTGTCGAAATTAGCACATGAATTGGGTCTTTATGAATCTCAAATAGTGGTGTTATTAATGATTGAAGGTTACTTTTTGATGGTCATAATCGGCTATAGATTCTAGTCTATCCTTGATTCATACATAAGAATATATTCGCATGACTCATGAGAAACTGCCATGGCCCTCGAACAAATAATTTTCTACTTTTCTTCTAGACCCCGTGGATTCATAGTCCTTCGTGGAGCTAGCTAACTACTAGACAAAACACACCTATGTACATACAAAAATGCATGAAAAACATACATAACAACATACTGTTAGGATTAGAGATGGCAGATCTAACAATTAAATGCAGATTTAATAAACAAAAATAGAGAAACTAAAACATTCACAGAATAAATTATAACACAGAGATTTAACGTGGTTCACCCAATTCTGGGCGACATCCACCAAACCGCAGCCATCCAACACTTTTATTATCCAGTGTAAAACTATTACAATCTTGCAAATAATCGTGTTTTTCATCATACTGAAATACCCATCCAAACCCCTTTTTACCAAGCTTAGAAGCTTCCAGATTTTTGGGTTCTACAAAATCGGATTTTTCCTTTTTCATTGATTTTTCCCTTTTTCGGTGATCAGTATACCATGGGCTATACAGTATAGCATGATTAGTCGCCACATACCAACACATACATGGAAACATACATAACATGACGAGACATCATAGTGTGGGGCATGCCAGACGGGCGATCAAAGTGACTAAACTAATAGACGGAAGCAAACGTTTGTGAAATGGTAGGTGGGAGTTAACAATGCCATCAGGTCAATTCTCCCGCCTCATGCCCACCGAAAAAGGAGGGTTCCTTAGCTTTGTCATGAAGTTTCTTTTGGTTGGCACAGGAAAAGTGGAAGGGAATGATGTGTGCCTTTTCTATATGGAGAAAGAAAGGTGAAAATACTATTTGTTTCTAGTCTAGACATTGAAACCTGAAGGTTTCAATGCACATGGAGGAGTTGCAGGAGAAAACCAACCAAATCTAGGTGCTATTTGGTAGTGTGCACATTGTAAGCTAAAGTTTGGAGTGCACGGGGAGGAGTTGGATGAGAATACCAACAAAATTGAGGTGAGGGGTGCTAAGGAATTTGGTTGTAGGCAGAGGGTTTTACAAGACCTTGTAATTTGTAATTTGGGAAACACAATGTGTGGGATTCCAGTTACTTGAATTTCCTTGTTTAAATGTATGAATATCTTCAAACTCACACATTCCATTATTGTGTTTAAATTTTGCATGATTGAAAAAAAAGTGCACAAAATAATTGTAATTGGGAAAACATAGTGTTGGGTTTTAGTTATTTGAATCTCCATATTTAAATGTAAAGGGTTGTCTCATGGTGGGTTTCTTGCTTCTTAACACCCATGATTTTGCAACATGCAATGAACATTACAAAATAGTATGAATTTCTTCAAAATCACACATTCCATTGTTGTGTTTAACTTTCACACAATTGAAAAAAAAGTGCATAAAATAATTGTAATTAGGAAAACATAGTGTTGGGTTTCAGTTATTTAAATCTCCTTGTTTAAATGTAAAGGGTTGTCTCATGGTGGGTTTCTTTCTTATTAACATCCACATTTTTGCAACATGGAATGTTACAAAACAATATGAATGTCTTCAAAATCATACATACTATTGTTGTGTTTAAATTTTGCATGATTGAAAAAAAAAGTGCCCAAAATAATTGTAAATGGGAAAACGCAGTGTTGGGTTTTAGTTATTTGGATCTCCTTGTTTAAATGTAAAGTGTTGTCTCATGGTGGGTTGCTTGCTTCATAACACCCATGGTTTTTGAACATGGATTACAAAATAGTATGGATGTTTTCAAAACCACACATTCCATTGTTGTGTTTAAATTTTGCATGATTGAAAAAAAAGTGCACAAAATAATTGTAATTGGGAAAACAAAGTGTTGGGTTTCAATTATTTGAATCTCCCTGTTTAATTGTGAAGGGTTGTCTCATTGTAGGTTGCTTGCTTCTTAACACCCACGATTTTACAACATGGAATGTTACAAAACAGTATGAATGTCTTCAAAATCACACATTCCATTGTTGTGTTTAAATTTTAGATAATTGAAAGAAAAGTGAACAAAATAATTGTAATTAGGAAAACATAGTGTTGGGTTTCAGTTATTTGAATCTCCTTATTTAAATGTAAAGGGTTGTCTCATGGTCGGTTGCTTGCTTCTTAAAACCATGGTTTTGCAACATGGAATGTTACAAAATAGTATGAATGTCATCAAAAGCACA
Source organism: Sequoia sempervirens (assembly GCA_007258455.2). Lineage (NCBI taxonomy): Eukaryota > Viridiplantae > Streptophyta > Pinopsida > Cupressales > Cupressaceae > Sequoia > Sequoia sempervirens. Next base: position 963,270,904 of record VDFB02281492.1, on the reverse strand, counting down.
CATTCTATTGTTGTGATTAAATTTTGCATAATTGAAAAAAAAATGTGCAAAATAATTGTAATTGGGAAAATAGTGTTTGGTTTTAGTTATTTGAATCTCTCAGTTTAAATGTAAAGGTTTGTCTCATGGTGGATTGCTTGCTTCTTACCACCCACATTTTTACAACATGGAATATTACAAAACAGTATAATGTCATCAAAATCACACATTTCATTGTTGTGTTTCAATTTCGCACGATTGCAAAAAAAAGTGCACAAAATAATTATAATTTGGAAAACATAGTGTTGAATTTCAGTTACTTAAATCTCCTTGTTTAAATGTAAAGGGTTGTCTCATGGTGGGTTGCTTCCTTCTTAACACCCATGGTTTTGCAACATGGAATGTTACAAAAGAGTATGAATGACTTCAAAATCATACATTCCATTATTGTGTTTAAATTTTGCATGATTGAAAAAAAAAGTGCACAAAATAATTGTAAATGGGAAAACACAGTGTTGGGTTTCAGTCATTTGAATCTCCTTATTTAAATGTAAAAGTTTTTCTCATGGTGGGTTGCTTGCTTCTTAACACCCATGGTTTTGCAACATGGAATGTTACAAAATAGTAGGGATGTCTTCAAAATCACACATTCGATTGTTCTGTTCAAATTTTGTATGATTGAAAAAAAAGTGCACAAAATAACTGTAATTAGAAAAACACAGTGTTGGGTTTCATTTATTTGAATCTCCTTGTTTAAATGTGAAGGGTTGTCTCATGGTGGGTTGCTTGCTTCTTAACACCCATGGTTTTCCAACATGGAATGTTACAAAAAAGTATGAATGAATTCAAAATCACACAATCCATTGTTGTGTTTAAATTTCACATGATTGAAAGAAAAGTGCAAAAAATAATTTTCATTAGGAAAACATAGTGTTGGGTTTCAATTATTTGAATCTCCTTGTTTAAATGTAAAGGGTTGTCTCATGGTCGGTAGCTTGCTTCTTAACACCCAAAGTTTTCCAACATGGAATGTTACAAAAAAATACAAATGTTTACAAAATAAAACATTCAATTGTTGTGTTTAAATTTCACATGATTGAAAGAAAAGTGCACAAAATAATTGTAATTATGAAAACACAATGTTGGGTTTTAGTTATTTGAATCTCTCTATTTAAATGTAAAGGGTTGTCTCATTGTCGGTTAATTGCTTCTTAACACCCATGGTTTTGCAACATGGAATGTTACAAAAAAATATGAATGTCGTCAAAATCAGACATTCCATTATTCTGTTTAAATTTGGCATGATTGAATAAAACTACACAAAATAATTATAATTGGGAAAACACGGTGTTGGGTTTTAATTATTCGAATCTCCCTGATTAAATGTAAAGGGTTGTGTAATGGTGTATTGCTTGCTTCTTAACACCCACAATTTTGCAACATGGAATGTTACAAAACAATATGAATGTCTTCTAAATCACACATTCCATTATTGTGTTTAAATTTTGCATGATTGAAAAAAAAAACTACACAAAATAATTGTAATTGGGAAAACATAGTGTTGGGTTTCAGTTCTTTGAATCTCCTTGTTTAAATGTAAAGGGTTGTCTCATGGTGGGTTGCTTGCTTCTTAACACTCATGGTTTTGCAACATGAAATGTTACAAAAAAGTATGAACGTCTTCAAAATCACACATTCCTTTGTTTTGTTTAAATTTTGCATGATTGCAAAATATAATTTTAATTGGGAAAACATAGTGTAGGGTTCAAGCTATTTGAATCTCCCTATTTAAATGTGAAGGTTTGTGTCAGGCTGGGTTGCTTGCTTCTTAACACCCATGGTTTTGCAACATGGAATGTTACAAAATAGTATGAATATCTTTAATATCACACAATCCATTGTTGTGTTTAAATTTTGCATGATTGAAAGAAAATTCCCCAAAATAATTGTAATTCGGCAAACAGAATGTTGGGTTTCAGTTATTTGAATCTCCTTGTTTAAATGTAAAGGGTTGTCTCATGGTCCGTTGCTTGCTCTTAACACCCATGGATTTGCAACATGGAGTGTTACAAAAAAGTATGAATGTAGTCAAAATCACACATTCCATTGTTGTGTTTGAATTTTGCATTATTGAAAAAATAGTGCACAAAATAATGGTAATTAGAAAACCACAGTTTTGGGTTTCAGTTATCCCTATTTAAATGTAAAGGGTTGTCTCATGGTGTGTTGTTTTCTTCATAACAACACAATTTTGCAACATGAAGTGTTACAAAACAGTATGAATGTCTTCAAAATCACACATTCCATTATTGTGTTTAAATTTTGCATAAGTGCAGAAAATAACTGTAATTGGAAAACATAGTGTTGGGTTTCAGTTATTTGAATCTCCTTGTTTAAATGTGAAGGGTTGTCTCATGGTGGGTTGCTTGCTTCTTAACACCCATGGTTTTGAAACATAGAATGTTACAAAAAAGTGAGAATTTCCTTAAAATAACACATCCACTGTTTTATTTAAATTTCACATGATTGAAAGAAAAGTGCACAAAATAATTGTAATTAGGAAAACAGAGTGTTAGGTTTCAATTATTTGAATCTACCTGTTTAAATGTAAAGGGTTATCTCATTGTGGGTTGCTTGCTTCCTAACACCCACGTTTTTGCAATATGCAATGTTACAAATTAGTATGAATGTGTTCAAAATCATACATTCCATTATTGTGTTTAAATGTTGTAGGATTAAAAAAAATGCACAAAATCAATGTAAATGGGAAAACATAGTGTTGGGTTTCAGTTATTTGAATCTCCCTTTTTAAATGTAAAGGGTTGTCTCATTGTTGGTTTCTTGCCTCTTAACACCCACAGTTTTGCAATATGGAATGTTACAAAATAACATGAATCTCCTCAAAATCACACATTCCATTGTTGTGTTTAAATGTTGTAGGATTAAAAAAAATGCACAAAATCAATGTAAATGGGAAAACATAGTGTTGGGTTTCAGTTATTTGAATCTCCTTGTTTAAATGGAAAGGGTTGTCTCATGGTGGGTTGCTTGCTTCTTAACACCCACATTTTTTCAACATCGAATATTACAAAATAGTGTGAATGTCTTCAAAATCACACATTACATTATTGTGTTTAAAGTTTGCACGATTGAAAAAAAAAGTGCACAAAATAATTGTCAATGGGAAAACACATTGTTGAGTTTCAATTATTTGAATCTCCCTACTTGAATGTAAAGGGTTGTCTCATGGTCACTTCCTTGCTTCTTAACACGCACAATTTTGCGACATGGAATGTTACAAAATAGTATGAATGTCATTAAATTCATACATTCCATTGTTTTGTTAAAATTTTGCATGATTGAAAAAAAAGTGCACACAATAATTGTAATTTGGAAAACACAGTGTTGGGATTAAGTTATTTGAATCTCCCTCTTAAAATCTAAAGGGTTGTCTCATGGTGGGTTGCTTGCTTCTGAACACCCACGGTTTTGCAACATGGAATGTTACAAAAAAGTATGAATGTTTTCAAAATCACACACTCCATTATTATGTTCAAATTTTGCACAATTGAAAAAAAAAGTGCAAAAAATAAGTGTCACTAGGAAAACATAGTGTTAGGTTTCAGCTATTTGAATCTCCTTGTTTAAATGTAAAGGGTTGTCTCATGGTGGGTTGCTTCCTTCTTCACACCCACAATTTTGCAAAATGGAATGTTACAAAATAGTATGAATGTCTTTAAAGTCACACATTCCATTGTTATGTTTCAATTTTGCATGATTCAAAAAAAAAGTGCACAAAATAATTGTAAATGGGAAAACAAACTGTTTGGTTTAAGTCATTTGAATATCCTTGTTTAAATGTAAAGGGTTTTCTCATGGTGGGTTGCTTTCTTCTTAACACCCACGGTTTTGCAACATGGAATTTTACAAAAAGAGTATGAATTTCTTCAAAATAACACATTATATTGTTGTGTTCAAATGTTGCATAACTGAAAAAAAAGTTAACAAAATAATTGCAATTGGGAAAACACAGTATTGGGTTTCATTTATTTGAATCTCCATATTTAAATGTAAAGGGTTGTCTCATGGTGGATAACTTGGTTCTTAACACCCACGACTTTGAAACATGGAATGCTACAAAAAAGTATGAATGCCTTCAAAATCACACATTCTATTGTTGTGTTTAAATTTCACATGATTGAAAAAAAAAAAGTGCACAAAATAATTGTAATTGGGAAAATACAGTGTTGGGTTTTAGTTATTTGAATCTCCTTGTTCAAATGTAAAGGTTCGCATGGTGGGTTGCTTGCTTCTTAACACCCATGGTTTTGCAACATGAAATGTTACAAAATAGTATGAATGTCTTCAAAATCACACATTCCATTGTTTTGTTTAAATTTTGTATGATTGAAAAAAGTGCACAAAATAATTGTAATTGGGAAAATACAGTGTTGGGTTTCAAATATTTAAATCTCCCTATTTAAATGTAAAGGGTTGTCTCATGCTGGGTTGCTTGTTTCTTAACATCCACAGTTTTGCAACATGGAATGTTACAAAACAGTATGAATGTCTTCAAAATAACACATTCCATTGTTGTGTTTAAATTTCACACAATTAAAAATAAAGAGTGCATAAAATAATTGTAATTGGTAAAGCACAGTGTTGGGTTTCAATTATTTTAATCTCCTTGTTTAAATGTAAAGTGTTATCTCATGTTTGCTTGCTTGCTTCCTAACACCTACGGTTTTGCAACATGCAATGTTACAAAATAGTATGAATTTCTTCAAAATCACACATTCCATTATTGTGTTTAAATTTCACATGATTGAAAGAAAAGTAAAGAAAATAATTGTAAATGGAAAAACACAGTGTTGGGCTTCAGTTATTTGAATATCTCTATTTAAATGTTAAGGGTTGTCTCATGGTAGGTTGCTTGCTTTTTAACACCCACAGTTTTACAACATGGAATGTTACAAAACAGTACGAATGTCTTCAAAATTACACATTCCATTGTTGTGTTTAAATTTTCCATCATTGAATAGAAAGTGCACAAAATATTTGTAATTGGGAAAACACAATGTTCGGTTTTAGTTATTTGAATCTTTGTGTTTAAATGTTAAGGGTTGTCTCATGGAGGGTTGCTTGCTTCTTAACACCCATGGTTTTGCAACATGAAATGTTAGAAAATAGCATGAATAAATTCAAAATCACACATTCCATTGTTGTGTTAAAATTTTGCACGATTGAAATAAAAGTGCACAAAACAATTGTACTTAGGAAAAAATAGTGTTTGGTTTTAGGTATTTGAATCTCCATGTTTAAATGTAAAGGGTTGTGTCATGGTCAATTGCTTGCTTCTTAACACCCATGATTTCCCAACATGGAATGTTACAAAATAGTATGAATGTCGTCAAAATCACACATTCCATTGTTGTGTTTAAATTTTGTATGATTGAAAAAAAAGTGCACAAAATAATTCTAATTGAGAAAACATGGTGTTGGGTTTCAGTTATTTGAATCTCACTGTTTAAATGTAAAGGGTTGTCTCATGGTGGGTTTTTTGCTTCTTAACACCCATAGTTTTGCAACATAGAATGTTACAAAACAATATGAATGTGTTCACAATCACACATTGCATTGTTGTATTTAAATTTTGCACAATTGAAAAAAAAAGTGCATAAAATAATTGTAATTGGGAAAACTCAATGTTGGGTTTCAATTATTTGAATCTCCTTGTTTAAATGTAAAGGGTTGTCTCATGGTGGGTTGCTCGCTTCTTAACACCCACAATTTTTCCACATGGAATGTTACAAAACGATATGAATGTCTTCAAAATCACACATTCCATTGTCGTGTTGAATTTTCCCATAATTGCAAAAACGGTGCCAAAAAAAATTGTAAATGGGAAAACATAATGTTGAGTTTCAATTATTTAAATCTCCTTGTTTGAATGTAAAGTGTTGTCTAATGGCGGGTTGCTTGCTTCTTAGCACCCACGGTTTTGCAACATGGAATATTACAAAAAAGTATGAATGCATTCAAAATCACATATTGCATTGTTGTGTTTAAATTTTACATGATTGAAATAAAAGTGCACAAAATAATTGTAATTGGGTTTCAATTATTTGAATTTCTCTGTTTAAATGTGAAGGGTTGTCTCATGGTGGGTTGCTTGCTTCTTAACACCCACGGTTTTGCAACATGGAATGCTAGAAAATAGTATGAATGTCTTCAAAATCACACATTCCATTGTTGTGTTTAAATTTTGCATAATTGACAAAAAACTCCACAAAATAATTGAAATTGGGAAAACACAGTGTTGGGATTCAGTTATTTGGATCTCCCCGTTTAAATGTAAAGGATTGTTTCATAATCAATTGCTTGCTTTCTTAACACCCACATTTTTGCAACATGGAATGTTACAAAACAATATCAATTTCTTCAAAATCACACATTCCATTGTTGTGTTGAAATTTTACATGACTGAAAAAAAAGTGCACAAAATAATTGTAATTGGAAAAACATAGTTTTTTGTTTCTATTATTTGATCCTCCCTATTAAAATGTAAAGGGTTGTCCCGTGGTGGGTTTCTTGCTTCTTAACTCCCAAATTTTTGCAACATGGAATGTTACAAAATAGTATGAATGTCTTCAAAATTATAAATTCCATTGTTGTGTTTAAATTTTGCACGTTTGAAAAAAAAATGCACAAAATAATTGTAATTTCGAAAACACAGTGTTGAGTTTAGATTATTTGAATTTCCTAACACCCATAGTCATGCAACATGGAATGTTAGAAAATAGTATGAATAACTTCAAAATCACACATTCCATTTTTGTGTTTAAATTTCGCATGATTGAAAGAAAAAGTGCACAAAATAATTGTAAATGGGAAAACACAATGTTGGGTTTCAGTTATTTGAATCTCCTAGTTTAAATGTAAAGGGTTATCTAATGGTGGGTTACTTGCTTCTTAATAGCCATATTTTTATAACATGGAATATTACAAAATAGTATGAATGTCATCAAAATCACACATTCCATTATTGTGTTTAAATTTTGTATGATTGAAAAAAAGGTGCACAAAATAATTATAATCGAGAAGACACAATGTTGGGTTTCAGTTATTTGAATCTCCTTGTTTAAATGTAAAGGGTTGTCCCATGGTGGGTTGCTTGTTTCTTAATACCCACGATTTTGTAACATGTAATATTACAAAACAATATGAATGTCTTCAAAATAACGCATTCCATTGTTGTGTTTAAATTTTGCATGATTAAAAAAAAGTGTTAGAAAAAAAGTGTAATTGGGAAAAGACACTGTTGGGTTTCAGTTATTTGAATCTCCATGTTTAAATGTGAAGAATTGTCTAATGGTGGGATGCTTACTTCTTAACACCCACGGTTTTGCAACATGGAATGTTAAAAAATAGTATGAATTTCTTCAAAATCACACATTCCATTGTTGTGTTTAAATTTTGCATGATTAAAAAAAAAGTACACAAAATAATTGTAAAGGGGAAAACATAGTGTTGGGTTTCAGTTATTTGAATCTCTCAGTTTACATGTAAAGGGTTGTCTCATGGTGGGTTGCTTGCTTATTAACACCCACAATTTTTCAACATGGAATGTTACAAAATAGTATGAATGTCTTCAAAATCACACATTCTATTGTTTGTTTAAATTTCACACGATTAAAAAAAATGCACAAAATAATTGTAATTGGGAAAACACAGTGTTCGGTTTCAGTTACTTAAATCTCCCTCTTTAAATGTAAAGGATTGTCTCATGTTCAGTTGCTTACTTCTTAACACCCACAGTTTTGCAACATGGAATGTTACAAAAATAGTATGAATGTCATCAAAATCACACATTCCATTGTTGTGTTTAAATTTTACATGATTGAAAAAAAAGTGCACAAAATAATTGTAATTAGGAAAACATAGTTTTGGGTTTCAGTTATTTGAATTTCTCTATTTAAATGTAAAGGGTTGTCTCATGGTTGATTGCTTGCTTCTTAACACCCATAGTTTTGCAACATGGAATGTTAAAAAATTGTATGAATGTCTTCAAAATTACACATTCCATTATTGTGTTTAAATTTTGCACTATTAAAAAAAAGTACTTAAAATAATTGTAATTGGGAAAACACAGTCTTAGGTTTCAATTATTTGAATCTACTTGTTTAAATGTAAAGGGTTGTCTCATGGTGGGTTCCTTGCTTCTTAACACCCATGGTTTTGTAACATGGAATGTTATAAAACATAATGAATGTGTTTAAAACTACACATTCTATTGTTGTCTTTAAATTTTGCATGATTGAAAAAAAAGAGCACAAAATAATTGTAATTGGGAAAACACATTGTTGGGTTTCAGTTATTTAAATCTCACTATTTAAATGTAAAGGGTTGTCTCATGGTCATTTTCTTTCTTCTTAACACCCATGGTTTTGCAACATGGAATGTTACAAAACAATATGAATGTCTCCAAAATAACACATTCAATTATTGGTTTTAAATTTCGCATGATTGAAAAAAAAGTGCACAAAATAATTCTAATTGGGAACACACATGGTTGGGTTTCAGTTATCAGAATCTCAATGTTTAAATGCAAAGGGTTGTCTCATGGTGGGTAGCTTACTTCTTAACACCCACAGTTTTGCAACATGGAATGTTACAAAATAGTATGAATGTCCTCAAAATCGTACATTTCATTGTTGTATTTAAATTTTGCATGATTGAAAAAAAAATAGTGCACATAATAATTGTAAATGGGAAAACACAGTGTTGGGTTTCAGTTATTTGAACGTCCCTGTTTAAATGTAAAGAGTTGTCTCATGGTTGGTTGCTTTATTCTTAACACCCATGGTTTTGCAACATGGAATGTTTCAAAGCAGTATGAATTTCTTAAAAATCAAACATTCCATTGTTGTGTTTAAATTTTTCATGATTGAGAAAAAGTGCACAAAATAATTGTAATTGGAAAAATACGGTGTTGGGTTTTAGTTATTTGAATCTCCCTGTTTAAATGTAAAGGGTTGTTTCATGGTCAATTGTTTGCTTCTTAACACCAACAGCTTTGCAACATGGCATGTTACAAAATAGTATGAATATCTTCAAAATCACACATTCCATTATTATGTTTAACTTTTGGATGATTGTAAAAAAAGTGCACAAAATAATTGTAATTGGGAAAGCACAGTGTCAGGTTTCTGTTATTTGAATCTCTCTATTTAAATGTAAAGGGTTTTCTCATGGTGGGTTTCTTGCTTCTTAACACACATGGTTTTGCAACATAGAGTGTTACAAAACAATATGAATGTCTTTAAAATTACACATTCCATTGTCGTGTTTAATTTTCACATGATTGAAAAAATAAAGTGCAAAAAAAATTGTAATTTGGATAACACAATGTTGGGTTTCAATTATTTGAATCTCCTTGTTTAAATGTCAAGGATTGTCTCATGGTGGGTTGTTTTCTTCTTAACACCCATGTTTTTCCAACATGGAATATTACAAAACAGTATAAATGTCTTCAAAATCACACATTCCAATGTTATGTTTCAATTTTGCATGATTGAAAAAAAAGTGCATAACATAATTGTAATTGGGAAAACACAATGTTGGGTTGTAGTTATTTGAATCTCTCTATTTAAATGTGAAGGGTTGTCTTATGGTGGGTTGCTTGCCTCTTAACACCCACAGTTTTCCAACATGGAATGTTACGAAATAGTATGAATGTCTTCAAAATCACACATTTCATTGTTGTGTTTAAATTTTGCATGATTGAAAAAAATATGCACAAAATAAATGTAATTGGGATTTAGATGTGAAGAATTGTCTTATGGTGGGTTGCTTACTTCTTAACACCCACGATTTGGCAACATGGAATGGTACAAAACAGTATGAATGTCATCAAAATCATACATTCCATTGTTGTGTTTCAATTTCACATGATTGAAAAAAAAGTGCACAAAATAATTGTAAATGGGAAAACATAGTATTGGGTTTCAGTTATTTGAATCTTTCAGTTTAAATGTAAAGTGTTGTCTCATGGTGTGTTCCTTGTTTCTTACCACCCAATGTTTTGCAACATGGAATGTTACAAGACAGTATGAATGTCTTCAAAATTACACATTCCATTGTTGAGTTTAAATTTTGCATGATTGAAAAAAAAGTGCTCAAAATAAATGTAATTGGAGAAACACAGTGTTGGGTTTCAGTTATTTCAATCTCCCTATTTAAATGTAAAGGGTTGAATCATGGTGGGTTGCTTGTTTCTTAAGACCCATGGTTATGTAACACGGAATGTTACAAGATAGTATGAATGTCTTCAAAATCACACATTCCATTGTTGTGTTTAAATTTTGCATCATTGAAAGAAAAAGTTCACAAAATAATTGTAAATGGGAAAACACAATGTTGTGTTTTAGTTATTTGAATCTCCTTTTTTAAATGTAAAGGGTTGTCTCATGGTAGGTTGCTTGCTTATTAACACTCACATTTTTGCAAAATGGAATGTCACAACATAGTATGAATATCTTCAAAATCACACATTTTGTTGTTGTGTTTAAATTTTGCATGATTGAAAAAAAAGTACACAAAATAATTATAATTGGGCAAACACAATGTTGGGTTTCATTTATTTAAATCTCTGTATTTAAATGTAAAGGGTTGTCTAATGGTGTGTTTCTATTTTTTAACACCCATGGTTTTGCAACATGGAATGCTACAAAATAGTATGAATGTCTTTAAAATCACACATTCCATTGTTTTGTTTAAATTTTGCATGATTAAAAAAAAAGTGGACAAAATAAATGTAATTGGGAAAACACAGTGTTGGGTTTTATTTATTTGAATCTCCCTATTTAAATGTAAAGGTTTGTCTCATCATGGGTTGCTTGCTTCTTAACGCACACAATCTTGCAATTTTCATAGAATGCTATAAAATAGTATGAATTTCTTCAAAATCACACATTCCATTGTTGTGTTTTAATTTTGCATGATTGAAAGAAAAAGTGCACAAAATAGTTTTAAATGGGAAAACACAATGTTGGGTTTCAGTTATTTGAATCTCCTTGTTTAAATGTAAAGGATGTCTCATGGTGGGTTGTTTGATTATTAACACTCCCAATTTTGAAACATGGAATATTACAAAATAGTATGAATGTCTTCAAAATCACACATTCCATTGTTGTGTTTAAATTTTGCATGATTGAAAAGAAAGTGCACAAAATAATTATAATTGGGAAAACACAATGTTGGGTTTCAATTTTTTGAATCTCCCTATTTAAATGGAAAAGGTTGTCTCATGGTGGGTTTCTTGTTTCTTAACACCCACAGTTTTGCAACATGGAATGTTACAAGACAATATGAATGTCTTCAAAATCACAAATTTCATTATTGTGTTTAAATTTTGCATGATTAAAAAAAAAGTGCACAAAATAAATGTAGTTGGGAAAACATAGTGTTGGGTTTGAATTATTTGAATCTCCCTATTTAAATGTGAAGGATTGTCTCATGGTGGGTTGCTTACTTCTTAACACCCATGATTTTGCAACATGGAATGTTACAAAACATTATGAATGTCTTAAAAATCACACATTCCATTGTTGTGTTAAGATTTCACATGATTGAAAAAAAAAGTGCAAAAAATAATTGTAAATGAGATTTAACATAGTGTTGGGTTTCAGTTATTTGAATTTTCCTATTTAAATGTAAAGTGTTGTTTCATGGTGGGTTGATTGTTTCATAACACCCATGGTTTTCCAACATGGAATGTTACAAGACAATATGAATGTATTCAAAATCACACATTCCATTGTTATGTTCAAATTTTGCATGATTGAAAAAAAAGTACACAAAATAAATGTAATTGGGAAAACACAATGTTGGGTTTCAATTATTTGAATCTCGTTGTTTAAATGTGAAGGTTTGTCTCATGGTGGGTTGCTTGCTTCTTAACACCCACGGTTTTGCAACATGCAATATTACAAAACAGTATGAATGTCTTCAAAATTACACATTCCATTGTTGTGTTTAAATTTTGAATGATTGAATAAAAAGTGCACAAAATAATTGTAATTGGGAAAAAAATAGTGTTGTGTTTCAGTTATTTGAATCTCCTAGTTTAAATGTAAAGGGTTATCTCATGGTCAGTTGCTTCCTTCTTAACACCCACGGTTTTGCAACATGGAATGTTACAAAACAATATGAATGTCTTCAAAATCACACATTCCATTGTTGTTTTTAAATTTTACACGATTGAAAAAATAGTGCAAAAAATAATTGTAATAGGGAAAACATAGTATTGGATGTTAGTTATCTGAATCTCCCTATTTAAATGTAAAGGATTGTCTCATGGTCAGTTGCTTACTTCTTAACACCCACAGTTTTGCAACATGGAATGTTACAAAATAGTATGAATGTCTTCAAAATCACACATTTCATTTTTGTGTTTAAATTTCACATGATTAAAAAAAAGTGCACAAAATAATTGTAAATGGGAAAACATAGTGTTGGGTTTCAATTATTTGAATCTACTCGTTAAAATGTAAAGAGTTGTCTCATGGTGAGTTGCTTGTTTCTTAACACCCACGGTTTTGCAACATGGAATGTTACAAGATAGTATGAATGTATTGAAAATCACACATTCCATTATTGTATTTAAATTTTTCATGATTGAAAAAAAAGTGCAAAAAATAAGTGTAATTGAGAAAACACAGTGTTGGGTTTCAGTTATTTGAATCTCCCTATTTAAATTTAAAGGGTTGTCTCATGGTTGGTTGCTTGCTTCTTAACACCCACTATTTTGAAACATGAAATGTTACAAAACAGTACGAATGTCTTCAAAATCACACATTCTATTGTTGTGTTTAAATTTGACATGATTAAAAAAAAAAGTGCACAAAATAATTGTAATTAGGAAAACAAAGTGTTTGATTTTAGTTATTTGAATCTCCCCATTTAAATGTAAAGGGTTGTCTCATATTTAGTTGCTTGCTTCTTAACATCTACGGTTTTAAAACTTGGAATGTTGCAAAATAGTATGAATGTCATCAAAATCACACATTTCATTGTTGTGTTACATTTTGCATCATTGAAAAAAAAGTGCACAAAATAATTGTAATTGGAAAAACACAGTGTCGTGTTTTGGTTATTTGAATCTCCTTGCTTAAATGTAAAGGGTTGTCTCATGTTGGGTTGCTTTATTTCTAACAGCCATGCTTTTGCAACATGGAATGTTACGAAACAGTGTGAATATCTTCAAAATCACACATTCCATTGTTATGTTTAAATTTCGTACAATTCAAAAAAAAGTGCACAAAATAATTGTAATTAGGAAAACACAGTGTTGAGTTTCAGTTATTTGAATCTTCTTGTTTAAATGTAAATGGTTGTCTCATGGTAGGTTTCTTGCTTCTTAACACCAACACTTTTCCAACATGCAATGTTACAAGATAGTATGAATGTCTTCAAAATAACACATTCCATTGTTATGTTTAAATTTTGCATGATTGAAAAAAAAAGCACAAAATAATTGTAATTGGGAAAACACATTGTTGGGTTTTAGATATTTGAATCTCCTTGTTTAAATGTAAATGGTTGTCTCATAGTGGGTTATTTGCCTCTTAACACCCACGATCTTGCAACATGGAACGTTGAAAAATAGTATGAATGTATTCAAAATCATACATTCCATTGTTATGTTTTAATTTCACCTGATTGAAAGATAAAGTGCACAAAATAATTGTAAATGGGAAAACATAGTGTTGGGTTTCAGTTATTTGAATCTCCTTGTTTAAATGTAAAGGGTTATCCAATGGTAGGTTGTTTGCTTATTAACACCCACAGTTTTGCAACATGGAATGTTACAAACTAGTATGAATGTCTTCAAAATCACACATTCCATTGTTGTGTTTAAACTTTGCATGATTGAAAAAAAAGTGCACAAAATAATTATAATTGGGAAAGCATAATATTGTGTTTCAGTTATTTGAATCTTCCTATTTAAATGTAAAAGTTTGTCCCATGGTGGGTTGCTTGTTTCTTAACACCCACGGTTTTACAACATGGAATGTTACAAGACAGTATGAATGTCTTCAAAATAACACTTTCCATTGTTGTGTTTAAATTTTGCATGATTGAAAAAAAAGTGCACAAAATAAATGTAATTTGGAAAACATAGTGTTGGCTTTCAAATATTTGAATCTCCCTATTTAAATGTGAAGGATTGTCTCATGATGGGTTGCTTACTTCTTAACACCCATGCTTTTGCAACATGAAATGTTACAAAATAGTATGAATATCTTCAAAATCAAACATTCCATTGTTGTGTTTAAATTTCTCATGATTGAAAAAAAAAGTGCACAAAATAATTGTAAATGGAAAAAATAATGTTTAGTTCCAGTTATTTGAATCTTCCTGTTTAAATGTAAAGGGTTGTCTCATGGTGGGTTGCTTACTTCTTAACACCCACAATTTTGCAACATGGAATGTTACAAAACAGGATGAATGTCTTCAAAATCATGAATTCCATTGTTGAGTTTAAATTTACAATGATTGAAAAAAAAGTGGGAAAAATAATTGTAATTAGGAAACCATAGTGTTCGGTTTCAATTATTTGAGTCTCCCTATTTAAATATAAAAGGTTGTCTCATGTTTAGTTGCTTTCTTTTTAACACACACAGTTTTGCAAAATGGAATATTACAAAAAAGTATGAATGTCAACAAAATCACACATTCCATTGTTGTCTTTAAATTTTGCATTATTGAAATAAAAGTGCAGAAAATAATTGTACTAGGGAAAACACAGTTTTGGGTTTCAGTTATTTGAATCTTTGTGTTCGAATGTAAAGGGTTGTCTCATGGTAGGTTGCTTACTTCTTAACACCCATCATTTTATGACATGCAATGTTACAAACCAATATGAATGTCTTCAAAATCACACATTCCATTGTTGTGTTTAAATTTCGCATGATTGAAAAAAAATGTGCACAAACTAATTGTAATTGGGAAAACACAATGTTAGGTTTCAGTTATTTGAATCTCCTTGTTTAAATGTAATGGGTTGTCTCATGGTGGGTTGCTTACTTCTTAGCACCAACGGTTTTGCAACATGGAATGTTACAAAATAGAATAAATGTGTTCAAAATCGAACATTCCATTGTTGTTTTTAAATTTTGCATGATTGAAAAAAAAGTGCACAAAATAATTGTAATTGAGAAAACACAGTGTTGGGTTTTAGTTATTTGAATCTCCTTATTTAAATGTAAAGGTTTGTCTCATGGTTGGTTGTTTGGTTCTTAACATCCACAGTTTTGCAACATGGAATGTTACAAAACAATATGAATTTCTTCAAAATCATGCATTCCTTTGTTGTTTTTAAATTTTGCATGATTGAAAAAAAAGTGCACAAAATAATTATAATTGAGAAAAAATAGTGTTGGTTTTCATTTATCTGAATCTCCCTATTTAAATGTCAAGGTTGTCTCATGGTGGGTAGCTTACTTCTTAACACCCATGGTTTTTGTATATGGAATGTTATAAAATAGTATAAATATCTTCAAAATCACACATTTCATTGTTGTGTTTAAATTTCACTTGATTGAAAAAAAGTACCCAATATAATTGTAAATGCGAAAACACAGTGTTGGGTTACAATTATTTCAATCTCCTTGTTTAAATGTAAAGGGTTGTCTCATAGTGGGTTGCTTGCTTCTTAACAACCACAATTTTGCAACATGGAAGGTTTCAAAATAGTATGAATGTCTTCAAAATCACACATTCCATTTTTGTGTTAAATTTTGCATGATTGAAAAAAAAGTGCACAAAATGATTGTAATTGGGAAAACACAGTTTTGGGGTTCAATTATTTTAATCTCTCTATTTAAATGTACAGGGTTTTCTCATGGTGGGTTGCTTACTTCTTAACACCCATGGTTTTGCAACATGGAATGTTACGAAATAGTATGAATGTCTTCAAAATCAACATTCCATTGTTGTATTTAAATTTTGCATGATTGAAAAAAAAAGTGCACAAAATAATTGTAACTGGGAAAATACAGTGTTATGTTTCAGTTATTTGAATCTCCTTGTTTAAATGTAAAGGGTTTTCTCATGGCGGGTTGCTTGCTTTTTAACACCCATGAATTTGCAACATGGAATGTTACAAAATAAAAGAAATGTGTTCAAAATGACACATTTCATTGTCTTTAAATTTTGCATGATTAAAAAAAAAGTGCACAAAATAATTGAAATTAGGAAAACACAGTGTTGGGTTTCAATTATTTGAATCTCCCTATTTAAATGTAAAGGGTTGTCTCATGGTCAGTCGCTTGCTTCTAAAAACCCATGGTTTTGCAACATGGAATGTTACAAAAAAATATGAATGTCTTCAAAATCACACATTCCATTATTGTTTTTACATTTTGCATGATTGAAAAAAAGGCACAAAATAATTGTAATTGGGTAAAAATAGTGTTGGATTTCATTTATTTGAATCTCCCTATTTAAATGTAAAGGGTTGTCTCATTGTGGGTAGCTTACTTTTTAACACCTATGCTTTTGCAAAATGGAATGTTACAAAATAGTTTGAATGTCTTGAATATCACATATTCCATTATTGTGTTTAAATTTCGTATGATTGAAAAAAATGTGCACAAAATAATTGTAAATGGGAAAACACAGTTTTCGGTTTTAGTTATTTGAATCTTCCTATTTAAATGTAAAGGGTTGTCTCATAGTTGGTTGCTTGCTTCTTAACACCCACGATTTTGCAACATGGAATGTTAAAAAATAGTATGAATGTCGTCAAAATCACACATTCCATTACTGTGTTTAAATTTTGCATGATTGTAAGAAATATGCCCAAAATAATCGTAATTGGGGAAACAAAGTGTTGGGTTTCAGTTATTTGAATCTACCTATTTAAATGTAAAGGGTTGTCTCATTCTAGGTTGCTTGCTTCTTAAGACACAAGGATTTACAACATGGAGTGTTACAAAACAGTATGAACATTGTCTTCAAAATCACATATTCCATTGTTGTGTTTAAATTTCATACTAATAAAAAAATGTACAAAATAATTATAATTGGGAAAATATAGTGTTGGGTCTTAGTTATTTGAATCTCCTTGTTTAAATGTAAAGGGTTGTCTGATGGTGGGTTGCTTGCTTCTTAACACTCATGGTTTTGCAACATGAAATGTTACAAAAAAGTATGATCATCTTCAAAATCACACATTCCTTTGTTTTGTTTAAATTTTGCATGATTGCAAAATATAATTTTAATTGGGAAAACATAGTGTAGGGTTCAAGCTATTTGAATCTCCTTGTTTAAATGTGAAGGTTTGTGTCAGGCTGGGTTGCTTGCTTCTTAACACCCACAGTTTTGCAACATGGAATGTTACGAAATAGTATGAATGTCTTAAAAATCACACATTCCATTGTTGTGTTTAAATTTTGCATGATTGAAAACAAAGTGCACAAAATAATTGTAATTGAGAAAACATAGTGTTGGTTTTCAGTTATTTGAATCTCCCTAATTAAATGTGAAAGGTTGTCTCATGGTGGGTTGCTTGCTTCTTAACACCCACGGTTTTGCATCATGGAATGTTACAAAATAGTATTAATGTCTTCAAAATCACACATTCCATTTTTGTGTTTAAATTTTGTATAAATGAAAAAAAGTGCGCAAAATAATTTTAATTAGGAGGAGATAGTGTTGGGTTTTAGTTATTTGAATCTCCTTGTTTAAATGACAAGATTTGTCTCATGGTGGGTTGCATTCTTTTAAACACCTATGGTTTTGCAACATGGAATGTTACAAAACCATATGAATGTCTTCAAAATCACATATTCCATTGTTGTGTTTAAATTTTGCACAATTGAATGAAAACTACACAAAATAATTGTGATTTGGAAAATATAGTGTTGGGTTTTAGTTTTTTGAATGTCTTTGTTTAAATTTCAAGGGTTATCTAATGGTGTTTCCCTTGCTTCTTAACACCTACAGTTTTGGAACAAGGAGTTTTACAAAACTGTATGAATGTCTTCAAAATCACGCATTCCATTGTTGCGTTTAAATTTTGGATGATTGAAAGAAAAATGGACAAAATATTTGTAATTTGAAGAAAAAAAATTGTAATTTGGAAAACAAAGCATTGGGTTTCAGTTAAATCAATCTCCTCCTTTAAATGTGAAGGGTCATCTCAAGTTGGGTTGCTTGCTTCTTAACACCTATGTTTTTGCAACATGGAATGTTACAAAACCATATGAATGTCTTCAAAATCACACATTCCATTGTTATGTTTAACTTTAACATGATTAAAAAAATAAAGTGCAAAAAATAATTGTAATTTGGAAAACACAGTGTTAGGTTTCAATTATTTGAATCTCCTTCTTTAAATGTCAAGGATTGTCTCATGGTGGATTGCATGCTTCTTAACACCCACAATTTTGCAACATGGAATGTCACAAAACAATATGAATGTCTTCAAAATCACACATTCCATTATTGTGTTTATATTTTACATGATTGAATAAAAAGTGCACAAAATAATTGTAATTGGGAAAACACAGTGTTGGGTTTCAGTTATTTGAATCGCCCTGTTTAAATGTGAAGGGTTGTCTCATGGTGGGTTGTTTTCTTCTTAACACCCATGATTTTGCAACATGGAATGCTACAAAATAGTATGAATTTCTTGAAAATCAAGCATTACATTGTTGTGTTTAAATTTTGCATGATTGAAAGAAAAGTGCACAAAATAATTGTAATTAGGAAAACATAGTGTTGGGTTTCAGTTATTTGAATCTCCTTGTTTAATGTAAAGGTTTGTCTCATGGTTAGTGGCTTTCTTTGTAACACCCATGGTTTTGGAACATGGAGTGTTACAAAATAGTATGAATGTCATAAAATCACACATTCCATTGTTGTATTTAAATTTTGCATGATTAAAAAAAAAAGTGGACAAAATAATTGTAACTGGCAAAACACAGTTTTTTGTTTCAGTTATTTGAATCTCCCTATTTACATCTAAAGGGTTGTCCCATGATGGGTTGCTTGTTTCTTAACACCCATGGTTTTTCAACATGGAGTGTTAAAAAATAGTATGAATGTATTCAAAATCACACATTCCACTATTGTGTTTAAATTTCGTATGACTAAAAAAAAAGGTGCACAAAATAATTATAACTGAGAAAACACAGTGTTGGGTTTCAATTATTTGAATCTCGTTGTTTAAATGTAAAGGGTTGTCTCATGGTGGGTTTCTTTCTTCTTAACACCCACAATTTTGCAACATGGAATGTTTCAAAATAGTATCAATGTGTTCAAAATCACACATTTCATTATATTATTAAATTTTGCATGATTGAAAACAAAGTGCACAAAATAAATGTAATTGGGAAAAAACAGTGTTGGGTTTCAATTATTTGAAGCTCCCTATTTAAATGTGAAGGGTTTTGTCATGGTGGGTTGATTGCTTCTTAACATCCACCATTTTTCAACATGGAATGTTACAAAATAGTATTAATGTCTTACAAATTACACATTCCATTGTTGTGTTTAAATTTCACATGATTGAGAGAAAACTGCACAAAATAATTCTAATTAGGAAAAGATAGTGTTGGATTTCAGTTAATTGAATCTCCCTGTTTAAATGATAAGGGTTGTCTCATGTTGGGTTGCTTGCTTCTTAACACTTATGGTTCTGTAACATGGAATGTTTCAAAATTTTATGAATGTCTTCAAAATCACACATTCCATTGTTGTGTTTAAATTTTGCATGATTGAAATAAAAGTGCACAAAATATTTGTAATTTGGAAAACATAGTATTGGGTTTTAGTTATTTCAATCTGCTTGTTTAAATGTGAAGGGTCATCTCAAGTTGGGATGCTTGCTTCTTAACACCTATGGTTTTGCAACATGGAATGGTACAAAACCATATGAATGTCTTCAAAATCACACATTCCATTATTGTTTTTAACTTTTGCATGATTCAAGAAATAAAGTGCAAAAAATAATTGTAATTTTGAAAACACAATGTTGGGTTTCAATTATTTGAATCTCCTTGTTTAAATGTCAAGAATTGTCTCATGGTGGGTTGCTTGCTTCTTAAAACCTAAGATTTTATAAGATGGAATGTTAAAAAACCGTATGAATGTCTTCAAAGTCACACATTCCATTATTGTGTTTAAATTTCGCATGATTGAAAGAAAAGTGCACAAAATAATTGTAATTTGGAAAACACAGTGTTGGATTTGAGTTATTTGAATCTCCTTGTTTAAATGTCAAGGGTTGTCTCATGGTGGGTTTCTTGCTTCTTAACACCTACGGTTTTGTAGCATGGAATGTTACAAAACCAGATGAATGTGTTCAAAATCACACATTCCATTGTTGTTTTTAAATTTTGCATGATTGCAAAAAATGTGCACAAAATATTTGTAATTTGGAAAATACAATGTTGGGTTTCAGTTATTTGAATCTCCTTGTTTAAATGTCAAGGGTCGTCTCATGGTGGGTTGCTTGCTTCTTAACAGCCATGGTTTTGAAACATGGAATGTTACAAAACCATATGAATCTGTTCAAAATCACACATTCCATTGTTGTGTTTAAATTTCGCATGATTGAAAGAAAAATGCACAAAATATTTGTAATTTGGAAAACATAGTGTTGGGTTTTAGTTATTTGAATTTCCTTGTTTAAATGTCAAGGGTTGTCTCATGGTGGGTTGCTTGCTTCTTAACACCCATGGTTTTGAAACATGGAATGTTACAAAACCATATGAATTTGTTCAAAATCATAAAATCCATTGTTGTGTTTAAATTTGGCATGATTGAAAGAAAAGTGCACAAAATATTTTTAATTTGGAAAACACAGTGTTGGATTTCAATTATTTGAATCTCCTTGTTTAAATATCAAGGGTCATCTCATGGTGGGTTGCTTTCTCCTTAACACCTATGGTTTTGCAACATGGAATGTTACAAAATTGTATGAATGTCTTCAAAATCACATATTCCATTGTTGTGTTTAAATTTTGCATGATTGAAAGAAAAGTGCACAAAATATTTGTAATTTGGAAAAAATAATGTTGGGTTTCATTTATTTGAATCTCCTTGTTTAAATTTCAAGGGTCGACTCATAGTGGGTTGCTTGCTTCTTAACACCTACTATTTTGCAATATTGAATGTTACAAAACCATATGAATGTCTTGAAAATCAAGCATTCCATTGTTGTGTTTAAATTTCGCATGATTGAAAGAAAAGTGCACAAAATAATTGTAATTTGGAAAAAATAGTGTTGGGTTTTAGTTATTTGAATCTCCTTGTTTAAATATCAAGGGTCATCTCATGGTGGGTCTCTTGCATCTTAACACCTATGGTTTTGCAACATGGAATGTCACAAAACTGTATGAATGTCTTGAAGATCACACATTCCATTGTTGTGTTTAACTTTCGCATAATTGAAAAAAGAAAGTGCAAAAAGTAATTGTAATTTTGAAAACACAGTGTTGGGTTTCAATTATTTGAATCTACTTGTTTAAATGTCAAGGGTTGTCTCATTATGGGTTGTTTTCTTCTTAATACCGACAGTTTTTCAAAATGAAATGTTACAAAGCAATATGAATGTCTTCAAAATCACACATTCCATTGTCGTGTTTAAATTTTGCATGATTGAAAATAATGTGCACAAAATAAGTGTAATTGGGAAAACTAAGTGTTGGGTTTCAGTTAATTAAATCTCCTTGTTTAAATGTGAAGGGTTGTCTCATGGTGGATTGTTTGCTTCTTAACACCCACAATTTTGCAACATGGAATGTTACAAAATAGTATGAATGTCTTCAAAGTCACACATTCTATTGTTGTGATTAAATTTTGCATGATTGAAAGAAAAGTGCACAAAATAATTCTAAATGGGAAAACACAGTGTTGGGTGTCAGTTATTTGAATCTCCTTGTTTAAATGTAAAGGGTTGTCTCATGGTGGGTTGCTTATTTTCTTAACACCCATGGTTTTGCAACATGGAATGTTACAAGACAGTATGAATGCTTTCAAAATCACACATTCCATTATTGTGTTTAAATTTTGTGTGATTTAAGAAAAAGTGAACAAAATAATTGTAATTGGGAAAAAAAATGTTGGGTTTTAGTTATAAGTACATTTTATTTGTAGCTTTGGAGCAACTACTTCCTTATCAGCCCTTAGGAGAGAAGTTTCCATTTTTTGTATAGAGTTTTGAGTGTCTTCAATACTTTTCTGTAGCTCTGTAGCTGCTCTTTGCTTAGCTTTGAAAGTGTCTTTCTTATTAGAGAATGTAGATGTTTTCTATTTGATAAGTTATTTACAAAACTTGTCTATCTTTTCACATATTGCTTTCATGTCTCCAGCCAACTAATTCTCTTTTTTTACAATGAAAACCTTTTCCTTTTTACACAATATGAATGTAATGAAAAGAACATCTTCAAAATATATAACAAGTCTCAAGTAGACTAAAAATTGCATTTCAACTTTCTCTAATTAATAAACTATAGGTATGTTGGAAAACACTGTGGGTTTTAATTTTATATTTTTACTTGTTGTAAGTTGAAGGGTGGAATTTTTTTCTTAAATTGTGCTTGATTTTCTTTTGCTTGTCATGTTTAGTTTTATGTTAATAGATGTTTGACTTCACTACTTGAAGTCCAGTTATAGGATCATCTTTCATTTTCTCTGCTTAGATAAATTCATATGCAAATACAAAATCTCTCAACTTTATCCACTTCTGCATTGCAATTTGTCCATTTCACATACTACACATGCTCCTTCATCAACTTCTCAAGAGTGGTAAGAATCTCTTCAGTTAAAACATATCTCATTAACTTTGATCTCCTTGTGTTCAAGTGTTTGTAAAGCAGATTGCTTTTTAATTTTATAAATTATAGAACCTGTTGCATCTATATTTGCATTGTTTCTTCACCTTTTCACATACTACAGATGCTTCTTTGTCAACATCTCATTCACTATGGTTTTCAATGCAAGTGAGCTTCACAATTTATTGCAATTATGGTTTACAGTTAAAATTTCTTTTCAAATTCTTCATATGTTTCACAAATAAATGCACAAATAAATAATGTGTTCTAGCCTACGTTCATTGAGTCATTTTTGTATCACCAAATGCAAAGATCATGTTTTTTTCTTTTCACATTGCAAGAAACCATAGAAGTAATTACATGTTATTATTCACATTAGGCTTATAGGCTACATATAAAGTTGTAGGTTGGACTTCCCATCCTGTTGTTCAACCTGTACTTTTTTAGTTCATGAATTGCCATATATGCTTTTTCTAGTCATGTTAAGTCACCACAAATGGAAGGATTGATATCGCAACATGCCTACTCAGGTAAAACAGGTTTTTACACCCCATATACTATGGCGTCTTAGTCTTCTTTCATGTGAGGTTGTGATTTTACCTGTGGTCTTTATGTCCACTTGGAGGTTCAAGTAGACACTATATTTTCCAACATGCATTGGTTGACATCATATTTGATAGGAAAATTTACACATGTATGAATTTCTTGATTCACTCCATTACCGATTCATGATTTTGTCAACAGATGCAAAAAACTTTTTATTCTTTTGGTGTTGTTGGCAATAATGGATGAACATTTATTTACATAGAAGGTTTTCATAAAAGGTTTTGGTTTCCCTCTAACCTTTCCTATACATTAACACATACACATGCACCACAACCAAGGTATCTTCCCTAATACATCTGTTCTTGCAACTATAGAATTAATTACATAGTGTTATGCACATTACACTCATACGCCACATACAAAGTCGCAGGTTGAACCACTCATCATGTGGTTCAACCTTCACATACTTATTTCATGAATTTTTAGATGCGCCTTTGCTACACATGTTAAGTCACCCTAAATGGAAGGTTGAATATCACAGCATGCCTCCTTAGGTAAAAGAGGTTTGTACACCCCACATACTCTGAAATCTTAGTTATATTTACATGCGGGGTTGCAAATTTACTTGTGGTCTTTATGTCAGCTTGGAGGTTCATCTACATGCTGTTTTTTCCAATCTGTATTCGCTTACATCATGGTTGATATGACATTTTAAACCTTTTTTCCTTTCCTCATTCTTTCCATTACTGATTCATCTTTTTTTCAACAGATGCAACAAACATGTTATCATTTTAGCATTGCTAGCAGCAATGGATGCACTTATTCTTTTTACATACAAGGTTGTCATCAAAGGTTTAGGTTACCTTCTAACCCTTCCTCTCCTTTAACACTTACACACGTAGCACAACCAACGTATCTTCCCATGATAATACATCTGTTGTTGCTATTGTATAAGTAATTAAATAATTTTATGTGTGTTACACTCCTACACCACATACGAAGTTCTAAGTTGAACCACTAATCATGTGGTTCAACCTTCATTTGTTTATTTTGTTAATTTCTATATGTGATTTTTCTTCTGATGTTAAGTCACACAAAATGGAAGGTTGAATATCACATCATGCCTCCTCAGGTAAAAGAGGTTTGTAAACCCCATATACTTTGAAATCTTTGCTATATTTACATGCGGGGTTGATAATTTACTTGCGATCTTTATGTCAATGTGGAGGTTCATCTACATGCTATGTTTTCCAACTAGCATTTTCTTACATCATGGTTGATAGAAAATTTTATACCTTTATACCTTTCCTCATTCTCTCCATTACTGATTCATCTTTTTTCAATAGATGCAATAAACATGTTATCATTTTGGCATTGCTAGCAGCAATGGATGCACTTATTATTTTTACATACAAGGTTGTCATCAAAGGTTTTGGTTTCCCTCTAACCCTTCGTCTCCTTTGACACATACACACGCAACACAACCAACGTATCTTCCCATGATAATACATTTTTTGTTGCTATTGTATAAGTAATTACATATTGTTATGCACGTTACATCCTACACCACATACAAAGTTGTAGGTTGAACCACTCATTGTGTGGTTCAACCTTCACTTGTTTATTTTATGAATTGGTAGATGTTTTTTTTCTCCTCATGTTAAGTTATTCCAAATGGAAGGTTGAATATCACAACATGCCTCCTCAGGTAAAATAGGTTTGTATACCCCATATACTTTGAAATCTTTATTATATTTATATGCGAGGTTGCAAATTTACTTGTGGTCTTTGTGCCCATGTGGAGGTTCATCTACACACTATGTTTTCCAACCTGCATTGGCTTACATCATGGTTGATAGGACATTTTACACCTTTTTGCCTTCCTCATTCTCTCCATTACTGATTCATCTTCTTTTCAACAACTATAAGAAACATGTTATCATTTTGACATTGCTGGCAACAATGGATGCACTTTTCTTTTTGCATACAGGGTTGTCATCAAAGGTTTTGCTTGTCATTTTCTATTGTCATTTTCTCTCATTATGCTTGGTCTAATTTAATGTTGTAATGTGGCTTGAACACTCACATTAGGTCCTAAAAATTCAAATTATGGCATCTTGTGAAGGTGTTGTGAAGTGTTGTAAAACATTTCTACACTCTTCTAGACTCTATTCATTACAATTCACCTAAAAATCACCTTTTCATCACTTATCAAGTCCTATTTTGAAGTGTTGTAAAGTCTTGTAACAAAATTTCATGCTTTTCTAGGCTTGATTCCACTATCTACATCTTTCTTATGCTTTATTTGACCCCTTTATGCCCTTATAAGGTTTAATTAAGTGTATTTTTGAATGTAAACCCAACAAATAACATTAAATGTAAGATAATTCCTGACACCCACTTTCAAGCTTGAGGTGGGACCCATTCACCATGGGTAGTGAATAAGTCCCTCTTGGCTCAAAATTCAAAAGTTTTCAAATTTTCTTTTGGGTTTTTATTCAAACTTACCTTATGTCGGCCTGTGATGAGGTATCATTGGGTTACTAAGGCACAAGTGTGTATAAATCCATCATTTTACCCTCATTTCAACAACTTCCAATTCTCCAATTCCCTCATTCTCTAATTCACTCAAGCAATCATCTCAAGCAAGCATCAAATAAGGCATTCAAGAGGCATTCAATCACTTTGGAGTAGGATATCTTCATATTTCTTTATCAAGGGTTTGGTGAGCATTTACATTTACATGTGTATTCATCATTCTCTTTCCATTTCATTTCTATTTCTATTTCAAGGGTTTCATTACCAAACTGGGGTTTGACCAAGGCAAACCCCCATGCCCTAACAATCAACATTTTCTCTATTTTCCCTTATGTGTTTGTAGATCTAGGTACTTTCAAGACTTGGAAATAATTAAATATTAGGTTGCAAACTTGTTGAAGTCATCTCCACTTTTGTAAGGTCAAAACCTACACAAAAAGTCACCAACAATGCTAAAAATCAAGGTTTTAGATCTAGACACCTTGAGGTGCAAATTGAGTAGGCCGGAAGCTACAGATTCCATTTTTGAGTTTTTAGAAAATCTAAAGTGGACTAATTAGCCCAAAGTGGTGAATGTGTCCCGCTATACTTGTTTTCTGGAGATTTTTGTAGATTTGGATACCCATTTGGCTAAAATAGGCCCCGGTATAGTTTTTTGGAACTAGGACTAATTCTCCTAGAATGGTGAATGAGTCCCATGAGGCCTAAAAATTAACATCTTCAAAATTTCAAAGTCATTTCTAGTCCTCTTCAGCTTCCCAAGTGCACACATTCAGTTTTACAGCTTTCTATTTTGTTTTACTTGCATTTCTAAGTCATTTTCTAGGTCTTTTTGCAAACATCACTATGTTTTCAAACATGGCATAATTCTTAGGTTTTGCATTCATAATCAGTCAAATAGATCATCCAATTGCACTTAGATCATTCCATTTAGTCTAAATAACATCATACATTGCATAATTTGAGTGAACCTACCTATAATTTTTGCTCTACTTTCTCCTTTTAGGTGAAAAACCCTAGAAGTGCTAGAAAGGATTAGGGTGCCAAAAATTTACGATTCAATGTATGCATGGAGGTTCATCTAAACATTATGTTTTCCAACCTACATTGGCGTACATCATGGTTGATAGGACATTTTACACCTTTTTTCCTTTCCTTACTCTCTCCATTACTGATTCATCTTTTTTTCAACAAATGCAAGAAACATGTTATCATTTTGATGTTGTTGGCAGCAATGGATGCACCTTTTTTTTTCCATACAAGGTTGTCATCAAAGGTTTTTCTTGTCATTTTTTGTTGTCATTGTCTATGTCCACTTGTATGTTGAGATGGATTGTCCAATTTCTAGCCTACATTTGTGTTATATTTTATGCGTAGCTTGATTCAATCTATCCCCTTTAATTTTCCTCAGTTGAATCTGACAACCTCCTATTGGTTATAGAAGGCCTTAAAACCCTTAAATCTATTTATAGAACAACATGTAGTCTTTTTTCTCTTAGATGCATAAATATTAGTGAATCTTCACAAGAATGGAACCAAAATAACCTTAGTTTTGTTCTTCACCAAATCAAGTCGACCTCTGAGCAATATCTAGCACCTGTACAACTTTCTACAAAGTCAGGAAAAGTGCAAATTTTAGTGTTAAATATAGAAATCTCAAGTAAGAATAGAGTTTTTCATTGAATTTTTTCAATATTATTCTAGTCTCTTCTATGAAAAATGACTACAAGGCCTTTAAAAGGGCATTAACAATCTTTACCATGCAAAAATCTCACTAACTCTATTGGTTACATTATGGAGACCTGCTACCTATACTTGAAACATGCAAACTAGCTAGCAATAAATGCAAGATTTTGCATGCTTTAAAATTTTAGCACTAATGACCCCACTAACCTCCAATAAACCAAAAATTTGATATGATGGCCATTATGGCCTTATTCCATCCTTTGAACTACTTTGACCCATGCAATTCCTAAAAAGGTGCATTTTTGCAACTTTTGGAAATTTTGCAAATTTACATTTTTTGATCAACTTTTATAAAAATTGCGCCAATGAACCTCATGACTCCTAATTACATATAAAATGGTCCATGTAGACCTTATTTATGACAAATGACTCAAATTAACTTGAAATCTTCCAATTCCTAGATTATGACCTTGTTAATCACCTGTCTTGGTGCACCTGTGCATGCTATTGCTTACTATATGCTTTGATAGATTTTTTCCAAGCATCCATAGCTTGTTTGAAAGCACTTGTTTTAGGATTTTAGCCATAGCAGCAATGTAGTGAACTGTTTGATAAAATGCTTTGGTAGACATGTATGAAAAATTTGGTAGCATAGACAAGGTAGTGAACTATTTGAAAAAATGCCTCATAGAAATGTCGTCTCATGGAATTCCATCACAAGCTAATCCAATAGGAAGATACTCGTAGTTAGTAGTTATGCAATGTGAAGTAACTGCATAACTACTTAGGTTGACTTTGTAAAAAACAATATTGTAATTGAAATTTTGTCATATATCAGCATCTAGTTATTAATTATGCAATGTGAAGTAATGCTTTGAGTTAGAAAGATGTGCAATGCAATGAATGTAATCAGCGATATGAATATAAACTACAAAAATTTATTTTCTACAATTCATTAGTTAAACTCATCTGATTGCAACAAATAGAATTCTCACATTATTTGCACTATTGGAAAACACGCTATCCCTACATAGTTCGTTGTGAAATTTTTTGCTTCACTTTCAATTTTTTGAGATATTTTTTCGTATAGTCCAAATGTCCTTTCTGCCTTTCTCCATCTGATTGCAACAAATAGAATGCTCACATTATTTTCCATGTTGGAAAACACACTATCCCTACCACTAGTACACAAACAAAAATATATGACTAAATAAACTACTAAAAATTGCATATAAATGACTAACTTTAGTCATGTGACTATTAGTGGTTTATTTGTAGTCATTTATAACACCACTAAATTTATGACTAAACAATTTTAGTCATTTATTTAGTCATTGATTTTAGTCATTAATTTGGTCATTGATTTGGTCATTTATTTAGTCATATATTTAGTTATTTATTTTAGTCACGTGACTATTTTAGTGGTTTATTTGTAGTCATTTATAACACCACCAAATTTATGACTAAACAATTTTAGTCATTTATTTAGTTATTGATTTGGTCATTGATTTAGTCATTAATTTAGTCATTAATTTAGTCATTTATTTAGTCATGGTAGTGATTTGTTTAGTCATTAATTTAGTCATTGATTGTTGTTAACTGATCATTTATTTAATCATGGTAGTCATTAATTTAGTCATATATTTAGTCATTAATTTAGTCATATATTTAGTCATATATTTAGTCATATATTTAATCATTAATTTAGTCATGTATTTAGTCATGTATTTAGTCATATATTTAGTCATTACAAATCAAATCTAACTTAATTAATCCTCACAAATTTATGCATATAAACTTCAAGTATCATAGATATTCAAATGTTAAAAAAACACCATGAAATGAAGACTAAAATGCTTGAACAAATATGATTGATCAGACATGAACACAAACAGATTACAAATCAAGAGGAGTCACAACATAGTATTTATGAGTGGAGAAAAAACCACTCTGAAAATTTACTTCATTAAGCCTCATTGGCAAATCAAAATATCATTGATTACATTCAATGTCTCAATGACACTGTACAACTTACAAACACTATATAAACAAAATACTCCTATTTTCATATACTTATACTATTTTCCCCTTAACTGTAGTCCTTTTAGAAGGGAAACAACCTCCTATAGGGGCTTGACCCATTTAATCCCCTTGAAAATCCATAGCTTTCCCATTGCTATTGGTTTTGGCTCCTCCAAAATCTTCCTCGCTAGTATTCATGACCTTTCACTTCTCCAATTTGGAGCTACAGCTTGAAAATAAGGTTTCAAAATTTGCACATCAAAAACTTAGAAAAGTCAAATAATAAAGAGGATAAAATTCAAACATTTTTTTTCCTTTTCCAACTATGGCACCCTAAACTTAGGTGCTAGATATAGTGAATGTATCAGAATTAGATATAACATCCATCAAAAGCATATTTGGAAGTAGATTCTTATCAGATATTGTAGTTGTACATTCCACTAACTATAATAAAGATAAATAATTTTACCTTTCTACATCAACTAATGCATTTCTGATAACTTTTAGAGGATCAACAATGCTAGCCTTTATCATATCAACATACTCACCTACAAGTTGCAACATAATATTAAACTAATTAATTAGTCTCAACATCTAAGAAAGAAAGAAAAACTTCAAACATTATCAATTTAGTAAAAAAATCATCAATTTCAAAGATCAAAGTAGCCAATGCTTCACTCTCTACATCCTTTGCTACAGTCAAAAGAGGCCTTTGTTTCTATAATAAATGCAACAAGAAATTATATTATTTGTCAAAACTTATCACTATGTACTTATGAACTCAAGATCATTTAAATTTTCAAACTAATCGGCATGACTACCTAATTTCTTTCTATCACATACACTTTGGGTATACAATATCATTGAGAATCCCAATTATTGAACGATGAAATTCAGAAAACACAATGAAATTATATCTTAAGGAAAATGTAAATCAAATCAACATTACATGTCTTAGCTTATCAATTGATCTCAAATTGTATATACACCTTTTTCATATAGCTTAAGGACATCTACAATAGATATGCACAAAATGAATTTAGTGGAAAGACTTTAAAAACTTTCAAGTGAATACAATTTGCAAGTGTAAAGCCAAATTCCACAACCATTGCCAACATCCTCCCTACTTGTGCCAAAATGGGAGTTTTGAAAGAAGATATGAATATCCATCAATCCCTAGACAATACATTCCTATAAGAAATATTATACTCCCTCAATTAAATATTATTACATATTATTCTATTGGGGGAAATTTACTTTATCAGGGGGACTTTACTTTATTGGGGGGGACTTTTGTTTAGAAAACCTAGATCACCAATATATTAGCTCCTGTGAGAGGTCAATAACCCACTATTAAGCCTACACATGGCACATGCATGCACAAAATAACAAAGAAAAATAAAGATCATGCATCACATGATAAGTATAAGACAAAAAAATGTCAAAAGAGTTGTGTTAGGATGAAAAAAAAAATTCCACATATTTGCATTAACATCTATTCATTTATCTCCTATCCTTACAAAATCTCACTAGACTTAATTTCATGATCCAGACAAATTATTGAGGTTCATGTAAAAAATCCATTTTTGTAACCAACATACCCAAATAATCACATTCATGAAATCCATTGAAGTCCTTTGATACCATCGGGCTAACAATACTTTGTCAGTGGAACTCCTATCACCACCCCACTGCTATCCGGATAGGGACAATTCATATCCTTACATCGGCGTAATATCCTTCCATTGCCATAGCTCTGGTGCATCAGTGGAATGAATGATGAAGCTCCCCCAATAGCCTGATATAATCATGGGGTATCAAAGTCTAACACTTATCGAAGAAATTGGGATGCATTGGGGTAACATTGTTTGATGTCTTACCGATAGACTGAAATAAAAAAACTTATCGGTGGACAAGGTGGCCATAGGTGGAAAAAAAACCAAGGTCCCAATGATATAGCGATGAATGATTACTACTAGTTGATGTGGCGTCAAAAGTATCATTGGTATATTTAACACAAATGATCTCCCCGATGACAAGACTGAAGAAGGTGGTATATTAATGAGCCAGCAAAGAGGTGAATTGCACCATGAATTAATCATACAATTTGCAGAAAATAGAAAGGCTACACTAAGGGCAGAAGTAGAAAAGATAGAACTTTGAGCTCTCACACAGTGAAGCTAGGAGAAGCAAAAATTCATGTAAGTACTCCACTCTTAGCTAGAAAGTTGCATTGTTTTAGAGTTTGCAATGGAAGAAAATGTGGAAAAACCTAAGGCAAAGAAACAAAAAACTAAAAAGAGGATTTTAAACCAAGACTTGATAGATTAGTGTCCAGGGTAAGGGCCAAGACCTAGAAGAAGTGTTCAAGCAAGTAAATCATTAGATAAACATAGGGGTCTTGGGGATGTTTGGATGCCACACTGAGGCTATGAGCTTTTTATGTATCACTACAGAAAACAATTCAGATTTCAACCTGTTTGTAACCCATGGAGAATAAACTTAGGAAGACTTGTGGTGCCAAACATGTTCATCAACATAGAATTGGTGAAAGCTCTGGCCAAATGGTATAATGCCAAGAAAAGAACTATTCAATCACCAAATGGGGCTGATATACTTGTTATCTCCCAAGACCTAATCTCTAATGTATTTCAATTAGAAGGTCCCATGAACTTGCCATTCACCATTAGAGACTTTTTGACAAAATACTGTTGCATGGATACTAGTTACAAGAGATGGAAGCTAGCCTTGTATAGACCTAAGAATGAGCAAGGTCAACTTAGAAAAATTTTGAGCAATGAAAATACTCCATTTCATATAGATTTGTTTGAAGAATACTTCCAATATACCTACTACTCAGCTGGTCTAGTCTTGGATATCGAGGTTCCACCACTTTTGTCTATTGCACCAATGGTTCTAGCAGCTGATATACAAAGCAAAGATGCTAGGTCATTTGACTATGTAAACTATTTATCAAATACCCTAAATCAAGGGCTTGAAAGAATAAAAAACAATAGTAATTGCATAGATTTCAAACATTGTTCCTTGTTAATGCATTTACTTTTATATGAGGGACATGCTAGAAATGTGTGGGGTAAAGAATTAACAATCAAAGACACAAATAAAGATGGAAACTTTAAACTTGTATAGATGTGGACTGTACTATGGGATAGTCGATGTGAGAGGTCTCACTATTTATATTTTGAAGAATATTTTGTTAAACCACTAATGAAGTTGCTAGGCTATTTATATGATCACAATTTATCCCTTGAGGTGTAGAGATTTTTGAGACCAAAGGAAAATAGCTCGAGAGGCAAGGTGAACCATAATTGGGGAGACTAGTATGCCTTCTCTGATTGCATAGTAATAAAGGTTTATGGATTTGAAGGGCTTCCACATTTGCTACCCTGAGTGGTTCCAAACAGAGTTGCTTATTTGGAAATAGTACGACAATTAGCAAGGTTTGATACCAAACATCTCAAGAGTCATAATAAACAATCAATCTTTCCTAGCACTCTTTGTTTTGGAGATTTCATAGTATGTTCCATTGAAGGATATGAAGAAATTGATGCTAAATTAGCTCATTACAACCTTCCTCTTGGGTATGAAAGAAATAAATTTGATGCAAAGGGATTTATTCATCAAGAAAGATTAACTCAGAATTTGTCAGGGTATGAGCATTGGTTTGCACTTGATGATGTGATCAAGAACCAAGATGAAGCTTCCACTGGTGAGAGAATGGCTTCATATAATACATTTGTGCTTGTAGAGGTATGGAAAAGAAAGAATATCCCATCATATAGAGAAGCATTTTCTGATATACAAGATCCCTTGGCTAGGATTGAGTAGTTTATTGCTCATATGAATGAAATAGTAAAAGATGTGCCCTCATACATTTTTGATACATCTTATACGAGTTACATAGGAATGCAGGATGAGGATGTGGAGCCTTCAGATCACATACCCTCACAACCCACCCTTGATGTATGTTTCTCCACTGATAAAATTGAAGATGAAGGAAGTGATGAGGAGAGTTATGGAGAGGAGCAACCAATGGAACAAATAAAGGCCCTTGTGATTACACAATATCAGCCCCCTTAGGAATAAATAAATGCCCCTATGATTACACAATATGAGGCCCCTCAGGAACTTGTGAAATTTGAAACATCAGATGAGTTATCTAATGACATTAGGGTCAAGGTTGGTCATGAATTCATTTTTGATAATGATTTTGTTAAAAATCCTGAGTTCAAATCATTTGTCTATGAGTATAAGGGGAAGAAAATAAGAAAAAATGAGTAAGATGGGTATGTGCAGGATCATGATGGGTATGTGTAGGGTATGTGGCTGACAACTTTTTTCTTACCCAAAATTGATAAAATGAAAGTGGTTTTTAAAGGAGATTATCATATTTCCACCAATATAAATTATGCTATACTTTGAATTTAATAAATAATTATTATTCATTTTCTATTTGAATTACAACTAAAGTCCTGATTGATAGGTTGATTGAAAAACATCTATAGCTTTCAAACAGCATCACATTTTTTGAATCCAAAACATGTATCACATTCTATGTTTCGCATACTATAGGTTTAAAAAAAAAATTGAATTTCATGAAGTTTTGACCAAGTTCAGGAGGTCAGACATACGAGTTTTTATATTTTTTAAAAGTTGTAATAAAAAATTCATAATTAATTATTTACTTTGAAAAAAATTACAAAAAAATATGCATCACATCGGGACATGAATCCTCTACTTACATCTAAAATGTTTTTAAAAAAAATATTATCATTTTATTATGGTTAGGGTGGTCAGACAAATACCTACTTCTTATTTTTTCCCTAAAATTTAAGTACTACTACATTGAAATTTCAAATTTTCACCAAATAGATTTTATTTTTTAAAAATAAACCTAGTAGTTTAGAAACTACATTCAATTTACTATAGATTCTATTCTTACATATTTTTGAAATAATATGGATAACTTATTCAAATTTTTATGTCAAGTTTCCTAACTCTAATTTTATTTTATTTTTTGCCACTTAAGGGCCTATTTTTTCCATGATGATCCTGCACATACCCAGACATTACTCTTGAAAAGGAAGCTAATGTCTTAGAATAATTGAAAAAGGAAGTTGATAGGGAAATGAAATCCATAACTCCTAAAAGAGGTAGAGAATTACTTCAAGAGGCTAGGGTACTACTTATACTAGGATAGCACATGAGCTTAGCAATTGTGTTCGATAGTTTCAGAAAAAGAGGGGATACAACAATGAAATTATCATAGGAAGCTAGTGATAATATATATTCAGGGTCTAGATACAATATAGATGAGGATTCCTTGCTTATTTGGTCACTATACCCTCATGAGAAGAGGCCAACAGTGATTGACAATCCTAATCAAACATTTGGACACTTTTGGTCAAAAGAGTTGTGGACACTAATCCCTTAGGAACTGTAGAGTTGAATGTCAATGTGGCAAAATTCAATAGAACACAAATTGAAAAATTGGTCAAAGAGAATGACAAATTGAAAAAGTAGTTATCACATCAAATGGAGAAGTCATCTTCCTCTTCTTCTCTAGAAACTATGCTCCATGACTCGAAAAGGATAAGAGAGTGTTAGATGCATTAGTTGATGCAACCTATTGGAAAAATTCCCATTTGAAAGCCCAATAAAAGTATAAAACACTAGAAAGGAGGTAAAAATCATTAAGTACAATGATGTTTCTGAGATAATAAAAGAGAGGTTCAATAAGTTGATAAAGAAAGCTGGTGATTATTGGGGTGTATTTAAGAAAATACAATCAACAATAGAGGAGAATGTCTGGTTACAAGGAAGAATGATTGATAAAAAGAAGGAACTTCTGGGTAAACAGATCCTAAAAGACCAAACACTACAAAGATATAATTAATGACTTGGTGAGATCCCACAACCAATATCAAGAAAGACACGAATAATACCTTGGTTGTTTTAATTTAGTTCATGCAATCCATGATGATACAAGGAATCTTTGAGAAAGGGATGATTGGAAAGCAGAATTTACAAAGTTTCTAACAGTTGCATTATAGGAGATCAATGATGAGGATATAGTTTTACAGAATACTCATAAACAAATTGAGAAATTCATGCACATAGAGTATGATATGAAGGAGGTCATATCTAATGTCGACACTCATGCAGAACAGGGGTACATTGATCACCTCTCAGCTTTCACTCTGTTTATAAATTGGGTAGTGGATAATCTGGGCACAACTGAGTAACAGTCAAAATCAGTCAATGGTAATGATGTGGACCCTATCATACAGTAAAAGATTTGAATAGGTCTTAGATGACCATGGGCTTTTACTCAGAGATTAATGGATTGGTACACATGTTTATGATTGTGTTAGTTTCTTAAATTAAGTTCAAAATCATGTTTTGTTATCAAGAGTTGTGTCTTTTAGTCTGAAGCTTGTTGCCTATCATGTATATAAGAGAGACCAGGACCAAAAGAAGGATATAGGAGAAGATGGCAGATGAATAGGGATAGATAGATAGCAAAAAGCTTCCATAATGTTTCAATTTCAAAATACTATGTTGTAGATATAATTTTGAGGAAATCCATGAAAGATCTCTGATTATCCAACTTTATATTGGTATCAATTATTTATTGAAAATATTCAATTATCTAGTTGTCTCCAGTTTAATATTTCCTTATTATTTAAATTGCTATATCAAGTATATATTCAATTTATCAATACACATTTGTTGTTCAATGGAGGAGCATCTATTTTCCTCAAACATGCAAAATTTGTCATGTTGCACTATATTTAACAATTCTACAAAACTTGACAAAAATGACCTACAACAACTTTTTTGCAACTTTTTCACTTTTACCTAATTGACTCTAAAATCATCCTAATTCATAGTGAATGGTCTCACAAGACCTAATTAAAGTAAAATGACCTCCTCAAATGCTAAAATGACCTACTAAGATGCAATGGCCTTCAAATTTGAAAATGGAAGCTTAGGTGCCCCTGCACCAACATGTATGCTAAATGTGGGATCATAAACAAGGCACTTGAAGTGTTTGACAAAATGCCTCAAAGAAATGTGGTCTCATGGACTAAAATAATTGTAGGATATACACAAATTAGATCTGTTGAAAAGGCTTTAGAAACTTTAAAGCAAATGCAATTTGCAGGTTGTTCCAAAACAACCTATGGTGAATTTGGGATATGTTTTAGAAGTCTTTAAAGGGTATCTAAAAATGGTTTTATATCTTGTCTATAGTGCTTGAGGATTGAAGGAACTGAGAGATTGAAGCCTATTTTTTATGAAATTTTTCTAAGTGAGGTTGAATGGTGCTCTTAATTGATATCAAGATCCATGTTGGAGATGCCCATGCTAACAATAGAGACCTTTTTGGAAGATCAATATATGGATATTGAACCCACCATGCCAGTCTACCAAGATTATGGGACCATTATCCAATCATCAAACAAAAAATATCAAATCACTTAAATGAAATATAACCTCGACCTATAACAAGTCAATGAAAGAATATAATAGAAAGGTGAAGGTAGAGGAAGAGTTCTTGGCCTTCACATAAATTTGATGAACCAATTTTCCATTAATGCAACTCAAGAACTCAACCAAGGTAGCAAAGAATTAAAAATCCAATGGGGTAAGGAACCAATGCTTTAGAAAAGGATTTAGCCAACCACATAACAAGTAGGAGCACATTGTACTAGATAAAGCTTATGCAAAATAAGGTGGGGGCAGTCAATTCCATTTTCTATAATGTGGTAAGAGTCATACAGGCAATGCTATGTCAGGTTAGGGAACTCTTCTTGGAGGTTCTAAATGATTTTCCTCTTTTTTAGAAGACTGTGTTGGTAGTACCACCTAGATCACAGTTGTTTGGTGGGATTCCAAACCCAAACAATGAGGTGCAGTTGTGGAAATCTCATAGACAGAAGCCAAAACCTACCATGATGATTTTTTTGAGTGAATTTATATCAAATTCTTGCTTAGTGTGGCTTAATACATGTGCAGATGATATTCTCTCTACAAATAGGCTTGGGGGAAAGTATTTGCTTGATCTTGTGAAAGGTGGCAAGGAACTTGCAAAGAATGAGACATTGATCAAAGAAACATTGGACAGTCTGGATGCATTTGAAGGGAGTTTGGAGTGGCCAAAAATGGTTTTTGGTTCAAATATTGATTTTCCATGGCAATGTGTGTGTGAGATTGTTTTGAAGAACTCAAAGAGTATGTGGGATGAAATTTTTGAAAGCTTATTTGTTAGTAGGATGAAATAAATAATAGTTGATGGATTTGTAGATCTGTGTGAGAGAGTTAAGGTTGGTAAATTCCTTGAAGTTACAACTTTTCCAAGTTACAAAGATGTTGAAACCCATTTGCATAAATTAATTACTAGTGAGGGATGGCTTGTCAGGAGAGGGGACCTAAAAAGTGTCAATTTACCTGGGTTGAGTTTTAGATTTACGATGACAAATGATGAAGACCAGTTTGGTCACCTTAACGCTTATTTTGGAACTAAGGTTAGTCAAATAAAATATACCATAGATGAGGGGTCCAAGAATATTTTGGAAGACCTCCTAAGTTTTCTTCTTGCACATAACTCTCCTTCAAGGATAAATCATTTAGCACCTTATTTGCAAGAGAAATGCTTCCATTTTATCTCAAAATTCATTGTTGAGATTGAAGAACATCTTGCACCTCTTTCAGAAGCTCTCTATCAAGAAATGAAAATTGAGGAGATGCCAGAAAAAATGAACAAGGAGACACTAGAACTGACAGTTATAGTAGATATGAAACTTTTCTAAGGAAGGCTTTTAGTTGCTCTTTGTCTTCATTCAACTTCCTTTCCACTATTTCTTGGCTTGTCTTAGCTCTATTTTTTTGAGAACAAAGCTTGAGTTTGAGGGAAAGGATCTTTGACTTTCAGATATTCTAGTACTAATTTTGATTACCCTCTTCTAGATAGTTCTGGAAGATAAATACTAATGAGAGGGGTTGGTTTGAATCCTAAATAATAGGATAAAAATAATAGCACCAAATTGAATAAACTGAGAAGAACTATGCACAATATTTGTGTCAGAGCTCATAGCATGTGGATATTGTGGATAACTGAAGAGATTTCAAGTATTCTTACAAGAGATCTAAAGGAGGATGATTCTTTATCCATGACAACTCCTTTGAAGGCCTGTATTCTCATTTGCATTGCATTTTTATTTTTTTTGTGACTTATGGAGTTGGTTTCATTTTCATGATTCATCTAATCACTGATATCTTCTAGAAGTTTTCATGAGATTTCTTCTAGTTATGATTTAAGTCATCGTGGTTTATATATGGATATATTAATAATTGAATGAGAATAAAGAATCTAAAGTAAAGAGCTACATTTGATTCTTTCAGTCACTTCAAACTCTGTATTTCCCAATAAATGGAAAAGACTAACATGTGCCCTTTCAACCCTTCCAGTCCATATTAATCATGGAGATGTAATTTGTAGGTATGCAGAAAAGTATCAAAGGGGAGCCAAAAAAGTTAGAGATTTTCATAGGGCCTATTAATAAGCTCTTGTTGTTTTTATATGAAAATATTTTTGTTTGTTTCTGATTTATAATATCTTTTGGAATCCTTTGGGAACTCCTAGTTTTTGGAATTCAGTAATATTTCTCAAATAAAGTAGGATGACATATACTCCACAACTGAACATTTAAATGAAATTTGAAGCATGATTTTATTTAATTTTTAATTTGATTCCTTAAGGAAACCTCATGAAATTCCCTTTTTTGATTGTATATCAAATTGCCTACTACTTCTTTTCTTTTACTATTGCAAGTCACAATTTTAATGTTGTATGATTACTTTGCCTCTTGTAGTTTTTTGTTCCATGATTTCAAGGCTTACCATTTATTAGTCTATGATTTGTAGGGTTGGGAAGAAACTAAATTGAAACAAGAGCATGAGGGTGGAGGTCAACTAGAGTTAAGGTTGGTAAATGCCTTGAAGCCATAGTTACATCTCTAGCAAGTTACAAAGATGTTGAAAACCAAATCATGATGATCAAAAAAGAAATCCCAATCTTCTAAGTACACTTGTCTTCATGTTGGTCTATTCTAAACAAGATTTATTGAGTTTGAAACACCCATTTAGCTTTATTTGGTTCTAAACAAATTTTTCCATATCATCTGAAACAAAAACCCTAAACTCCATTTGCTTCATTCTAACCAAAATGGCTAGAAGACTTCACACATCAAGGGTTCTATTGGTCGAACGTGTCTTCTAGTTCTAGCAATGCATCAACGGTTCTATTTTTTCATTGGTGTGAGGATCTTCTATTGATGGGATGAGGTCTCCTGTTCTTGCAATGGTACGATGGGGATGTCATCGATGGAATGGTTCTATTTTTTCATTGGCATGAGGATCTTCTATCGGTAGGATGAGGTCTCTTGTTCCCGCAATTTTTTGATGGGGATTTCGTTGGTGGAGACATCCCCATCGAACCATTGTGGGAATAGGAGACCTTGTCCTGCCGATAGAAGATCCTCACGCCAATGAAAAAATAGAACCATTGATGCATCACTGGAACCAGAAGAAACGTCTGACCGATAGACTGATAAGGTGGGGGCAGTCAGTTCCATATTCTCTAATGTGGTAAGAGTCATACATGTAATGCTATGTTAGGCTTGGGAACTCTTCTTGGAGGTTCTAAATGATTTTCCTCTTTTTTATAAGACTATGTTGGTAGTGCCACCTGAATCACAGTTGTTTGGTGGGATTCCAAACCCAGACAAGTGCAATTATGGAAATATCATAGACAGAAGCTACAAGCTACCATGATGATTTTTCTGAGCGAATTTATATTAGAGTCTTTCTTAGAGTGGCTTAAGACATGTGCAGATGATATTCTCTCTATAGATAGGCTTGGGGGAAAGTATTTACTTTATCTTGTGAAAAGTGGCAAGGAACTTGTAGAGAATGAGACATTGATCAAAGAAACATTGGAGAGTCTGGATGCATTTGAAGGGAGCTTGGACTGGCTATAAATGGTTTTTGGTTCAAATGTTGAGTTTCCATGGTAATGTGTGTGTGAGATTGTTTTGAAGCACTCAAAGAGTCTGTGGGATGAACTTTTTGAAAGCCTATTTGTTAGTAGGATGAAAAAAAAAATAGCTGATGGATTTGTAGATTTGTGTGAGAGAGTTAAACTTGGTAAATTCCTTGAAGCCATAGTTACATCTCTGGCAAGTTACAAAGATGTTGAAACCCATTTGTACAAATTAACTACTAGTGAGGGTTGGCTTGTCAAGAGAGGGTACCTAAAAAGTGTCAATTTACCTGGGTTGAGTTTTAGATTTATGATGACAAATGATGAAGACTGGTTTGGTCACCTTAATGCATTTTTTGGAACTAAGGTTAGCCAAATAAAAGATACCATAGATGAGGGGTCCAAGAATATTCTAGAAGACCTCCTAAGTTTTCTTCATGCACATAAATATCCTTCAAGGATAAATTATTTAGCACCTTATTTACAAGAGCAATGCTTCCATTTTATCTCAACATTGATTGTTGAGATTGAAGAACATCTTGCACATCTTTCAGAAGCTCTCTATCAAGAAATAAAAAATGAGGAGATGCTAGAAAAAATGAACAAGACACTAGAACCGACACTTATAGTGGAAAGGGAACTTTTCTTAGGAAGGCTTTTAGTTGCTCTCAGTTTTCATTCAACTTCCCTTCCACTAGTTCTTGGCTCATCTCAGCTCTGGTTTGTCGAGAACAAAGCTTCAATTTGAGGGAAAGGATCTTCAAATTTTAGATATTTCAATATTAATTTTGATTACCCTCTTCTAGACAGTTCTGGAAGACAAATACTAATGAGGGGTTGGTTTGAAGCCTAAATCACAAGATAAAATAATAGCACCAAATTGAATAAATTGAGAAGAACTATGCACAATCTTTGTATCAGAGCCCATAGCATGTGGATATTGCGGATAACTGAAGAGATTTCAAGCATTCTCACAAGAGATCTAAGGGAGGATGATTCTTTATCCATGACAACTCTTTTGAAAGCCTGTATTCTCATTTTCATTGCATATTTTGTTTGTTGTGGCTTATGGAGTTGGTTTCATTTCCATGATTCATCTAATCATTGATCTCTTCTTGCAGTTTTCATGAGATTTCTTCTAGTTCTGATTTAAGTCATCATGGTTTATATTTGGATATATTAATAATCAAATGAGAATAAAGCATCTAGAGTAAAGAGCTACATTTGATTCTTTCAATCACTTCAAACTCTTTATTTCCCAATAAAGGGAAAAAACCAACATGTGCCCTTTCAACCCTTCCAGTCCATATTAATCATGGAGATGTAATTTGTAAGTATGCAGAAAAGTATCAAAAGGGAGCTAGAAAGTTAGAGATTTCCATAGGGCCTATGAATCAGCTCTTGTTGTTTTTATATGAAAATATTGATGTTTGTTTTCTATTTATAATATCTATTGGCATCATTGTGAACTCCTATTTTTTGGAATTCAGTAAGAGTTCTCAAACAAAGTAGGATGACATCTACTATACAATTGAATATTTAAATGAAATTTGAAGCATGATTTTATTTAATTTTTGATTTGCTTCCTTAAGGCAACCTCATAAAATTCCCTTTTATGATTGTATGTCACATTGCCTACTACTTTTCTTTTACTGCTGTAAGTCACAATTTTAATGTTGTATGCTTACTCCATCTTTTGTAGTTTTTTGTTCCATGATTTCAAGGCTTACCATTTATTAGTCTATGATTTGTAGGGTTGGGAAGAAACTAAATTGAAACAAGAGCATGAGAGTGGAGGTCAACTAGAGTTAAGGTTTGTAAATGCCTTAAAGCCATAGTTACATCTCTGGAAAGTTACAAAGATGTTGAAACCCATTTGCACAAATTAAATACTAGTGAGGGTTGGCTTGTCAAGAGAGGGGACCTAAAATGTGTTAATTTACCTGGGTTGAGTTTTAGATTTATGATGACAAATGATGAAGAGTGGTTTGGTCACCTTAATGCTTATTGTGGAACTGAGGTTAGTTAAAAAAAAGATACCATAGATGAGGGGTCCAAGAATATTAT
The DNA here is from genome assembly GCA_007258455.2 of Sequoia sempervirens. Classification (NCBI taxonomy): domain Eukaryota; kingdom Viridiplantae; phylum Streptophyta; class Pinopsida; order Cupressales; family Cupressaceae; genus Sequoia; species Sequoia sempervirens. Next base: position 963,228,151 of record VDFB02281492.1, on the reverse strand, counting down.
AGAAGACCTCTTAAGTTCTCTTCATGCAAATAAATCTCCTTCAAGGATAAATGATTTAGCACCTTATTTGCAAGAGCAATGCTTCCATTTTTTCTCAACATTGATTTTTGAGATTGAAGAACATCTTGCACATATTTCAAAAGCTCTCTATCAAGAAATGAAAAATGAGGAGATGCTAGAAAAAATGAACAAGGAGACACTAGAACCAATAGTTATAGTGGAAAGGGAACTTTTCCTAGGAAGGCTTTTAGTTGCTCTCGGTTTTCATTCAACTTCCCTTCCACTAGTTCTTGGCTTATCTCAACTCTGGTTTGTCAAGAACAAAGCTTCAACTTGAGGGAAAGGATCTTCGACTTTCAGATATTCCAATACTAATTTTGATTACCCTCTTCTAGATAGTTATGGAAGAAAAATACTAATGAGAGGGGTTGGTTTGAAGCCTGAATCACAAGATAAAAATAATAGCACCAAATTGAATAAACTAAGAAGAACTATGCACAATCTTTAGATTAGAGCTTATAGCATGTGGATATTGTGGATAACTGAAGAGATTTCAGGAATTCTCACAAGAGATCTAAGGGAGGATGATTCTTTATCCATGACAACTCTTTTGAAGGCCTATATTCTCATTTTCATTGCATATTTTGTTTGTTGTGGCTTATGGAGTTGGTTTCATTTCCATGATTCATCCAATCACTGATCTCTTCTTGTAGTTTTCATGAGATTTCTTCTAGTTCTAATTAAAGTCATCATGGTTTATATTTAGATATATTAATAACTGAATGAGAATAAAGCATCTAGAATAAGAGCTACATTTGATTCTTTCAGTCACTTCAAAATCTTTATTTCCCAATAAATGGAAAAGACTAACATGTGCCCTTTCAACCCTTCCTATCCATATTAATCATGGAGATGTAATTTGTAAGTATGCAGAAAAGTATCAAAGGGGAACCAAAAAGTTTGAGATTTTCATAGGGCCTATGAATCAGCTCTTGTTGTTTTTATATGAAAATATTGTTGTTTGTTTTCTATTTATAATATCTATTGGCATCATTTGGGAATTCAGTTTGAGTTCTCAAACAAAGTACGATGACATCTACTGTACAACTAAACTACTATTCCACTACACTATAAATGTTAAACCCCTACCATTTGTATGCTCCTTTCCTTGTACTCTACATGGTTGATAGAAGAACCACTTTTCATTTTATTATTATTCATCCTTTTTCTTTACATGCTACTCTATTTATTACACTCAACTTCAAAAGTGATTTGCATGCCCGCTCAAAAAGTGGAAGCTGATTTTAAGAGTTTAAATTCTGAAATTTGTATAGACAACTCAATCTACATGTCCCTTAATATCATTTTTATAAATAAAAGTAAGTTCTCCTGTGAACTATGCAATTTGATAATGGAAACTTTGAAAAGAAAATATCACTTTTAACATCTCATAATGGAAAAGAAAACAATAAACAAACCTCGATTCCAAGTTCTCTATATAAATCCTTAACTTTTGCAATGCAAGATGGATCTTCTTTTCCATAATTAGCCTAAGAAATAACATAATCACTGTTAGTCAACAAGTAGCTAGTAAAATTATTAAAAATAATGGATCATATGGATCATATGGACTGACCGCGTACATATTTGAAAAGTAAAGTTAACTGAAACCATGGAAAGTGACTTACCACAAGATTCTGCACAAATCATGTCCAATGTAGAAAAATGGGTAGACGTTGCAATATAAAATCAGGCGTCACTTTACTTATCCATTTTGGTGGGCTACCTTGAAAATAAGGTTTCGACTCATTGCTCCATTTTGGTGGGCTACATTGAAAATAAGGTTTTCACCAAGGTTTTAGAGTATGTTTATTAAAATGAAAATTATGCTTATTAAAAAAAATTTGGTCCTTTTTCCTCTTAGATTATTTGGTTGCTTATTCTTATGTCTTTTTTTTCTCTTCCTTTTGCTTATCTTTTTGTTTTTCAAGGTTTTTGGGTTTTAGTTTTTTAGGTTCTCTTATGGTTTTCATTAATTTTTATAATTTGGTGGTTTTTCGTCAATTTAGAAGAAACTTTGTTGTTCATATGATGACACCACAAAACAAAATATTTATTCCATAAAAAATATTTATTAATAATTTTATTTGTAATATTTTATTATTAATTATGGCAAGCTACGACTGAAAATAAGGTCTGACGAAGGTTTTAGAGCATGTTTATTAAAATGAAAATTATGGCCAAGATTTTAATAATGAGCACATTTATTTAGTTATTTATTTAGTCATTTATTTAGTCATTTAGTTGTGATTTTACCCGATGACCAAATTAGTCACTTATAAATGACCCAATTAGTCATTTATTTTCCAAATACTACTAGTGTTAGTCACGTGACTAAAGTTTTGTCATGAGACTAAAAGTTTTAGTCACGTAGTCATTTATTTTCCAAATTCTACTAGTGTACACAGTTAGTTCATTATGAAAAGCTTTGTTTCACTTTGAATTTTTTGAGCAACTATTTCATGTAGTCCAAATGTCCTTTTTGCCTTTCTTCATGTGAATGCAACAAATAGAATGCTCAAATTATTTGCACTATTCAAAAACACATTGTCCCCTGTCATCTATTTCTTCATGAAAATGTTAATATTTCCTACAGTCCAAGAATGTAATGAAGCCAACATTTAGAGTGTGTTTCTAACTAGATAATGTTGTTTTATCTATTAAAATTTTTGTTGTCTTTCATTTCAGGCATTGTTGTTCCTATTGTTCTAGTCGTGCATTGCCATATGCCCATTGGAGATACTACACATGCTTCTTCATTAAGTTTTGAAGAATAGGTACAATCTCTTCAATGTAAACTTTATCTATATCTTCCACTTTGCTCACTTCATTTCACGATTTCCATTGCATTGATAGTGTCTTTCTAATTAGAAAATGCAAGTGTACCTTCTAAAAAAGTTGTTTTTTCTTTCATTTTAGGCATTTTAGTACCTACTACTGTAGTTGTATAGAAGATGTCACATAGTTAATGAGCATGGGTGGCTAGTTGGTTAACCAAATACCACCTATATCTTCCATGCAATATTCTTGCTTGAATTGAGGAATTGAGCCTCTCGTACAGGTTGCGGGAAAAGATGTTAAGGAGAATTAATAGAAAAGGGCCAAATCGCATAGATTTGAACTATCATAATTATGCTCACTTCTTTAACAACATCTTTGGTGTATGGGAAAAAATGGGAATGCACATTCAATATTACAATCTAGAAATAAAGATTGTAAATTTATGTGATTGGCCAATGTCTCTTTACCGAGAAATTTGAGATCTTTTCCTAGTTGGATGCATCTGGAAGATATGCATTCAACCAATAGTAATCATATGCAAGCACAATCTGACGAGCCAGTTGAGCATGAGGTCTATGAGACTCCTCAAGGGGGAATCTCTAATTAGTAATCACATGGGTCCTGGGGAGGAATAGTTGTTGACCGTGTTCAAATTCAACCACATTGTCAGGTTTGAGATCCACCGTGTCAAACCATCATTTAGGTTACTACATGCAATTATGGTGTGCCAATGTTGTATGCTATCAATTCCACCTTGAAAATCAGAGTGTTCCAAATCCTTCTAGATGTTGAGAACGTAGAGATTATACCTATTCATAAATGGTTGGCATATTTCTTATTGTTAGTAGTATTAAATGTGGATTGTAATTTTCTTTAGAATCTATAATATTGACTCGAAATGTTTTTACATTTGACTGTGTGATGTGAATTGTTTATCTCATATCAAATCTAAAAACATTTGAAAACATTGTGACAACCATATGTGTTGTTGATCCTACAACTTTTATGTGCATTTTCTATTCCGAACATATTATGATATTGAAATGGAATGTTTGCTACAAGTTGGCGTTGTTATAAAATATGAAGATGATTTTCAATATTGATATAAAATGTGAAGCTTAAGTTGAATATTTATGCACATTGTTGTTCACAAAGATGACAATCATTAAGGAAAAACAATAGAGATCTAATAAGCTCAAGCCCCTTTTGATGACACCTTATTAATCTTGGCAATTCAATAAGACCAATTTGCCTCTATGAGTGTCCTAAGATCCTTAATATCTTTATTTCAATGCATGTGTCCTCTATTTTTTCAACATGACTGGACAATATAATGTATTCTTCTTAGTATTTTAATCCATCTTTGCAGAGATTTTGTAATCTGTGACACATAAAGGGGTACCAGCTATTATGTTCTAAATTTAATTATTAAAGGACTGATTCTTCAAGAAGAGACTGCCAAATATGTTGTATATTAAGTTGCAAGTTCCATTTGTAGTAAAAAAATTAGCTACTTCTTTTCTCTCCAACCATTGTATTGTGTTGTTATAGTCCACATAACAAAAACTGTTGTCTTTGAACAAGAATTGAGAAGTGAGGGACAACCCTATGTGTTTTCTATCCTGCAACTTTTTTTGTGCATCTTGTGTTCCAAACGTATAACGATATTGAAATGGAATGTTTGCTGCAAGTAAGGGTTGTTATAAAATATGAAGGTGAACTTGAATACACTATTTTTTTATAGTCTGCATAATAGAAAGTGTTGTCTTTGAACAAGATTTGAGAAGTGAGGGACAACCCTATGTGTTTTCCATCCTGCAACTTTTTTTGTGCATCTTGTCTTCCAAACATATAAGGATATTGAAATGAAATGTTTGCTGCAAGTAATGGTTTTTTATAAAAAAATGAAGGTGAACTTGAATATAGTGTTTTGTTATAGTTTTCATAATAAAACGTGTTGTCCTTGAAGAAGAATTGAGAAGCAAGGGACAATCTTGTGTGTTTTCCATCCTGCAACTTTTTTTGTGCATCTTGTCTTCCAAACGTATAAGGATATTGAAATGGAATTTTTGTTGTAAGTAATGGGTTGTTATAAAATATGAAGGTGAACTTCAATACACTATTTTTACAGTCTGTATAATATTAACTATTGTCTTAGAACAAGATTTGAGAAGTGAGGGACAACCCTGTGTTTTTTCCATGCTGCAACTTTTTTTTGTGCATATTATGTTCCAAACATATAAAGATATTGAAATGGAATGTTTCCTACAAGTAAGGGTTGTTATAAAATATGAAGGTGAACTTAAATACACTATTTGGTTATAGTCTACATAACAAAGAGTGTTTTCTTTGAAGAAGAATTGAGAAGCAAGGGACAACCCTTTGTGTTTTCCATCCTATAACCTTTTTTTATGCATCTTGTCTTCCAAATGTATAATAAGGATATTGAAATGGAACATTTGTTGCAAGCAAGGGTGCTTATAAAATATGAAGGTGAACTTCAATACATTGTGTTCTTATGGTGTGCATAACAATAATTGTTGTCTTTGAATAAGATTTGAAAAGTGAGGGACAACCCTATGTGTTTTCCATCCTGTAACTTTTTTGTGCATCTTTTGTTTGAAATGTAGTACGATATTGAAATGGAATGTTTGTTGCAAGTAATGGATTGTTATAAAATATGAAGATGAACTTGAATACAGTGTTTTGTTACAGTTTGGATAATAGAATGTGTTGTCTTTGAAGAAGAATTGAGAAGTGAGGGATAACCCTGTGTGTTTTCCATCATGCAAGTTTTTTTTGTGCATCTTGTGTTGTAAACGTATTATGGTATTGAAATGGAATGTTTCCTGAAAGTAAGGGTTGTTATAGAATATGAAGCTGAACTTCAATACATTGTTTTGTTACAGTCCCCAGAACATAAAGTGCTCATTGTATGTGCTTACATTTGTAAGTAAGTTGGCATACATAAGTAAGTTTTCATAACGAAGTAATTGAGATAGGATAGTGCATTTTCCAACACAGCAAGCAATGCAAGCATTTTATTTGTTCTGATCACATGGAAAAAGGAAATGCCATTTTTACTCAACCAACTAGTTATAAAATTTGAAAGTGGACTTCATTAGATTTTTGGAGTGTATAAAATAAAAAACATTTCATGAAATATGAAAGTGGACTTAAATTCATTTTTGGATCATTAGAAATAAATACTTATCATAAGGAAATAACTAATAGGGGACAATGTGTTTTCCGAAACTATAATCAATGCAAGCATTTTATGTGTTCCAATTACATGGAAAAAGGAAATATGTCATTTTGACTCTACCAAATAGTCGTTCTAAAAATTGAAAGTGGAATTAGTTTCATTTTGGGAGCGTACAAAATAAAGACTTTTCAGAAGCAAATAACTAATAGGGGATAGTGTGTTTTCCAACACTGCAAACAATACAAGCATTTTATTTGTTACAATGACATGAAAAAGGGAAATTTACCATCTCCACTCTACCACATCATTGTTGTAAAAATTCAAAGTAGAATTCACTTCATTTTTGGAGCGTGAAAAATAAAAACTTTTCATAAAGAAATAACTAAGAGGGGACAATGTGTTTTCCAACACTACAAGCAATGCAAGCATTTTATTTGTTCTCATTACATGGAAAAGAAAAATCTACCATCTCGACTATAGCAAATAATTGTTCTAAAAATTCAAAGTGAACTTCATTACATTATTGGTCGTAATAAAAAAAATACATATAATAACGAAATAATTGATAGGGGACAATGTGTTTTCCAACACTGCAAACAATGCTAGCATTTAATTTGTTCCAATCACATGGAAAAAGGAAATACGCAATATACATTCAATGAAATACTTGTTCTAAAAATTGAAAGTGGGCTTCATTACGTTCTTGCTCGTAACGAAAAAATTACAGGGCTATGAAAAGCTTGATATGAAATGGATAACAACAAAGTGTTCAAACACATGAAAATAATATATTTGTTCACCATAATTGTTCAATAATTATAGAGGGCCATAAAAATTCTCATATAAAATTTATAACAACATAGTGGGGTATGTGCAGGATCATCATGGAAAAAATAGGCCCTTAAGTGGCAAAAAATTCAAAAAAATCAAAGTTAGGAAACTTTCCGTAAAAAAGAATAAGTTATCTATATTATTTCAAAAATATTTAAGAATACAATCTGTAGAAAATTGAATGTAGTTTCTAAACTACTAGGTTTATTTTTTAAAAAGACAAATCTATTTGGTGAAAATTTGAAATTTCAATGCAGTAGTACTTAAATTTAAGGGAAAAAATAAGAAGTAGGTGTTTGTCTAACCACCCTAACCACAATAAAATGATAATATTTTTTTATAAGATTTTAGATATAAGTAGAGGACTCATGTCCAGATGTGATGCATATTTTTTTGTAATTTTTTTCCAAGTAAATAATTAATTATGAATTTTTTATTACAACTTTTCAAAAATATAAAAACTCGTGTGTCTAGCCACCTTAACTTGGTCAAAATTTCATGAAATTCATTTTTTTTAATCCTATAGCATGTGAAGCATGTTTCAGATTCAAAAAATGTGATACTGTTTGAAAGCTATAGATGTTTTTCAATCAGCCTATCAATTAGGACTTAATTCGTAATTCAAATAGAAAATAAATAATAGTTATTAATTAAATTTAAAGTAAAGAATAATTTATATTGGTAGAAAGCTGTGAATATCTTTTAAAAACCATATTTGTTTCATCAATTTTGGGTAAAAAAAGTTGTCAGCCACATACCCTACACATACCCATCATATTGCCACTTTTTGGCCCATCATGATCTTGCACATACCCAGTTTTCAAACATATGAAAATGGTATATCTCTACACCACAATTGTTCAGTAATCAAATAATGAAACCCACAATGCAGAATCAATATTTTGAGCCTATCTCATCATATCCTATGCTTCCTATTCTTTACAATTCAGTTCATGCTTGTGAAATATATGACATGTTTCTTAGGGTTCTTGCATATTTTAGGATGGGTGATTCCAATTCTGTGAACCCTCACAGATGATGAATGTGGAAAAACAAATATCTTCATAGGATGTGTTTTGTCCTTGGCAGGTTTAACACCTTCACCCTATAGCAAACAATTAATCACAATTAACATATGCATGGAAACAATATTAGGTAGTGTGATATATACAACAACATATCATTTATGTATACCTCTGGAACAAAATTCTACATCTTGGAGAGATTACATACCACAAAGCTACCCACACACTCTTCGACGGTCTCTGTGCCAAGACATGGAAAAGGCACTAAGCATTCACTAGGTGCTTAAAGCAGTGGGTTTGAGTGTTTCTATTGAAAACATGTACAATGCCTTTGGAAACCTATTTACATTGCCTCCAAAGATCAACGTGATCACCAACCTTAAAAGTTATACCCTTGAACTCTATCATCTATTCATCCACTAGATTTGGCTGCAATGGAAATGTCATTGACGTGAAGCATAATTGAAGGCACATTAAAAGATTCATAAAGAAATAAGAATAGAAGCAGGAAAGTGTGTTGGGTCTGTTATAGATATAGATGGCACACCGCGACTCTCTTAGTCCCCATTTCCATCTTTATTTCCATCTCCCCCTTCTAGGCCAGCGCTCTTCTCATCCCCATGTCCATATTTATTACCCTCTCCCACTTGCAAGACAATGCCCTCCCCATCCCCATTTCCATCTTTATTACCCTCTCCCACTTGCAAGCCAATGCTCTCCCCATCCCCATGTCCATCTTTATTACCCTCTCCCACTTGCAATCCAATGCTCTCCCTATCCCCATGTCCATCTTTATTTCCATCTCCCCCTTGTAGGATAGCTCTCTCCTCAACCCCATGTCCATCTTTATTATCCTCTCCCACTTGCAAGCCAATGCTCTCCATGTCCCCATGTCCATCTTTGTTACCCAGTTCCACATGTAGGCCAGTGTTCTCCCCATCCCGATGTCCATCTCTACTACCCTATCCCACTTGGAGGCCAGTGCTCTCCCCATGTCCATCTTTATTTCCCTTCCCTACTTGTAGACCAGTGCTCTCCCCATCCACATGTCCAATCTCTATTAGCCTCTCCCATTTCAATTACAATGACATGGCCAATTGGGTCAAGGCTAGGACTCTGTTGTTCATCCTTTGCCTATAATAGCAGGAATTCAAACATCACTTCAAATTCAATTGCATGCAAACAATTCATTGAAATAATAAAAAAAAATTAAATAAAAGAATTGGAATTCACTGTTTCTTCTAGTTTCTCCATGTCAAGACACCTTGACACTTTTGACCATATACACTCCTTCTTCTCAACATTGTTAGACAATGGGTTGGGAGGAACAACATCATATTGTTCTTCCATGGCCTCTGCTTCATCTTCCAAATCAAGAGTATCATGTTCAAGGGAAGGACTTCATTGTTCATCGTTGCCCTGTAATAGTAGGAATTGAAATGTCACATCAAATTCAGATGCATGCAACGAATTCATTGAAATAATCAAAAGAAACATTAAATAGAATATTTTGAAATCATCGTTTCTTCTTGTTTCTTCTTGTGAGGGCGTGAGGAAACTTTAAATTTTATACACTCCTTCTTCTTCTTCTTCTTCTTCTTAGTGTTATACAATGGGTTGGGAGGAACAACATCATCTTGTTCTTCAATGGTGTCTGCTTTGTCTTCCAAATCAAGAGTATCCTATTCAAGGGTAGGACTCCATTGCTCATCATTGCCCTATAATAGCAGGATTTGAAATGTCACATCAAATTCAGATGCAAGCAACCAATTCATTGAAATGATCAAAACAAATATTAAATAGAAGATTTGGAAATCACTGTTTGTTCTCGTTTCTTCTTGTGAGGGCATGAGGAAACTTTAAACTATATATGCTCTTTCTTATTCTTCTTCTTCTTCTCAATGTTATATGGCAAGTTGGGAGGAACAACATCATCTTGTTCTTCCATGGCCTCCACTTCATCTTCCAACTCAAGAGTATCCTATTCGAGGGGAGGAATATATTGTTCATTGTTGCCCTATAACAACAAGAATTGAAATGTCACATCAAATTTAGATGCATTTAATTAATTCATTGAAATAATAAAAACAAACATCAAATAGAAGATATTGAAATCACCATTTGTACTAACTTCTTCTTGTGATGGCATGAGGAAATTTTAAATCAAACATACTTCTTCTTCTTCTCAATACTAGACAAGGGGTTGGGAGGAACAATATCATCTTGTGTTTCCATGGGCACTACTTCATCTTCCAATACAAAAAAAACCTACTCAAGGGAAGCACTTCGTTGTTCATCCTTGTTGTGTAATAGGAGGAATTGAAATGTTGTATCAAACTTAGATGCATGCAACCAATTCATTCAAATAATCAAAACAAATATTAAACAGAAGATTTCAAGATCACCATTTGTTCTTGTTTCTTCTTCAGAGGGTTCCTTGAGACTTTTAACCATGTATGATGCTTCTTTTGAATGTTAGATGTAGGGTTGGGAGGAACAACATCATCTTTTCCTTTTGTGGGCACAACTTCCTCTAGAAAATGAACACTACTCTATTGGACAGAAAAAATTGCTTCTCAACCATCACCCTATCATGACATGTAAGTTAATGTTAAGTGAACCTTATATGCATCAACAAAAAAATATGAACCAACAAAAAATCAAATTTAACAGTTCAATTCAACATTACCATTCCTTCCTTTCTCTTTCTCTCCTACAATTTTAATATTTTTTTCCTTCTCTACTCCTTCATCTCCTCACTATTGTATAACGCCATTTGCTTTTGCACCTCATCCTTTCCCTCTTGGGGAAGTTGAAGGAAGTTATATTTCCCATAATTTTGATAGACACTTCTAATAACACAATTCCTCTAGAGATGCTGCCATAGATTCATTTGGTACTTCGTATTTTCCACCTTCTTTTGAAGGTACTCTTTCAATTTATCAGGGGGAGGAGTAGGGTGTTTTGGTTCCCCCCTGATGTAGTTTAGCCATGCTTTGGTGGCACGAGAATAGGAAGGTGGTGATGCTGGAACCTATGCATGTTGAACACTCTCCAATCATGATATTTTATCGTGCATTCTTCTACAATACAATAATATACATATCTACCACTCACCACTTCTCTTCTGTATTCAACAACAACCTGCACAACAAATTTGGAAAAGAAAATTGCTTAATATATTTGATATTCAAACAATTGGAATGCACAAGTATACACAACCAAATGATGCAATAATTTATTTATTATATCTAACTTCCCATCTACCACATCACCCTGTGGTTCATTGGGTCCCTCTCCATCCTTAGGGTCTCCCTTTGCATGCTCTTCCTTGTGGTCATGGACTATGGCAAGAGTGTGATGGTCTCCCTGATTATTTTCCTGAATCAAAGGAATTATATACTATCAAAATCAGCATATTTGTAATAGACATGATATTTTCTAACTGAAATTGTAAGGAATTCTAATTAACACATAGGAAGGAAAGGGAAATTGGAAGTTCACATTCAATTACCAAACATGTCACTACCTTAGGGTTCAGCGTTTTCCTAAAACGAGGGACTTCTTGTGTATCACAGTTGCTACCTCCTAATTAAAACATTCCCACTTTCCAGTCAACATTGTAACCACTTATGAGAGATTAAAATTATACATTTGATTGCATCTTGTAATTACCGGATCTTACCTACACATTTCATGAACGCGACCACCCCGAAGAAGATGCATTACTACACACCCTTTCAGGTGTGTTGTCCACCTCAATGGAATTATTTGGTGTATGAAGTAATTTCCCTTTTACAACACACATCCTTGGTTTCCTGTAAACTATAAAAAATTTGGAAGTGTTATGGATAGTTAAAGTTCCAAAATTTACTGCACCATTTGCAGTAATCAAGCATATCTTTTTTCAATCATAAGAAGAATTTAAAACACATATTTTAGTCTACCTAAGACGTGATAAATTTTGAACATGCCTTTGATTACATTTTGTGTCTAAATAAAAAAGGTTTTCAATACATTCCTACTAACAAAAAAATTACAGGCTAGAAAAGAGATGGTGTTATGAAATGTACAACCCACACTATTTTAAAATGTTATACAAGTAACCCACTGTATTTTACAACATGCAATTATTTTGTCCATTTATTTTTTTCAATCACATGAAGATACTGAATTGCAATTTATACTATAACTAACAGTTGTAATTTTTGGAGGTGCCTTTTTACATTCATATTGTCTAAATAAGAAAAGATTTTCAAGACATTCAAACTGTTATCTAAAATTTCAAGTTGGAAAACACAAGGTGTTATCAATCATGCAAGCCACAAACTATTCTAAAACCATTTACAAGTAACAACCCTATTGGTTACTCACCCCACCTCAATTTGGTTAACAGGGTTGTCCCTCACTTCTCAAATCTTGTTCAAAGACAACACTTTTTGTTATGCAGATTGTAACAACACAGTGTATTGAAGTTCACCTTCATATTTTATAACAACCCTTACTTGCAGCAAACATTCCATTTCAATATCACTATACACTTGGAACACAAGATGCACAAAAAAAGTTGCAAGATGGAAAACACACAGGGTTTTCCTCTCATGCCCCCCAGCCAGTGCGACAACATTTCATGACAACTGGGAAGCTTTCAAGCATACCTTTCTCATTTCCACAACATGCACTTCTCTTCATCATACATCGATGACACCTTTTGACATCATGGACCTGAGTGGATGATATTGTGGAAGAGGTGGTGATGTGTGCTAGAGAGAAGAACTTGTTTTACAAATATTACAAAGTAGCTCCAAAGATGCCCTGTTGTCATGAAATGTTGTCATGTATTTTATCTAACGCTTGTATCAGGAATGGACAGGTTGAACTTTTCATCCTGATGGTGGATCATAGAGTGTGATCCAAAACTTCAATGCTAAAAACTTTATACACAATTGAATCCAAAAGCTATACAAACTTTTCATACAATTCCAAGGCCAACAATGTATAATTAAACATTGGAAAACACTGGGTGTTATTATACCTATTGTAAGAACTTATGAAAAGCAACAGGATCAAGAGACTAAACATAGCACAAAAGAGAGAGACAAGATGAGAGAATATGATTATTGTATTCTCAATATGCATGAAGATAGACAATGAAGATAGACAATTACAAGTATGTACAAGGCTTGCTTATAAAGACAAGCTAGGACACAATGAAGGGACATGAATGAGACAAGTGTCCCAATCATATGTAGGGTAGGTAGAAAGAAATAATAGAAAATTCCATGAAAGGTGGATCACCCACCTAAAGTGGAATTATCCTGCCACGAAAGGTGGAGATAAAAAGGTGATAACTAGATCACACCACAAAGAGTGGAATTTCTCCTACACACACTTCCCTAAGTGTCCAACTCATATCTCTCAATGTATGCAAAAACCTAGATGCAAGATGCAAATGACTAGGTGTCACAAGTGCAACCTATAATTATATGCATTCCCTAAGTAAGCTTAAGTAAAGTGTAATAAGTAAAATAATTATTTACACTAACACCCCCCCTTAAGTGCAACTGAGGGAATGAAGACTCAAGCTAACCATGCAAGATAAGATGCAAGATGGGTCCCAACAACTGAGCCATGTTAGGTACCCATGTACAAATGCAATGCAATCTCTCACAAGTGGAGTAAAGATAGAAAAACCCAGTGGGAAAAAATTACCCCCCAAAAGAGAGATGAAATACAAAAGCTTATGAACACAGCATGAGAAGGAAAAAACCCCATGTGAGGATAAAGTCCCCCCATGAAAGAGAAGAAGAGAGAAAAAGTATCCCCCCCTCAATGTACAATGTTCACCCATGGAAGATGCTCAAGAAGGAATGAAGAAGCTCCTCCAAACATGTCGAACAACGTTCCTCCCCTTAGGAAGAAACAATACCAAAGGTGCATGAATGAAGTCTCCCCAATCCACAAGTGAAGAAGGAAGAACCTTCAAAATGTAAGGAGTCTTTGAAAGCTGCTCAAATTTCCCTGTGTTGATGTTGAAAGATGGCTTTCCCAAACCATGTGAAGCTGCAAGTGCAAAGGTTGCAGTGTAGTCACTTCCTAGAACCTGTGAGAAACCCTTTGCAACAACACTCCCATCTGCTAAAAAAGACAACTCAAGATCTAGCAAGGATGAAGGTAGAACATACTCCAAAGATGCAAGTGTCTCCTCAGGAGAGAAAGTTGCCTCCTCCAACTATTGTACATATGCATCCACAATCACATCAACCTCGAAAGATTGATCATGTAGAGGAGGGTCAGAGTGTTCCCTCGCAACAACTGAAGAAGAATCACTTTCATCAAAGAGAAGATATAAGTAATCAAATGTGTCTCCCAAATCTGCAATGTAGGACTCCACAAACAAGCTGCCAATGTCTATCAAGTAGTCATCCCATGAAACTACTACTGGAAGACAAGGTATACACTATTGCACTGAATCACAAGGCACTAAAACTAGAAGAACACAAGTATCATCAGGTACATCAGTCAATGTAGGAGATGGAATATCAGTAATAGGCTCAAGAACCTCAAGAGTAGTAAGCACTCCAAGATTCAAGTAACCATACTTAGTCTCCTCAAGTGTGTCCACACTAGGGTGAACTGAAGCATTAGTAGAAGAAAAATATGAGAAGGTATAGAACTGAGAACGATGATCAACCTACCCAACTACAACAAGAGCCTTGCTATGCAAATCCTAAACAATGACAGAATCTGGTGTGACCTCTACACTTTTTCCTGTACCACTATGTGTAATTTGATAGATGGAAAGGATGTACCTTGAAAAAGTAGGCACACAGAACATCATTAAATGCTCCACCTTCAATGTCAATAGAACCCTTCCCACAAACTACCAAATAAGTGTTGTTGGCCATCAAAATGGGTGGTGATGAACAAGAATCAAATGAAGAGTACATATCCTTGTAAGAAGTCATATGATGTGAAGCTCCTGAATCAAGGATCCACCTATCTGAATTGGAATCTACAACTACAAGAAATGCTTGCCCCTTACATTTCTCATGTTGAGATGATGTAGATGAAGGAGATGAGCTTGATGTTGTTGCCATGAGATTTGTGCCTTTTCCCTTAGAAGTAGAAGTGGAAAGAGATGAGTCCTTCTCCTAATATGTAGTTGGCAAGTTGATGTTGTTCTTCTTAAGGATATTTTTCAACTCATCAATTTTTTTAACATGACAACGATGCTCCTCATGACCAATCTTTTTGCAATATGCACATGTTGGTTTCTCCTTCTTGCTTGATTTGTTCTTTGAAGAAGATGATGATGAGCCTTGTTGTGGAGGAGTGGATTGATTGTTCTCTCCTTATGGCTTTGGTGAAGATTTATTTTGGCCTTTCCATTTTCCTTGCTTGTTGTTTCCATGATTGACCACCAATGCTCTTGAAGTTGAAGACTTGAGAATTCCCATTTTCATCAACTTATTTTTCTCAAGAATCAAAATATCTGTGAGAGCCTCAAAAGATGGTGATTTGAAGTTGCTAATTGTCAATCGTTGAGTCTGAAAACTTAAAACAAAGGCTGCATACTCAGATGGAAGCTTGTCCAACAAGTTGAAGACCAATTGATCATCCTCTTTCTCAATACCACAATCCTTTAGTTGTGCTCTTAGCTCATTTTCCTTAGTGACATAATCCTAAATGGTGTCAAAATCCTTGGGATCAAGGCTTAGGAGATAATGTTCAAGCTTGTACCCCTTAACCTTATCAACCTTGCCATATAAAGTAGCAAGCTTATCCCAAGCTTCCTTGGTTGTAGTACATTTATCAACATGAAAAATAAGATCATCTGAAATGAACTTTCTTAGTGTACCCAATGCCATAGAATTTTTAGTGAGCCAATCCATATATGCAGTTGGATCTGCATTAGGATCCGAAGGTGCAATTATGGTTCCATCAATATAGTAAATTAAACCTTTTTCCATTAGTTTACTTCATGCACGTACTTTCCATGTAGCATAATTATGTGCAGTTAAAAGTGGAACTTTGGATGAACCCATGATGGAATGCAAGAGAACAAGAGATAAAATAGGAACAATCACACAAGAGACACCCCCCAAATTCACTTAATCAAAGTACCGCCCAAAATAGATGATTTTGGCACTTTATAATGTAGTGCGTGTACAATAGGCCACTTGCAACTTGGCTAATTGGGCTTATGATTTCTGATTTAAAACTTGCCAAAAATAGGCTAAGAACATACTAGAACAATGAAGCAAAGACCTAAATTCATATCTATGCAATACAAGTGCCAAATAGGCCAAAAAACACCATATGCTAAAAGTACAAAATCCACTCAAGATCACTTCAAATTGATTCTAGATTCAAGTTAGACAAAAAATCATGCACTTTCAAAAAAAATGCCACGTGAAAAGGAGTACGTATGTGCCTAAACGAAGCCCGTGAAATTGTAGAAATGAGGACTGGATAGGTACAGAGTTGAAAAATTGACAATTTTGGAAAAAAATTCCACCAAAATCAGAAACCGAGTACATAGCTGTGAAGTACATGAAAAATTAGCCCAAATAAAAAAAAAATCTCAGGAAAAGGAGCTAAAAAGAACAAGATATGGGCTTCCAAAGTTGGAGTGCAAAATTAAAAACTCCATTGGTGAGGGGGGGAATTTTTTTTTATAGAATGTTGATGTCATGCTGACGCAGAGATGACCACATCATACTACATGATTAAATTTGACATGCGTAGGCCCATCACAGAAGAATATGCTCGGCCTACAGAGAATATTCTTCAGATTAGAGCTTAAACTTGATGTTTGCGAGAACTTCACAGGTTTGACAGCCAATTGCTGGAATATTCTTTGTGCAATTGGAATATGCTTTAGACGCTTATCAGAATCTTCAGATTCACCAGGAATTTTGGTAGAATATTCCTTTTGTCACTGATTGTTTGGAACTGCCCGGATTTCTAAAAATTGCTGCCAGTTGTTGAAATTGAAGCACCGCCAATTTTTTTTTTAGGTTGTCGGGTGAGTTCGACAGAGGTTGGAAATTGTTAACCGCCGACCGAATTTCTTTCCAAACACCACCGATTGGAGGGGCCACAGGTGGCAGGGCCACCAGTCTGTGCCACACAGCAGGCTGCGTACAATACCTATGCAAGCAAGTATGTCTGCAATACCCTACCTGCACAGGGTACTAATATTTTTTATTTTATTTTTTAAAATTTTGATTTTAAAAAAAACAATTTTTTGATTTTTGATTTATAAAAATCAAAATAGTCTCAAATACAATTTTTTTTTTTTAAATTTCAAAATTTACAATCTTTTATTTTTAAAAATATTCTGATGAATGAACTGGGAAAGTTCTGAAAATTGATTTTTTCCAGAAAATAATTTTTTCCAAAACTATAGAGAAATTCAGAAAATTGAAAAAATTACCCAAATTGGCAAATTTTTTCGATCTAGGGCTCCCGGTGTCTAATTTTGATGAAATGAAAGGCTATCTTGACTGAAAACAACCTTCTGAATCTAAATTTGAGGTTAGATATGGTCTAGGATGCACCAAAATCTCGCTACTCCTCATATTTTCCTCTTGACCACCTTCACATGATTCAAGATCTCCTAAAAATGGCTATGCAAAAGATCTCCAACTACTCTAATACCATGTAAGAACTTATGAAAAGCAACAACAAGATCAAGAGACTAAACATAGCACAAAAGAGAGAGACAAGATGAGAGAATACGATTATTGTATTCTCAATATGCATGAAGATAGACAATCAAGATAGACAATTACAAGTATGTACAAGGCTTGCTTATAAAGATAAGCTAGGACACAATGAAGGGACATGAATGAGACAAGTGTCCCAATCATATGCAGGGTAGGTAGAAAGAAATAATAGATAATTCCATGAAAGGTGGATCACCCATCTAAAGTGGAATTATTATGCCATGAAAGGTGGAGATAAAAAGGTGATAACTAGATCACACCATAAAGAGTGGAATTTCTCCTACACACACTTCCCTAAGTGTCCAACTCATATCTCTCAATGTATGCAAAAACCTAGATGCAAGATGCAAATGACTAGGTGTCACAAGTGCAACCTATAATTATATGCATTCCCTAAGTAAGCTTAAGTAAAATACTTATTTACACCAACACCTACAAACCAAATACCATTTACAAACCCTTCACAAGTAACATCCCAATTCGTTAATCACCCTTTAGTGTAATTTGGATGCTTTTATATATCCTACACCTGCAACTCCACCCCATGCTCTCAAACCTTCAACTTTCAACATGCAGAATGAAAGAACTCACAACACACAGTGTTTTCCAACCTCCAATTATCTTCTGCAATATGTTGTCCCATCATATGGCTTTTGTATGTTATGATGCCTCTGACATGCATTCTTTTAGGGATAATAGTGACAACCAATTGCAAGAAGAAGCTAATCTCCCTACAAAATATAGTAAAAGCAAGCTATTATCCCTAAAAAAACATGTGTTTGAAATGATAACATAATTAGACATAAATGATATCAATTTTCCACAATCCATATTGATTATTGCTAGTTGATTTATGGATTCGATTGTGTAAGAATTTTTGCATCAATGTTTCAAATCAGACTTTGTGATCCAACATTAGGATGAAGAAGAGAGCATCAGTCATCCTAATGTTGGATCATAGAGTTTGATCCGAAACATTGATGCAAAAATTATTACACAATCAAATGTAGAAATCAACTAGCAATGATAATCAAACATGTCTTATCCTTGAAGAAGGGAAATACATTATCATGTGTAAACCATGTTGCAAGATCACCTTTTACAATTAGGAGGCTATTCTCCCTACAAAAACACATGTCACATGCACCATAATAGTCATCATGTTTTAGAAATCATATTTTGGAATGGACAAAAAACCCAAAACATCTCATTGAAAACCATTATTTGCAAATAGGAAAAATCCCAGACGAGGTCCCATTTTTGCCGCCATTTTCCATAGCAAGATTTTGTAGGTTGGTAGAGAGCAATGGGAAATATGAAATTTTGCAATTATTGAATGAAATAACTAACAACCCATTGTGGAAATATGAGTGAAATTATCGAATAATGTTTAGAGAAATTAGAAACCATGCACAATATGTAAGAGTTTTTTTTTGGTGTGATCCAAGAATGTAATGAAGTCCACTTTCAAATTTCACTTTGCTACAATCAAAATCTCATTTCATTTTCTTCATCTGATTGGAACAAAAGACCCCAATGGAAAAGGTGGCCAGACAGACAAATAGCACCAATGGAAAGACTTGATGGTCTGAAACATTAACTCTGGCCTATCATGGCCTATCCCGTCATTGGGAAAACATGTTAGTAGTGGAGGGTTTTCAAAATCATATTTCAAAATGGACAAAAACCCAAAAAGACATGGCATTTGAAACCATTATTTCCAAATAGCAAAATGAGGTGCCAAGAATGTAATGAAATTGGAAAAAAATAGATATTATGAAACCTGCAAGGCACAATGTTGTTAAAGATTGTTTGTAGTGTTCGAAAAGATACTATCCCATTTCAGTTAGTTCATTATGAAGAGTTTTATTTCGTTACTCCAAGAATGTAATGAAGTCCACTTTCAAATTTTTGAACAACTCTTTGCTACAATCCAAATGTCATTTTGCTTTCTTTATTTGATTGGAACAAATAAAATTCTTCCATCATCTGCAATATTGGAAAACACACTATCGCTTCTCACTTGCATAGGGTTTTACAACACTATATGCATTGCTTGTTTCTTAACACCTAGGGTTTTCCAACATGCATTCTTACTAAATAGAAAAAATGTCTTCAAAATCTTTTGTAATATAGATAGTATGAATGTATTGAAAATCCCTTTCAAAATTTATAAGGACTTTTAATTTGGGCAAAAATTGCATTTAAATTTCCCATCACTGAAAAAAAAAGTGCACAAAATAATTTCAATTTGGAAAACACAATTTTGGGTTTCAGTTATTTGAATGTCCTTGTTTAAATGTAAAGGGTTGTCTCATGGTGGGTTTCTTGCTTCTTAACACATAGGGTATTGCAACATGGAGTTTTGCAAAATATTATGAATGTCTTCAAAATCACACATTCCATTGTTGTGATACATTTCGCATGATTGAAAAAAAAAGTGCACAAAATAATTGTAATTGGAAAAACATAGTGTTAGGTTTCAATTATTTGAATCTCCTTGTTTAAATGTAAAGGGTTGTCTCATGGTTGGTTACTTGCTTCTTAACACCCATGGCTTTGCAATATGGAATGTTACAAAATAGTATGAATGTATTCAAAATCACACCTTCCATTACTGTGCTTAAGTTTCAAGTATATAACAAAATGCATGCTTCATAACACACTACTTTTTTCAACCTTCACTTCACAACATACCCAAGCCCTTCTATTTTTTAAAGCCGTATATGTAGGTGTGCATTACAAAAAGAAAGAACACCAATTTCTTTCCATTATTGGCAATAATGAATAAACTCGTTCAAAGTGATGAACATTGTGTAGTGCATGTTGGAAAACACAATGTGTTTTGAATCCTACCTTTACTTATACCCAACCTTTGTCTTGTAATGAAAATATACAAACTTATAGATGGTATTGTATTTTATCAAATAGCACATCTCTCATTTAAGGGGGACTCTATTAACCGTCAACACATAGTGTGCTTCATAGTATGCACTTCATTCTTTTTTGCAACAATTCATGTTGGAAAACCCTAGGTGTTAAGAAACAAGCAACCAAAATAGTGTTGTAAAACCCTTTGCAACACTATTGGATAGTAACAGTCACCTCAATTTGGTCAATTTTCTCCTCCAACTCCTCCACATGCACTTAAACATTCATCTTTTAATGTGCAAACTAGAAACAAATAGTATTGTCACCTTTCTTTCTCCAAATAGAAAAGGCCAATGTCATTCCCTTCCACTTTTCCCACACTAGACAAAAGAAACTTCATGACAAAGGTAAGGCACCCACCTTTTTCAGCTGGCATGAGGCAAGAAAACCGACCTAATGGTGATGTTAACTCCTACCTACCATTTCCCAGACATTTGGTCCCATCTGCCAGTTTCGTCACTTTTTTTTCCATGTATGTTGTTATTCTAATAGCTCTTTTACAATTTGTCTATTTGTCTATAATATTTATTGCCAAGTAATGTAGCCTGAATTTTCATTTAAGTCTGTGGCGTTATACCCATTTTGTACAGGTTATTTCTACCCATTGGCTTTACAAGTTCTATTTAATATAGTGCATAGAACTATTTCAAGTAATTACTTGTTATATCTATACATCTTTTGTTGTGTGGTGGTCAGATCGAAACATACTAAAAAAGAAAAAATATAGGATATAGAAATAGCATTCTACAACATTACAATCAGATGTTAATAAGAAACCATTTATAACTTCGTAAATATTCTAGACAAATAGGGAAATTGTAAAAAGAACTATTATAAAAACACTTAAGAGCCACATAAAAACTACAAATGATGGAAAACTAACATCAAATAGAACTTTTAAATATGGAGAAATATTCAACTTGAGAGACAAAAAAGAGGTTTAAATTAGGACAAGATCATAGTATGGACTATCAAGAGGATGTATTTTGACCATTTCGTAGAATAGGAAATACTCATAAAAGCCTCTGTTGCTGCTCACATTTCAAAGTGAAGAACCTAGTTCAAGTGAAGAACCCAGTTCAAGTGAAGAAATTGTTGTTACACCTTGTCTACATACTAATAGAATTTCAAGTAAGCACGAATATGCTCCAAACTCAAAATTTGTACATGCATTTCACTTGAACTGGGTTCTTCACTTTGAATGTTGTTTGTAAGTAATTTCACATACATACATGTCCACATATAAACTTTTTTGGTGAAATATTAAGAATTAATGCAAAACACTTAAGAATCACATGAAAATGGAAAATGATTGAAAACCCCAAAATTTTGGAATTTCAAACAAATCAAAACTTCTAAATGCATAATAAATTTTGGAAATATAACTATCCAGTACACTTGTGATTCAAGCTATGGAAGCTAGAATCACCTATATTTACTATAGAAGCTTCACATCTTCTAAAGCATCCTTCTTAATCCACCTACCCTTGTTTTGTTCAATTTTCTTTCCTCGCCTATATCAACCACTTTGAAGAAAGACAAGTGTTAGTGATAGATTAAATTGGAAAATTAAATAAATTTGGTGCTACAAAGAATTCACTTCATTCCAAACTTCGTTGATAATTGATTATATGTTGTGTTGACTACAACATGCCAGCTTGTATAGTCAATAAATAAACATATCAATCTGTATGATGGGAATTTAATTTCCAATTTAACCTATCGATAACACTAGTAATATATATCAACAATTATATCTTCCATTTTTCCATTCTATTGTAACTATGAAGAAATGAACATTCATTCAGATATAACTCAAACTCATATATCCTGCAATATGAAAGAGGCCATCAATTGCATAAGTAATAAGGGCAGACAAGACACACAAGAAAGATACCATGCACCACTGTCAAACTTTTTTTTATTTGATTACTTGTACAAATAACTAAAAAAATATAGATTATTGCAAGACACATTGGTTGTAAAGCACAGTGTGAGTCGACTATTCAAGAATAAATGTTAAGCAGTCAATGAAAACCTTGGTGATCACCTTGATTGACCAAAAAATAGTAGGTGATCACATTGGTTAAATATGATAATCCACATAATAATTACATGTTGGATAACACTCTATGGTTCAATGTCCATGCTCAAACCTAGAGGGTGAAGAGCATAGTGAGGAGTTGCACATGGGGAAACCACAAAACTTACCAAATTCAAGTGAGCGTGAGTAAGCAATTGGGTTGATACTTGTAAAGGATTTTAGAATAGCATGTTGGTTACAGCTTCTATAACACCCATTGTTTCCCAACCTAGAATTTTAGAAAACAATAAGAATGTATTCAAAAACTTTTGTGATCAATGCAATAACAACCCAATTGGTGTGTCATCCCTCAGCTCGATTTCATTACACACATAGTGTTTTCCAACATGCACTTATATATAGATAGTAAGAACGTAATGAAAAAGATTTGATTAGTAAACAGTACGAATGTAATGGGATACAATGAATCTTTGCACAAAATGTACCTATGTACATACAGAAAAGCATGAAACCATACATAAAAACATATGCAACATGATGAGACGTTGTAGTGCGGAGCCTACCAAATGGGGGATAAAACTGATGAAACCAACATATGGGAGAAAACATTAGAGAAAAAATAGAAAGGAGATAACGATACTATCTGGTTAGTTTTTCCACCTCCCGTCGTTCAATAAAACTAGGCCCCATGGCTTATATAGGAATAAGGAGGAGATACAGGTGAGGAATACAAAAATCATACCAAATTGAGGTGAGGTATGACTAAGCAATTGGGTTGCTACTTCTAAAGGGTTTTAGAATAGTATGTGCATTGAAGGTTTTATAAGACCTAGTGTTTTCCAACCAAAAATTTCATAAAATAGTAAGAATGTAATTGAAACCTTTTCTGATTAATAGAGTAACAACTCAATTGGTCTGTGACCTCTCACCTCAATTTGATTACACACCCAATGTTTTCCAACATGAAGTTATATATAGACCTATGAACGTAATGAAAAAGATTTGTATAGTACACAATAAGAATGTAATGAAGATCACTTTTGAAATTTATGCAAACCACATTGTGAGATAGATAAAAGATAATGTACTAAGTGAAGAGATTCTCCCTACTATTTAGAATTTGAGGAAGGTGCATGTGCAATATGTACAACTGAAAAATGGTAATGCAGAACTTGACCAGCAGGTAGTACATAGTATGTAATTGAAAAGGAATTTGCTCTAAAAACACTTGAAAAGAAGCAAACCAAAGTGAATGAGATAGATAATGTATTGACTGAACAAATTGGACTGATTGAAAAGATCCTCCATGCTCTTGAGAAATTGACGAAGGTGCATGTGCAGTATAAGAAAAGGAAAAATGGAAATGCACAAGTCGACAAACTGAAGAGGTCTTGTATTGCACGACAATTTGTGCAAGCAAAGAAATTCAGAGATGTTGCTATGGATGGACTTGAACAAGTAAATTCTATTATGAATAGCTTCTATAGCATAGTATATTCTCCACTATGTTATAGTATGTCTGTATGTAACATGAGATCAAAATGGAATTTCATTTTCCTCATCTGATTTGACCAAATAAATGCTCACATTATTTGCAATGTTGGAAAACACACTGTCTCCATATATAGTGTTGTAAAACCCTTTGCAACTGAGAGGAGACAATGTGTTTTCCAACTGTGCAAATAATGTGAGAAATTTATTTGTTCCAATCACAAGAAAGCTATCTCATAAAAAAAAAGAACCTATATATGTAACATGAGATCAAATGGCATTTCATTTTCTCATCTAATTTGACCAAATAAATGCTCACCTTATTTGTAGTGTTGGAAAACACATTGTCTCCATATATAGTGTTGTAAAACCCTCTACAACTTAGAAGAGATAGTGTGCTTTCCAAATATGAAAATAATATGAGCAATTCATTTGTTCTAATTAGGAGAAAGCTAACTCGTAAATAAAAAGCACCTACTTTTCCCACTCTCTCCATCCTCTGGCTGCGTTTGAACCTTCTACGCGCATGGTGGATTCTACCCTAGGGGTACCCCACGGGCCCCCTCTGGCCACCCCTAACCTGAGCCTCTCCTTGTCTCATGCAGACTCATGTCCCTCGGGAGACACTCCTGGCAAGAAAGGCCTTTTGAATGTGGATCTTTGGGTGCATCCCATGTCAGTGGTCGAAGTGTCGGCAATCAAGATTCCTCCTGAACCCCTTGGGTGGAAAGATATTTTAACCAATATTAAATTGGGTAATTTCCCTATGCCTCCTCTTGAGGATGAGGTTATCATATCTGGGACGGACTTTTCTATTTCTGACTTAGTTAGCGCTAGGATTCTCTCATCAATGGAAAATGCAATTATGGGTAGGTTTCTCTCCTTTAGACCTATGGTGGATATGGTTAGGAGATGGGTTGATGTTAAGTGGCGGCTTAAGGGGAATGTGGAGATCTGCACGATGTCTGGTGGGATTTCTCTTTTCAAGTTCACGATGCCTGAAGATCTAATATTTGTTCTGTCCTTGGGACCTTGGGTTTATGGTAAATACAGTTTGGTGTTATGCCGTTAGAATTTGGGTTTTAACCTAGATGTAGACCTCAACAAGTCAGCCCTGGTTTGGGTTCATCTTCTTGGGTTACCATTGGAATACTAGGATGAATCAATAGTCAAGATCATTGGAGATTCTTTTGGCCACTTCATTACCTCAGACTCCATTACCAAATCAAAATATAGGTTAGTGTTTGCCCATTTTTGCCTAAATATTTGTGTGAAAAAAAAATTCCTAACTCTGTTAAGCTCTGTTCAAAATTTGCGTCTTGGGTCCAACTTGTGTACTATGAGAATATTGTGGTATTCTATCAGAAGTGCACCGAACTTGGGCACCTCATTACCGGCTGCAAGTCATCTTTTAATAAGGATCCTAACAAAGAAGTTCCTAATGCTCCTGTTGGCCCTCCTCTTGGGAGTGATGTTATGCCCAATGTGGAAGTTGTTTCTTTGACAGTTGTTGTTGATAACCCCAACTCTAAGCTAGAATTGATTGATCTCATGGCCAACATTAAACCCCCTCCCCTTGTTGATACTATTCTAGGGCCTATGACCAAGACTCTTCTAGCTGAGGGCCTAGAAAATATTTCCTTAGATGAGAAGGTGGTTTTTATTAAAATACCGAAGGTGGAGAACCCTATTTCTAACTTAGTGTTCGAGGATGAGGTCTTGTCTAGTGAGGCGTTGTTAGAGTTGACTTCTACTAGCACTAGTGATATTTTTGGTGAAGAGAGTGAAATATGGGATGGTCTGGAATTGGGTGAGGCGTCTACCTTCAACCTGGAGGATACGGCTCAGGTCCCTGCTACAGATGAGGAAAACTAGATAACCCTGAAGAAAAGAGGAAGAAAGAAGACAGATGTGGGGGGTGACTCCAAACCAGGTAGGCCTACCTAGAGATCCATGCATCTGCGAGAAACCACAAATGGGATCACTTTGGGAAAACAAAAGAAATTGGAAGTGTCTTCCAAAAAAGGTCAAAAATGAAGGTAATGTATTGGAATATGCGTGGGATAAATAGCTCCCATAAGCAACTTGCTCTAAATAACTATGTTATTGAACAAAAGTTATAAGTCCTCCTACAAGAAACTAAAATGAAGAAAGATAATTTTGATAATGTTGCTAAGTACGTCCAGACTAAGGCCTCCTACTTTTATAGTGATGCTGATGGGGCTTCTAGTGGTTTCGCGGTGCTCTAGAACCCTACTAGACTAAATGGCATTGAACTCTTCAGCTGTCGGAATAGCGTTGGAGCCTCTTTCAATTTCTCTAGAAGCTCTTGGTCTTTTATTAATGTTTAAGCTCCCAACCAAAGGAATTCTAGATTTTCTCTGTGGTTGGCTCTGGCTAATAGGGTAACTAACAACAATGGGTGTCACTGGCTACTGGCTGGAGACTTCAACTCCCCCTATTCCCTTCTGAGAAAAGTGGTGGTCTGATTGACTATTCTGACAGTATGGTGGATCTGGCTAACTTTTTGAATACAATGGGCTTGATTGATATTGATTTGTTGGGCCAAGACTTTACTTGGTCCAATAGACGTATGGGAAAAGATCTGATTCAAGTCCGGTTGGATTGCTTTCTGTGTTCTAGTAACTTGTTGGGCCTGCTCAAGGCCTCTCTGCGAGCTTTACCTAGGACTATTTCTAATCATAATCCTTTGCTACTAGCCTCGTGTGATCAATCTGATGTTGATCCTTACCCCTTCCTCTTTGAAATCATGTGGAATTCCCACCTTGATTTCAAAATGAAAATCACTGAATGGTAGAATATCCCTATGTGTGGGTCCCCCATGTTCTGAATCTTTTTTAAGCTAAAGCACATTAAATGTATGGTGAAGGGATGGAATAAAAGGGTTTTTGGGGAGGTTTTCTAATAGAAGAAAATTACTAGGGATAATTTGAAAATGATTCAAAAGAGAATGGAGGAAGGAGATATCAGTCTCTCCACTTGCAACCAGGAGAAAGTGATCTAGGGTGAGTGGGAACAAATCCTAAAAAAGAAGATTTTTTTTGGAAACATAAATCTAGGGTGCGCTGGCTAAGTGAAGGAGATAAAAATACTTCCTTCTTTCATATTTTAGCTATTAAACATAAGAAGAGGAACTAGATAATTAAGTTGCACAATGCTTAGGGCAAGGTTGTTAGCTCAGCTCCCCTTATTAGCTTAGTGGCAGTGGACTACTTTATGAATGCTTATGAGGCTCATGTTGAGGCTCCTAATCCGGCCCTTAACAATCTACTAGTTGACTCACATCTGAATTTAATCTCTCAAATTGACAATGTGGGGATTCTCAACACTGTCACTCCTGAGGAAGTTAAGCTGGCTACTTTTATTATGGGGCATACAAAGCTCCTAGCCCTAATGGTTTTCCTCTAGCTTTCTTCTAGACCTTCTTGGAGATTGTTGGTGAGGACCTTGTTATTGTTGTTCGTGACTTCTTCAAATTGGGTAAGATTCTTAAGCAACTAAATCACACCTTTATTGCCCTTATTCCTAAGATTGTTGAACCTCAACATATGACTAACTTTTTCCCTATCAGCCTATGTAATAATTTTTATAAAATTCTTTCCAAAATATTGGTCAACCACATTAAACCTCTCCTAGATAAAATCATTATCCCAACTTAGAAAGGGTTTGTGCCTGGTAGGCATATTCTTGATGCTACCGTCACAACTCATGAACTAATTCACTCAATGGACAAATGCAACTATGCTAGTATGGCCCTTAAGCTTGACATTTCTAAGGCTTATGATAAGGTGATCTAGAATTTTTTCCCTAAAGTCCTTGGTAAGTTTGGTTTTAATCAATCAGTAATCAATATTATTATGGAATGTGTTACTGCTGTTAAATACTATGTTTTGGTTAATGGCTCTCCCTTTGGGTTTTTTCATGCTGGGGAAGGTTTCAAGCAAGGAGACCCTATGTCCCCTATTTTTTTATAATGGTGGTAGACGTTCTTAGCAAAAACTTCTCTAGTATGTTTTCAAAGGGAGCTATAAAAGGTATTAAGGCTACTTCTAGCCTTGATCTGACTGTGATTCAACAATTCTTGGATGATACATTCCTATTTTAGAAAGCCTCGGTGTTGGAAGCCAGGAAATGGAAAAATTGTCTCAACAACTATGCTGCTTGTTCTGGACAATGCATCAACTACAAAAAAAGCATGATATACTTCTTTAACAACACTCTTAACCTATAAACATGGGTTACTATAGTTCTACATTTTTAGAGTGGTTCCCTACCTTTGGTGTATCTGGATTACCCCTAACTATCAAAGAAGTCACTTTGAAGTTCTAGAATTCTATTTTGGAGAGGATTCAATGTAAGCTTGTTGGATGGAAAGGCTCATTACTTAGTCATGCTGGTAAGCTTCAACTTCTTACTACAATCCTTCAAGGTATCCCTGTCTTCTTCCTATCCTTGTTTAAGATGCCTAGATATATAGCTGAAAATTTTGAGAAGATTCAAAGTTCTTTCCTCTAGTCGGGTACTGAGGAGAAAAAGAAACTTTCTTTGGTGAAGCGGGATAAGGTTTCCAACCAAAAAGCAGTGGTGGTCTTGGGATAAGAACCATTTCTCTCTCCAATAAAGCTCTCATGGCCAAAGTGGGATGGGATCATCTGAGGGATGGGAAGGATTGGTGTGGGATAATGAATGTTAAATACCTGCTAAGTCAGTCATTGATTGACTTCCTTTCATAGGCCCATCCTCTGGGGTCCTTGGTTTGGAAGGGGATTTGTAGCCTTGAGGATATTTTGAGGAACGAGATTAAATGGAAGATAGGTAATGGTAATAAAATTAGATTCTGGGAAGATACTTGGTTACTGGACTCTCCCCTGGATTCTTCTAAGTTTAGGTTTCTCAAAGGCAGTGCACAAGTGTTTGGTATATTTGTTAGTGATTACGTAATTGGACCCTTGAGGGCTAGGAAATGGAATGATATTAGCATTTGCTATCCTTTATCCCCAAATCTGTGTATTCTTTCCAAGACTCTCCAGGAGTTACTGGCCCTCACTAGATTACCATCTTCACATTGTGGGGATGATTTCTTCTAGATACATGATCACCAAGGTGATCTCACTGTGAAATTTTCCTACAGACAACTGACTGTTCAGGGGAGTGCTAATATTCTATGGAAAAAGGTCTGGAACTGATACATGATATCAAAAGTCAATTTCTTTTGGTGGACTATTTATCATAACAAGATTCTTACACAATATAATCTAAGAACAAGGGGGTTCCAGATTCCCAATAGATGTTTTCTATGTAAAAGCAATGAAGAATCAGTTGATCACCTACTATTACATTGTCCCTTTGCTATGGAGGTTTGGGATTTGGTGCTCAAAAGATTAGGGATTCAATGGATTATGAATAAGGAAATCACCTCCTTTATTCTAAGTTGGTCTGGGCCTTTTCCCCATCCTTTAACTATTGAAATTTGGAACCAAGTTCCTCCTATTATATGTTGGTGCTTATGGAAAGAGAGGAACAATAGGATGTTTAGGAACACTGAGATGCACCCGAAAGAGGTGTTTGGTATTGGTGTCAGGCTCATTGAGGAAAACATCTCTCTTTTCAAAGGGAAAAACCTGGGCATAGGTTTGACTGAGTTGGATATAAACATGGCTAAAGCTTGGCATCAAGTGTTGGATGCCAACTCTTATGACAACTCCAAAATTCTTGCTCAGAGAGCTACTATATGGAAACCTCCTGACAAGGGCTAGTATAAATTGAATTTTGATGGGGCTGCTAAGGGCAACCCAGGTAGAGCAAGTATAGGAGGAGTGATTAGAGACCACAAGGGAAAATTAGTGGTTGGTTATGCTGGGGGGATAGGATGCCACTCATCTATGATAGCGGAAGCTCGTACAATGTTAAAGGGCTTACAAATAGCTATACCTTGGGGATAGAGAACTTGCACATTGAAGGGGACTCCAAGTCCATTATTGAGGTTATTAATTGTGGTAGATTACTAGGATGGAATACTAAGGATATTCTACTTGATATTAAGTTCCTTGTGTCTAAACTAAAAGCTGATGTGGCCAGTCATATCTACAGAGAAGGGAATCAAGTGGCGGATGCCCTAGCCAATTTTAGCACACATTGGAAATTATCCAAATGTTGGCGGAACATAAGCATACTTCCACCTAATATTCAAAGTATTATAGTTAAGGAACAAATCCCTTACTTGACCCATGATGACAACATTTCACATGCTTAGCTAGTTATCTGGGGGATCCACTTGCTTACTCTTTGGGCTTTGTGGTCTTATTGAAGTGATGAGATGGACGATGAGTTGCATCAATGGGATGGACAACAAGTGGACTTTTTCTAATAATAAGATGGAGCCCGTTTTGAAAAAAGAAAACATGATTTTTTTTTACAAGTACTAGAGGATTATTACTAAGTTGGATTGTACTTGTAGTAATATCCTTATGGGGATCTACTTAAACTCTCAGATTTTCAAATTTGAGTTTTTTGATTTTGATGTGACTTGTAATTATGAGACTAAGCTTCTTTGTGGCTTTTATTTTTTTGTTATTTTGGCTTTGCTCCTTTTAGCACCTTCCTATGGGTTAACTAAAGGTGGCCAACCCCTAAATACTATGGTTTTGGAGATATCTAATTATAGCCCCTTGGCTATTCTGCCTAGAATTTTGTGCTTCTACAATGTGGAAGGCAATCCTTCCCTACCTATCATGTCCTTTTTTCTTAGCTGGTTATGCAATGTGATCCCAATTAATGGTTATGCTAAGATGGTTTTAGGGAATTATTATGCTCATGCGTGTCATCTATCCATTGGATTGATTACCAAAATTTACCATTCACGGCTTAAATGCCTTATTGTGTGGGGATTTTTCCACCTTGCTATTTTCTCTAACCTTCTTTGTTTGTAGAGTTCCTAGTCATACAGTGTGCAGAGTGACATCGTGGGAGGAGAAAGGGTGCGGAATGAACTGGATAATTGCAAAAAATTTCATAAAGACCCTCTGGTCTGGCACATTTGTGTTGAAGGTGGAATTGTTCCTATGATGGAGAGGCTTGTGTGTCACGACCCTAATATTTTGACCCAGTTTGTTAATTCATGGAAGAATCATCATGTTACCATTGTTGCATCTCCTTCACAGTGGAGGAGGAAGTTATCATGCAGGCTACGGATCTCCAGTGCACTGGAATGAATGGGAGGTGCTTCTGCAACTGTGAAACTAGGTGTGCCTTGCTCTAATAAAGTATATTACATTGGAATGAAGGTATAATACTTTTTACTTCTACCATTTTCCCTTGTTAAATCATCTTAGGCATAAGGTTCTTATGAGCTTTCCCTTCTACCTACTTATGGACCTTGAAAATTCAATTGAAAAATGTATTGAGTTAGCTGCTACTAACCCCAATGAACCTACTCCTCTACCTCTCCATCAGGGTCTTATCCTAAGACTCTACCATTTCCACCTAGCTTTGTGCCCTCTGAAACCTATATCAGCTATTCGTATTGAGGAAATTGAGCCCCCCACTATGCCCGACTTTTCCCCAACTGAATCTAAAGGCCCTATCAGAAAGAGTCACCTAGCCCTTGTTGAGAAACCTAAACTTGTTGCAAAAAAAAATAAGGGTACGGATGGTGCTATCCAAACCAGTGCAGCTGTTAGCTTATGTGATCTAAAATCTACCCTTGCTAAGACCCTTGGTAAGCCTGGTATGAAAAAGAAAGGTAAGCGGGAGAAGGTGCCTCCTAATAAAGGAAAGAATGTTGTGAGCAAGGATTCCTTGGGTGATATGATGGTTGCGAAGACTCTGGTTATTGGTTGTGATGCCATCATTAGGTGCTCTAGCAAATTGGCTAAAAACAAGAAAAAATTGCAGATTAGGGATTTGGATACTAAAGAGGATTTGTCTGACAACAAAGGCAACAATGTGGAAGAGGTGTCAGTGGAGGAGGATGAGGAGAAAACTAGAGGTCCCTCCTCTATTCCTGACATCGGTTTACCTCAAAAGGAGGGTTCAACCTCCCATTCATTGGAGCCACTGGAGATTGAGCAGAATGATAACATCTACACTATGGGTAGCGAGGAGGAGATTGGTATGCTAAAACATAGACTGGACATCCTAGAAAAAAAGTTCCTTGGGTTGACCTGCTTCACGGTCAAGATGATTCACTGTGTCACCAGTAACCTGTTGGCTGCCATGAAGGATGAAATAGGGATAAAGAAGACCAAGGGCTGCCAGGAGTGGGTCTATGATGATATGGTTCAACTGCTATCTAAGAATTGGGAGAAGGCTAGCTAGTATGTTGTTGGTCCATGTGTGTTGCCAGTCTTCGTTTGGGTTTAGTTAGGTGTTTTTAGGTGTGGTGTTTTAGATAATGTTTTTTTGATCTAGAATTTTTGGCCCTTGTGGCTCTCTATGTAGGGTACAAGACCCTGTAAATGTTGCTTAAATTATCAAAAACATGAGATCAAAATGGTGTTTCATTTTCCTCATCTGATTCAACCAAAAAAATGCTCACATTATTTGCAATGTTGGAAAACACATTTTCTCCATATAAGGTGTTAAGAAATAAGTAACCCATATAGTGTTGTACAACCCTCTACAACTAAGAGGAGATGGTGTGCTTTCCAACTATGCAAATAATGCGAGCAATTTATTTATTCCAATTAGGAGAAAGCTAACTCAAAATCAAAAATCACCTATATACATGTAACATGAGATTAAAATGGTATTTCATTTTCCTCATTTGATTCGACCAAATAAATTCTCACATTATTTGCAATATTGGAAAACACACTATCTCCATATAAGGTGTTAAGATATAAGCAACCCATATAGTGTTGTAAAACCCTCTGCAACTAAGAGGAGACAGTGTGTTTTCCAACTGTGTAAATAATGTGAGCAATTCATTTGTTCCAATCAGGAGAAATCTAACTTGTAAACAAAAAGCACCTATGTATGTAACATGAGATCAAAATGGCATTTCATTTTACTCATCTGATTTGACCAAATAAATGCTCACATTATTTGTAGTGTTGGAAAACACATTGTCTCCATATAAGGTGTTAAGAAACAAGCAACCCATATAGTGTTGTAAAACCCTCTGCAGTTGAGAGGAGACAGTGTGTTTTCCAACTGTGTAAATAATGTGAGCAATTCATTTGTTCCAATCAGGAGAAAGCTATCTTGTAAACAAAAACCACCTATGTATGTAACATGAGATCAAAATGGCATTTCATTTTCCTCATCTAATTCAACTATATAAATGCTCACATTATTTGCAATGTTGGAAAACACACTATCTCCATATAAGGTGTTAAGAAACAAGCAACCCATATAATGTTGTAAAAGCCTTTGCAACTAAGAGGAGAAAGTTTTTTTTCCAACTCTGCAAATAATGTGAGCAATTTATTTGTTCCAATCAGGAGAAAGCTAAATCATAAACAAAAATCACCTATGTATATAACATGAGATCAAAATGGCATTTCATTTTCCTCATCTGATTTGACCAAATAAATGCTCACATTATTTATAGTGTTGAAAAACATATTGTCTCCATATAAGGTGTTAAGAAACAAGCAACCCATATAGTTTTTTAAAACCCTTTGCAACTGAGAGGAGGCAGTGTGTTTTCCAACTGTGTAAATAATGTGAGCAATTTGTTTGTTTCGATCAAGAGAAAGCTAACTCATAAACAAAAAGCACCTACATATGTAACATGAGATCAAAATGGCATTTCATTTTCCTCATCTAATTCGACCAAATAAATGCTCACATTATTTGCATTGTTGGAAAACACACTATCTCCATATAAGTTGTTAAGAAACAAGCAACCCATATAGTGTTGTAAAACCCTCTGCAACTGAGAGGAGATAGTGTGTTTTCTAACTATGCAAATAATGTGCACAATTTATTTGTTCCAATCAAGAGAAAGCTAACTCATAGAGAAAAAACAACAATGTATGAAACATGATATGAAAATGGCATTTCACTTTCCTCATCTGATTTGACCAAATAAATGCTCACATTACTTGCAATGTTGGAAAACACACTATCTCCATCCTCGACCACGCGTCCCTCTGCAGCTAGCAAAATACAAAATCAAAATGTGGAAAATGGAGATGTGACATGAAAACGAATGCATTTGATGGGTTTGTAGTGGTTCGACCACCTACAACTCCATTTTCCTCACCCACGAGTCCCTCCCCACCCACTAAATTGGAAAATGAAAACTGTGGAAAATGGCAATGACTTTGGACAAAAAGCACATATGTATGTAACATGAGATCAAAATGGAATTTCACTTTCCTCATCTGATTCAACCGAATGAATGCTCACATTATTTGCAATGTTGGAAAACACATATTCTCAGTCCTTGACCGCATGTCCCTCCCCAGCCAACAAACTGCAAAATCAAAATGTGGAAAATGCCTATGTGCTGCAACGAGGAATGCATTTGAGGGGTTTCTAGTAGTTCAACCACCTGCAACTCCATTTTCCTCACCAACGCATCCCTCCCTACCCACCAAACTAGAAAATGAAAAATCTAGAAAATGGCAATTTTAGGTGTATTTTGTTTAGCTTTTTGACTTTAAACAAAAAAACACCTATGTATGTAAAATGAGATCAAAATTGCATTTCAATTTTCTCATCTAATTTGACCAAATAAATGCTCACATTATTTGCAACATTGGAAAACACACTATCTCCATATATAGTGTTGTAAAATCCTCTACAACTGAGAGGAGATAGTGTGTTTTTCAATTGTGCAAATAATGCGAGCAATTTATTTGTTCCAATCAAGAGAAAGCTAACTTGTAAACAAAAATAACTTATGTATGTAACATGAGATCAAAATGTCATTTCATTTTCCTCATCTAATTCAACCAAATAAATGCTCACATTATTTGTAGTGTTGAAAAACACACTGTCTCCATAAGGTGTTAAGAAACAAGCAACCCATATAGTATTGTAAAACCCTCTACAATTGAGAGGAGATAATGTGTTTTCCAAATCTACAAATAATGCAAGCAATTTATTTGTTCCAATCAAATAAAGAAAGCAAAATGACATTTGGACTGTAGCAAAGAGTTCAAAAATTTGAAAATGAACTTCATTACATTCTTGGAGCATAGGAGCTGGCTAACTCCTAGACAAAAAACATCTATGTACATACAAAAATGCATGAGAAACATACATAACAACATACATGGAAACATACATAACATGACAAGACATCGTAGTGCGAGGCCCACCAGACAGGGGATCAAAGTGACTAAACCGAAAAATAGGACCACGCATTTGAGAAATGGTAGGTAGGAGTTAACAAAACTGTCAAGTCAGTTTTCCTTCCAACTAGGAGGAGATAGTGTGTTTTCCAACTCTGCAAATATTGCGAGCAATTTATTTGTTCCAATCAAATAAAGAAAGTGAAATTTCATTTGGATTGTAGCAAAGAGTTGTTCAAAAATTGAAAGTGAACTTCATTACATTCTTGGAGCATAACGAAATAAAACTCTTCATATCAAACTAACTAAAATGGGACAGTGTGTTTTCCAACGTTGCAAACAATCGATAACAACACTGTGTCTTGTAGGTTTCATAATACCTATTATTTTCCAATTTCATTACATTCTTGGCACCTCATTTTGCTATTTGCAAATAATGGTTTTGAATGCCACATTTTTTTGGGTTTTCTTCCATTCCAAAATATGATTTTGAAAACCCACCGGTGCTAACATGTTTTCCCCGTGATGGGATAGGCTACGACAAGTCAGAGTTAACATCCAACCATCAAGTCTTTTCATCTAAGCAATTTTTTCATCTGACCTTCTTTTCCATTGGGGCATTTTGTTCCAATTAGATGTACAAAGTGAAATGACATTTGGACTATACTGGCAAACAAGACCAAACTTCTAGGAAAGGTAGGTAGTAGTTAACTGACATAGGACAGTGTGTTTTCCAGCACTACAAACAATCAATAACACTATGCCTTGCAGGTTTCATAATACCTGTTGTTTTCCAATTTCATTACATTCCTACTAACTAAATCACAAAAGGTTCTCTACACAATCATAAAACATACCAAATTGAGTTCAAGGGTGAGTAACTAATTGGGTTGTTACTTCTAAAGGGTGTTATAGGAATCAAAGTTTTAAGAGATAGTGTGTTTTCCAAAACAACAGTGTATAAAATGGCAGAAAAAATGGGATGTCATCTTGGCTTTTTGCTATTTGTAAATTATGATTTTGAATGCCACATTTTTCACTTTTTTCTCCATTTCGAATAACAATTTGAACAATGGCAACATTATGGGTATTATGTGATTTTCAAAATATATCATTTCATTGCAGAACCCACGTTGCGTTTTCCAACCTCGTAATATATTTTGCATGGTTTCTGCTTTCTATAAACATTATTCAGTAATTTCACTCATATTTCCACAATGGGTTGTCACTTATTTCATTCAGCAATGGGGTTGTCACTTATTTCATTCAGCAATGGAAAATTTTGAAAACTAGCATATGGGAGGAAAGGAAACAAAAATTAAAAAACCCTCAACACAAAAAAACATAAACAACCTTTCATTTCAAATAAATACCCCTTTTCCCAATGAAAACCATGTAATTTTCAAAATAAGAATGTGAACAATGGTGACGTTCTAGGCTTTATGTGGTTTTCACAATAAACCATTCCATTGTAGAACCCACATTACATTTTCCAACCTCGTAATATATTCCACATGGTTTGTGGTTTCTGTAAACCTTATTTAGTTATTTCACTCATATTTCCACAATGGGTTGTTAGCTATTTCATTCGGCAAGTATAAAATTTCAAAACCAGCAGATGGGAGGAAATGAAATTAAAAAAAACCTCAACAAAAAAACACAAAATGATAACCCCACAACAAATAGTCATTCATTTCTTCAGTGTTCATAAAAAAATGGAAAAATGGAAAATATACAAAGCAGTTATACATACCTTAGGGAGCTTCGAATGCTTGCAACTCCTTCCCATTTCTCTCCACCAAAATGTCATTGTAGAAAATGGGATCTCATCTGGGCTTTTTGATATTTGCAAATAATGGTTTTGAATGCCATGTTTTTTAGGTTTTTGTCCATGCTGAAAAATGATTTTGAAAACTCGTCAGCACTGGCATGTTTTTCCTACGACCAGACAGGAAACAATAGGATGGAGTTAACATCCAACCGTAAAGTCTTTCTGTGTATGCTATTTTCCATCTAACCACCTTTTCCATCAGGATTCTTTTGTCCATTGTAGGCCATGGGGTATGGGGGTACGATATTATGTATATAATATGTTATATACATAGGTGCTTTTTGTCTAGGAGTTAGCTTTCCCCGTCCTCTGTGACATTATTACCACACATTATTATAGTCATGGGACACTTGTTCTTTTTCTTTAAGTATCACTTTTCTATCAAATAAAGACTCACCACTCTTGATGTTGCATGTGATGGTGATGTACAAAATTATTTTAGGCCATACAAAACTAATCCAATAGGTGCATTTTTTTTTATGTTTTAGAGAAATTTGAAGTTCATTTATAATAGGGGTGTACATAGATACATTATATTGAAATTAAAATGAAATTATTAATTTTTAATTTTTTTAAAGATAAATATTAATTAAAGAATTTTAGAAAATTATATAAAGATTTTTAAATAGTAACATTTGTCATTAAAGTTTAAAGAGTAAATTTTTTATAAAATTTACCATAAATCTTCCATCTAATCATGAATCTAATAAAATTTAACTTATTAAGAAAAAAATAAAACAAATAAAGTAAACCAAATCATTCTTAATGAAATGAAGATACAATGAAGATTGAGCAAAAGATAAGGATGCCCAATTTGTGACCTTCCAACTCTAATTAACATTAGAGGTCAATTTGGCCAATCCATCTATAAAGTATTTCATTCTCTAGGGATATGAAAAAAGGAGATAGTGTTGCAAGTATGAGAAGTTGGCATTGTCATTGATGTCAACAAGCCTATATTGTCATTAGTGTCAACTGCATGTGATGGAAGGAAACTACTATTGGGGGGAGATTTTTTTTTGAGAATGAGCATTTGGTGTTGTCTATGCTTGGATTAGTTGAATTATGTTTCCATTAGTAAAGCTACTAATGTCAACCTCTAATGTTGATGTGATAATTTTTTGTGATCTATGTTTGAGTTGCTACATTACAGTTGGTTTAGTTGTATTGAGGAAGTGCTAAAGATGCTAAGGATGTGTCTCTAGCACTTGGTTTCCAAGTGCTTTTGAGAAAATTTGATAAAAAGAGGAAACAGTGTGTTGTAGTGGTGTCCTAAGTTGTCGAGATGTGTTCTTATATTTCTTTGCATTTCTTCTAGGCTGAAGATTTGTCTATACATTTCAGATATGTTCATCAAAGATGTTTAGAGGTGTTATATCTAGAATTTAGTGTCTTGGATCATTTTGTAGACAAAGTTGTGTTCATTAGAGTATGAACTATGTATTGTAGAGGTGTCTAGGAAATTTGTTTGCAGTGATCAAGTTAACTCTTTTTCGACCAGATTGGCATTTATTTTTGGTGTGGTGGAGTTCTAGATCAATGAAGTTCAATTCTAGATTAGATGGACAATGAAAAAAAAAGGTGTCAATATGTTGTTGAGTCAATGAGTTTAGTATTTGGAAATCGGTATCCAAGGCACGAAGGTGGGTCACATAAGCCCCCTGTCACATCATTTTTTAGCCCTTGATCTCAACCAACCCAAGGGGCTTAAAATCCATCTAATTATTTCCACATTTTTTCCAATTTGTTTGAAAAAATTTCAAACCATTCTCTTTTGTAACATTTTCATGTAAAATTTTTGTTATGCAACTTTAAATATAGTGGGAAAATTTTAAATAGACAACTTTCAATTGGCAACTTGAAATTAACTTCCCTTTTTTAAAGTTGTTAATTTTCCATGTCAGCTTCAAATGAATGGGGTATTTGAACAAACCCTCTCAAGTTCATGACTTTTTTACTTTTTCTAAATGAGACCTTCATTCGAAACCCCCCTTTGAATGAAGGCCTTTCTCCCCCTCTAATTTTAGAGAAGAGGATATCTCTAGTGGTTTTCATTTTCATGAACTGTCGGGGCAAGGTGAAAGGTAAAAGTCATTTTCATGACCAAAAGGAACTAGCGATGTGAAAAGGTGAAAGTAGGTAGTAGGTGAAAGTGAGGTGAAGGAAGGAACATGTCAACATCACAAGGAAAAAAAGGGTGCATTAAAACAAGTTTAACTCACAACCAATATTTTCCTTTAAAAGACTACAAAAATCTTGTCTCAAATTTAAGAATTGAGTTTCCCTAAAACATCAATGTTTTCATATGCTTAATTAAATGAATGGGTGCATTGACATGTGGTATCCCTCTATTTTTTAGGGTTTGATTTTTCTAGGGTTTTTTTATGGTTTAGGGTTTACTAGGGTTTGGAGTTGCCCAACCAAGAACCAAGAATTTGGCAGCCATTTGATTTTAATAAATTTGTTGGGCTTTACAGTAATATTAGGCTCTATTTTAGAATAGGGATGAAGATATTTGTCAAAGCTCTTGTGGGTAATAGGAATGCGAGTGTTTTTATCCAACGTTTTTAAGTAAGCTAGACAATTCATGAATTTGGCTATTAAGATCCATGATGAAGGCACTATAAATCCATTGGTGTGAATGGGGTTATTTCCTTACTAGTTATTAGTGAGGACCTATTCACATTATTATAATTTTACTTTGGAGTTAAGTTTCCCAGTTGTCATTTCTAGAAGTTAGTTATAATTGGGCCATGTCTCATTATTTACTTTTAGTTATCTAGGAATTTAATAATTCTCTCATGCATTTAGTTATAATTGGGCCATGTCTCATGTGATAGGATTAAGACACTTGTCATGATCTTGTCTAATCCTATTCACCGTCTTGCCTATATAAGCAAGGCTTCGTATGTACATTTCCATATTCAATTTGGCATTCTTGCATCCTTAATGATAGCATGATATTTCTACCATTTGTCTCTTGTGGAAGATGTTTTGTCTTGTATGCGAACTTGGAATGTTTGAAGAGTTCACCATAAACTCCTACATGGTATTAGACCATTCGTCTACAACCACCTTCCACTGAGAGTGTTTGCCAAAGATATGTGAGATCAAATTTCATTAATGCAAGCCATTTTTATCAGAGAGGTTTTCATTTTTGCTTCATAAATCTTGTTTCCACTCATTTGTAGGAAAATTTATTTATGGGTTTTGTAGTTTGGGTCGAAATCTCATCTCGGTGTGTGCTATATTTTGCAAATAGTAAGCATATCTAAAGAAAAATTCTTTCCAAATAGCATCGCTTGTCATTTTTCTATAGGTTGAAGGTCAAAAGAAATTTATTTTTTCATCTTCTACTTGTTGGATCAAAAAAATATTTATGGGTTTTGTTCTTTGCATGAAAATACTATTTGGGTATCCATTATTTTTTGCATGCAGCAAGTAAATTTTTTTGAAATTAAATCAGAAGGGTCATTTCTACATTGTCAACTGACACAATTTATCCTTTTTCTTAAAAATTCATAACTTGAGCATATGACATACGTTTTTCAAAAACTTTATATCGCCAAAAAGCTGATTTCATCCTCTATACAAATTTGAGGTTATTTTTCATCATGGAGGCAAATGTGAACATTCATCAATGCATGCACTATTTCCTTTTTTGTGTGCATTAGGTTTTCATTTTCTCTGCACCTCATTTTAGTTCCAAATCATTTCTCAATCAACTATTGCTTCATAGATTCCAAATTTTTGCTAGTTTGCAAGTTTTCCAGTGTTCCTTGGCATCAAGACTACTATTGCTTTATCATGATTTTGAAATTGAGTCCACTAGAAGTGAAAAACAATGAATTGAGATGATTTACAAATGTACAAGAGCCTCTTCATGTGTTTCTTCTCTCTTTTGTGAAGGTGTTGTTTTGGTCTGTAGATGCTCCTATAAGCTTGCTTTAACAAAATCAACATACGATATTTTATATTAATATAGTCAAAATTTTATGGTCGAGCTATACCACCTCAACTTTTTTCCTAAGAACTATGTATTCTCTCATCCAATCATTATAAATTTTATATATATTCCCACTAAAATTTTCTAACCATACTTAAGCAAGTCATAAGAGCATAGTGTTCATGGCTACTTTTAAATAATGTAAAGCAAGTGTAGACACACAAAATATATTGATTGACATTGTGCATCTGATCCTGACTTACTAACATCGTTTCTTCCTGAATCATCTCTCGGTCTAACCATTTAATCAACTCTCCTTACTTGATTAAATTCATCAATATTCTTCTCTTCATTGAATAAATCATTTTATCTAATTAAGTCAATCTCTTTTGTTAATTAAATCAATTCATCTGATCTAATTATCCCTATTTAATTAAATAATCAGTTATTTGATTAAATCTCTAAAGTCTATCCATTAAATTAAATAAATTAAAACCTTATTTGATTTAGTCTAACACCATCTCTTTTAATTAAATAAATCAAAATAATTATTTAATTAGCCTCTTATCATATTCCTCTCTTATTTTATTTAAATAAATCCATAAATTTGAGTCAAATAGGTCACATCATCTAACCTCTCATTAAATTAATTAACCCTTAATTAATTTAATCTCATCTCATGTCCCATCCTCTAGATAATGGAAGTTGCACATGAAAGTAGATTTAATTCATTTATTAAATCTCTATTTTTCTCACAAGGCATCTTTTAGAATATTCTCTCAATTTGAATTCAAAAATTCCAAGTCAACATGTACATCCAACAAGGCAATAAATTCATCTTACATGTCCTTTGCCTTGAGCCAAGTTGCATTTATTGCGTTTTCCCTTCCCTCTTACAAGTCATTTCAACAAATTTGAAATTCAAAAATATGCATTTATTGGCACAATCCCCAAATCTTGTACATCCTTCATCCATTCATAGACTGACAAGTGGCATCATGCCATTGGATGAATGTTAGTCCCACATTGCTCAAATTTGGACATTCATCCATCTTGACATTCTATAAATAAGAGGCTAATCTTCTCATTTCATCATCCACAATTTATACAAAGTTACCATGCTAAAATATCCATCAAATTTCATCAATCATTCTTGAATCATAGTTAGGTTTTGCAGACTTTAACTTGGAGTACTCTTCAACATCAACAAAGTGGATCAAATCTTCATCCAAATATCAAGCTTGCATCTTAGGAATTGGGAAAGGGCCAATTTTCACATCAAATTGGCGCCAATTCCCCCATGGGATCATGAGTACCAAGGTTGGAGTTCACACATTTGGCGCTAGAAAGAGGGCAGCATCTCACTTTTAATCCATTTTTCTTAAAAATTTTGCATTTTTAGTCATACACAGAAAAATCCAACGCTGGGAGCTCAACGCCACTATTTTGGCGCCACTGACTTCTCAGCATCGCTATATGGCACCGCTTAAAATTAAAACCGCGACACTGGACTCATCCAACCAAAATATTTGAATTTCTAATTCCACCACTGGACTTGTTGACTTGCAAGAATTTTCAAAAATTTATCAAACTGCGACGCTGGTAGGAAACTGCAATGCTGGACGAAAAGTGCGACGCAGTTGAGCTCTCTGTCCTGAGACAGAGCGATGCTGACTGGTAAGCGGCGCTGTGAGGGAACTGTTTAGAAATCAAATTGCGATGCAGTTACAAGTTGCGATGCTGGAAGGGAGTAAAAAGGGAAAATTTAATTTTAGCATGTGTCTTTTGATTGATGATCAATTTATATTCTGTTTTCTGGTTTTTAACTTCTCTATTTTCTAGAATCTGACTGGTTTTTCTCACTTGTAGGTTGGAGATCGAAAATAAAGGAAGGAGAGGCATGATGATGATATTCCATCCAATCAAAGTGTTTTAAAACACTTTAGTGTTTGTTTAACACTTCTTCAAGGATTTATTAGCACTTCTTTCCTAGGATACTAACTTCCTTTGGGTTTAAAAGGAATCTTTTCTTTTTTTTTTAATTTCTTGCAAAGGGCTAAAACGAACAATAGGATCAACAACATACTAAAGTTTGTTTTTGGTTAACAAATTGAACAAAATGTCTCTCACTTGTCATTTGGTGCTTAAAAATAACTCACATTTTGCTTTGTGGATTTAAAAAGAACAAGTGTAACTTTGTTTTTTGTGAAGGCTTAGTTGAACTAAAGGCATTGAAAAAGGACGTATGCGCTTCTCTCATGCTTTATAACAATCTTGAGAATAAAAAGGCCTTTTTCATGACTTTGAGTTGAGACAAAGCAATCACCTCCACACTTTGATTTGGGTTTAAAATTGAACATCTTGTGCGAGTGTGAGTGGGGGCATTATTGTGTATATTCTCTCTCTTTGTTTCCAACAAGGATTGATCGAGTTACGAATATTGTTCTTCATTCGCTTTTGTTTATCCTAAAGGGCCTGCCTTGGGGAAAAAGTACTCACCTAAGGGAACGACTCAACCGGTAACACTCTAAAGCCAAGAGTATTTCCAACTGGGATATAAATGTGGATATTGGAAGAAACGCCAATATCACGCAGTTGATTCCAACAAGATGGATCCGAAAGGGGACTCTTGCCATATGGGTCAATCTCCATGAATAGAAATTCCTTATTAAAACCCATGTGCTAGAATTTTCCAAAATCCTTTAATCTATTTGTTGGTGCAAGAACAGTCATTCTTGAAGCTGCCCCACACTTTTACGATCTTTTAGTAGAAATGGAAAACATGCCATGGGAGTTTCATGGGTGTTAATGCTTCGATGCCCCGTATAAGTGAGTGTCGTGG
Organism: Sequoia sempervirens; assembly: GCA_007258455.2. NCBI lineage: Eukaryota > Viridiplantae > Streptophyta > Pinopsida > Cupressales > Cupressaceae > Sequoia > Sequoia sempervirens. Next base: position 963,184,163 of record VDFB02281492.1, on the reverse strand, counting down.
AGGGGAGCCAGTGGGGTCAAGCATCTAACCATTCGCTAGAGATAAGCGTAGCTGGACTTGTCCAAGTGGGAATCCAACAAATATTGTCTTACACATCCATAGGATTGTATTTATTCTTGGGTTACAAAATGCAATGCTTGATTGAAAACATCTCAAAAACATACACTTAACATCATCCAAATTTCAAACCCTTTTCCCTTGGGATTCACATCCTTATAGGTTTCTAAACATTAGATTATATCCCGATTTGTCTCCTTAAGTAAACAATAGGGAAACCCTTGCCTTGAGTTCATCAAATTTCCACATAACACATCTTGTGGGGTTTGAGAAAATTAAGACATTGGACATCTTAGTTTGAAAACTTAATCAAAGAAAGTGTTTTTGGTAAAATAAAGCCATTAAGCAAAGCTAAGAAAAATGAACTTTCATGTGTGTTGAAGACTCTTGATTTCAAAATCCAAAAATGTGTGTTCAAATTAAATCATTCTTTGGTTACAAAAGTCTATAGGAAGCATTTGCATGTTCTTTAATACCTTGTTTTAGGCAAACAAAGTGTCTTTTCTAGGTTCATCTTAAGATCAAAGAAAGTCAAAAATCTTTTTCATCCATCCTTCAAACATCAAAACAAACATTATCTCACAATCACCTTTTGGAAAATCTTGAAATCATCCTTGAATGCTAGGCCTTTTGGAAAAAAATCAAACATCATTAAATCCTTGAGACTAAAATCCTTGAAAACATTATCAAAATCACCTTTGGCTAGGTATGTGTAGATGCATCCTTTTGCATATGCTTAGTCAAAGTCATCAAAATCATCTTGTTTAGCTTGGTATACGTAGATGCATCCTTCTTCATATGCTTAGCTAAATTATCATATCATTTGAATAGGTGTGGGTAGATGCATCCTTCTCCCTACACATATTCAAAATCATCATCCCTTGAACAAAGCTATCCCTTAGATCATCATCTAACATCCTAGGGTCTTTTTGTTCAAAATCAAAACAATCAAGATCAAGGACAAAATCAAAAGGAAAATCAAAATCTGAAACATATCCAAAAGTATGAAAAGCCTAGCATCTCCCATCAAGATTAATCAAAAGACCATAACATCCGCATCATCCATTCCTTACATCATTCATCATCATCACCATATCATCATCTTGATCCTTAAGATATCTTAAAAATTTTCACTTTGGGGCATAAAATAAAGATCAATCCAAAGAATCAAGAGATTCATCTCTCCTATTTCTGAAAATTGATCCTTGTTTTATGGTTCAAACCAGATCTCAATACAAGAAGAGCATGGAAGCCAATAAAGAAACACCCGCTTCAAGTGATCTTAGCCAAACAAATGTTGAGATAAATCCTGCTGAGTCAAGCAACCCCTTGACCATCTCATCATCCCAAAATCTGCAAGAGGAAAACCAAGGAGAGGATCTTACCCTTGGAATGTCTCACGAAGAAATAACTGAAATGCTCCAAAATCCAGACAACCATAGAATCATCAACATCATGATGAGGCTCAATCCTTCGTTATACATGCTTGAACTAGCAAAAAAAGGGGCCAAACTACCTTCGGATTTTGACGTGAGTACCATAGTGGAGACATCATTTCCTCCAATCTCATCCACCATTCCCATCTCATCTACACCCCATCCCAAAACATTATGCAAAAAATTCCGCAAATCACAACATCTTTTGCTCCAACCCAACCCAACGTTAACAAAAGAAATGCATTCCTCAATGCTCTTCAAGCACACCCCCTTGTTAATAATCAAAACTTGGATGCAAACACCACCTTGGAACATAACCCATTACATAAGAATGTTCCTCTCACCTTCCATCATGATCCATCATCATCATACTTTCGTGCAATGCCTCAAACTCCCCTCCTCACAAATTCGCAAGAGGAAGGAGACATGTTCGGACCAGGGGGCATCTTTGACACCACAAAATTTTCACAAGAACTTGCACCCCTCACATTTCCACCTCTTCCACCATTTCCATTATCATCCACATCACTCCTTGGTTTACGGCTTCCCCCTCTACTGAGTATCAATCAAACCACTATCCCAAATATCAATCAAAGCATTGCACCAAATGCTCAAAATTTATCGTTGATATTGCAACAACAAATGACAAACACACAAGCGATCGTAACATCATCAAACACTCCCTTAACATCACAAAACATGGTCTCTCAAGGACCAACCACATCAACAACACCATCCATCATGCAAAACACCAATACCACCCTCACGAATACCATTCCAAATCCACCTCCACCCCCACCACCACCAAATTCAACAACATCAAGCCAATACGACGCAGCATTGCAAGCTCCTTTTCAAAGAGGATACCAACAAGTTCAGAAACAAAAAGCCGAACAACTAGCTACTCAGTAAGTTGCTCAAGCTGCGCAAGTTGCCCAAATAGCACAAGCCGCATTACAAGCGCAACAAGCCCAAGTGCTATTACAACAACAACAAAAAGCCGCCCAAGCCGCTCAAGCATTGCAAGCACAGAAGGCTGCTCAAGCGCAAGCCCTATTACAACAAGTGGCACAAGCACAAGCTCAAGCTCAGGAAAATGCCCAATATCAGGCACAACAAGCCCAATATCAAGCACAACTTCTTGCACAAAGACAAGCAACACAATTGCAAGCATATCAGCAAGAAATCAAGCAATATCAAGAGCAGCAAGAAGTAGCCGAATTGGCAGCCCAACAACAAGCATTGTTAGAACAACATTAAGCACAACAACAAGCATTGTTAGAACAACAACAAGCACAGCAACAAGATCAACAACAGGCATTGTTCATACAAAATCAGGTGGAAGCCTACCTCACTCGGCAAAACATACATATACCATCAAACAACACACCGACCAACCCACCCATTCAACCCACGATTGTAACACCCCAAAACACTTTCATCCCACCCCCTGATCCACAAAATGATGTGATGGCACAAATCAAGTTGCTCTCGCAATAAGTGCTCGAACTTCAATCAAGGCGAACAACGAAGACACCAAGCAACTTGTGTCCCTATCCATTTGATAGGAACCTAGTAATGAAACCGTTCCCTAAGGGATTTGAAATCCCTAAATTTGACAAATATCGAGGGATGGGAAACCCTGAAGATCACATCAGGGAATTCCAGGTTCATTGCATGGAGGTCGCATACGACGATACTTTTCTAATGTGCATATTCCCTAGGAGTTTGGTAGGCCATGCTATCGAATGGTTCTCTCGCCTACCTTCAGGCATTAGAACATTTCAAGAAATTATAGACGCATTCATTAAGAATTATGCATGCAACATTGCAATGGATGTTAGTCTAGAAGAACTCTACGCTCTAAAACAAGGAAAGGGTGAGTCATTTGCCTCATTTCTACAATGATGGCGATCCAAGGCCAATCGGAGCAAGTGGACCATACCAGAAGAACAACAAGTTTGCACCATCATAGCCAACCTTGAAGGCCACTTGGCATTTCATCTCAAGGTTCAGGGCATCACCACATATGATCAATTGATCCCCAAATCACTCGACATTGAAAGAGCCCTCATAACTCAACCCACATAATCAACATCATACCCCGAACAACAAAACAATCTCCCACCATCCAATTACAACGATAAACCTCACACGTGGGCAAGGAACAAAAAAATTACTAATGATGGTGTCATCGATGCCAAGGTGGTCATTAATGCTCCTCGCCAACATACACCCACACCACAAATCTAAATCCAACACCAAAATAATCATCACACGACACAACAACCAAACCACAATCCAACAATCAATAATCTCAATGACCAAAGAGGACCACCCCAATGTAAGATTTATCCCAAGAGAAAGTACACCACCTTGGGGGAACCACTTGAGAACATAATGAAAAAGCTAATCAACAAAAAACTCATCAAAGCACCTACATTTGAGAATTACCAAGAACCAGATGTCAAACCTCCTTGGTATAATGAGAATCAACTTTGTGAGTTCCATAAAATCAAAGGCCATACCACAAACAATTGCATGAGACTAAAAATCATTGTTCAAGATCTCATCAATAAAAGAATCATAAACATGGAACAACCTCCAAGAAATCAAGATCTTAAAATATATACGAATCCGATGCCAAATCATGGTAACAAAGGGAACAAAAATGATAAAGGGAAGGGCACTCACTCAAACGTAAGTCATGTGTATGAAACAATTGTCGCTTCCCTAGATGAAAACTGCATGGTCATCACTGTTAAAGGTGCCCATGCCGATTGTGGAGTCACCATAAGAGGCAGTAAAGTAACCATCACAGGATCATCCCAGCCAAGCAAGGTCCCCACATCTAGATCCATTCCTAATGGCTACAATGTCCTAGACCAACTCTAAGAGAACGCCAGCACAAATCTCCATCATGGAGTTGCTAAAAATCTCATCGGCCCATTGGAAAATCCTTGAAGAGGAGTTGGCCTCATCCACTGTCCCCGTAGATCTTGATGCAGAGCAATTCCAAGCTATGGTCAGGAATATCATTACGCCTAATCTTCTTACATTTTCTAACCAAGATTTCCCTGCCCAACCATCTCACAACCATACACTTCACTTGGAAGCCATAGTACATAAGAGCAAAATCAAAAGGGTCTTGGTGGATGGAGGTGCGGGTTTGAATATCTGTTCTCTCAGCCTCATCAAGCAGTTGAAAATATCAGAAGATTCTATCGACAAAGGGAAAGGTATCACGATAAGAGCATAAAATGACCAAGAAAAAGTGTCTCAAGGCACAATCAAACTCCCTATTCAAGTAGGGCCCACCATCATGGAAACCACTTGTCAAGTATTGGACCTTGACTTGCCATATAATATCCTCCTAGGATGCCCATGGATTCATGCAATGAAGGCAGTAGCATCGACTTTCCACCAATGTGTGAAATTTACACATGACGGACAAGAAGTGACCATCCATGGAGATCCTGAACCTTTCTCATACTACAAAAATCTTGAAGAAAAGTATTACAAAATCCCCTAAGTACCAAAAAATGATGAGGGCCCATCCACACCATACATCGATCCCGCCACTCTCACATCCACTTCTGAGATAGAGAGACCCACCATTCCCACCATCTCTAACATCAAGCTTATCATCCAGGATGACAGTTGTGGAAGATACAATATCCCTAACAATGCTTTTGTAGTAGGAGAGTTACCACAATCTCCTAGATCATGGGGATGTCCACAAGAAAATCAAGCCTCCACATCACAAACGTCTCCTGAAGACTATCCTGAATTCACAAGATGGGGAGACCTTGGCTAGGAGGTTATTGAGGTAGATCCATCACACATGCTATATCAAGATGAAAGACTAGCAGCTAATTTACCAATGGATGAAAGAAGCAAGGGTCTACAAATGATGCTTGCAATGGGCTACGACAGAAATCAAAGACTGGGACAAAATGACAATGGGCTCATAATACCTATCATGCCAAAGACGTGACCGATAACAAACCTTGGGCTTGGATGTACCCCTCTGAGTATAACCATATGTGGCCGAAGTCCTCTGGTTAGAACGGTTAATATTTATCCTTAGCCAATAGCAGTAGAAGTACGCTTACCAATACCCACAGGTAGAGACATACATAACTTCATAACTGAGATCTATAATAGTAGCGATGACGAGGATACTATGACTGATCTACCTAGGCTATTTGAGGATACCACCCTGTGCATGATTAGTACCCTATCTTTTGAACCAGACCAAAAAAATCATGAGATCCGCTTAGTATACCCCCAACTAATTGACTATGACCAACGAGGACCACCAGTTCTTGATACATTTGAAAATGATGAGACACTCTTAGAATTCATGGGATTGAGGGATAACATTCTAGATGGAGATCATAAAGCAGGGTTCATAATGGAGTTGGACACATAGGCCTATTATGGGGAAACAATTGAATCCTTCAGTCGCAAAAGTGAGAAACTAAGAATCATATCCAAGTCCTTGAGTGAAAACCACACTGTGGCACTCTCTGACAAGAAAAAAGTAAAAAGAAAGGACATATCCAATGGTGAAAACCTCTCTAAGGCACCCGAGGATGGGGGATTCAATCTTCCTTTAAGAGCCATTCATTAGGAAAAGTCAGCAATCTTGGTAGAAAAATGCAATCCTGTCAACCTAGGAATAGAGGAGACCCCACATATCACATTCTATGTGGAATCACTACTTTCAGAAGAGCAAGAGCTCCTAGCGGCATTCCTAAGGGAAAGACAAATAAACTTCGCATGGAGTTACGCTGACATGCTAGGGCTTGATCTAGAGATGGTGGTTCATCACTTAGTAGTGTATCCAGAAGCAAAGCCTGTCAAACAAAAGCTTTGAAAAATGCACCCTCAGATCACCTTATTGGTCAAAATGGAGCTTAAAATGTTGTTAGATGCGGGATTCATTTGACCAATCAATTACCCAGAATGGGTGTCAAATTTGGTACCTATTTCAAAGCCTAACGAGCCATCAGAATCTGCATAGACTTCAAAGATTTGAACAAGGCATGTCCAAAGGATGACTTCCCGCTCCCCAACATTGACATGATAGTAGACATGACAGCAAGACATGAGATGTTGTCACTAATGGATAGATTCTCGGGATATAATCAAATCATGATAGCAAAAGAAGATGAACATAAGACAGCCTTCACTTGTCCATGGGGGACTTACTGTTGGAACATGATGCCATTCAGCCTAAAGAATGTAGAAGCAACATACCAAAGGGCCATGACATTGATATTCTATGACATGATTCATAAGACAATCGAAGACTATGTTGAGGACATTCTAGCTAAATCAAGAAAGAGAAAAAAACACATAGCAACCCTAGGTGCCATCTTTGACAAACTGGAGGAGTACAAGGTTAGGCTAAATCCCAAGAAGTGCGTTTTTGGTGTACAATCAAGTAAACTGCTAGGATATATAGTATCCATGAGGGGTATCGAGGTGGATCCAGCAAAAGTAAAAGAAATCCTCGAAATGGAGGCACCGAAAACATTAAAGCAACTGAGAGGTCTACAGGGCAGACTCCAATCCATTAGAAGATTCATAGCACAACTGGTAGACAAAAAAAACCCATACTCTCACCTAATCCACAAGGGGGTAGCGTACAAATGGGATACAAAGTGTGAAGAGGCATTTAACAAAATCAAGGAATACCTACTAACACCACCAGTCTTAATGCCACCCATCCCAAAGAAGCCATTGATTCTATACGTGTCAGCAACAACAACAACCCTTGGAGCTCTCTTAGCTTAGTATGACGAAAATGGAATGGAAAGGGCTATCTACTATATTAGTAGAAAAATGGTCGGTCATGAGCTAAAATACTCATTTATCTAGAAAGCATGCCTCGCAGTAGTGTTTGCATCACAAAAATTCAGACATTACATGTTGGCACACAAGATAAAGCTCATCGCCAAAATTGACCCCCTCAAGTATCTACTATCAAAGGAAATGCTCATAGGAAGAATGGAAAAATTGGTGATGATACTGTCAGAGTATGACATCGAGTATGTAGAGCAGAAAGCAATTAAGGGCCAGGTTATTGCAGATCAACTAGCAGAAGCACCTATTTATTCTGAGAATCCTCTTGTCTCATAGTTTCCAGATGAATCCATTTTTAACCTCAACGTAGCTGACCATTGGAAACTATACTTCAATGGCTCATACACACAACACGGATCAGGAGTTGGTGTCTTCTTCATTATGCCACAAGGGGATTGCATACCAAGGTCATACAAACTGGCATTTCCTTGCACCAACAACATTGCAAAATACGAGGCTTTAACCATAGGTCTCAGGATAGTAGTACAATGGAACATCATAGCTCTCAAAGTGTACGAAGACTCTCAGTTGATCAAAAATCAAGTCAATGATGAATATCAAACCAAGGATGACAAGCTCACTCCATACAAGAAATTGGTGGAGACTCTAAAAGAATCCTTCATTGAAATAACATTTGAGCATATTCCTAGAACTAACAGCAGAGTAGCAAATTCCATGGAAACAATTGGGTCCCTATTAGACATCCCTCACAACATTCCACAATATGAATTCCTAATTGAGTAGCTTCTTGTTCCCGCATTCGACGTACCCGAATCAGAATATGTGTGCGAAATCGTTGGTCCTAGCAATCCTTGGTATCATGACATCTACACATACCTTCGAATAGGAGTCATACCAACCAACCTACCTTCAAACCTAAAATGAACCTTTGTTAAAAATGCATCCAGATTTGTTATCCTAGGTGATACCCTATACCGTAGGAGCATAGAAGGTACCTTACTGCACTGCCTAAATGCTGAGGAGGCATTAACTACTCTAACTGAAGTTCACAACAATATATGTGGTTCACACTCGAGTGGAATGACCATAGCTAAGAAACTATTGAGGATGGGGTATTATTGGCCCACAATGGAACGAGAAGCACATGATCATGCCAGAAAGTGTCTACAATGTCAACAGCATGGGGACCTCATCCATGCTCCAGCTCAAGAGCTTCATCCTATCGTCACACCATGGCCCTTTTTGTAGTGGGGACTCGATCTCATTGGGAAAATCACACCCACCTCATCTAACGGCCACAAATTCATCATAACCATAATGGAGTACTTTACTAAGTGGGTGGAGGCCATGCCCATGACATACATAACTGGGAAGTAGATCTCAAAATTCATTCTAAACTATCTCATATGCCACTATAGTGTCCCATAAGCCATTATCTCAGATAATGGGACACCATTCAAGAATCAAGAGGTTTGTGACTTATGCGAGAAATTCAAAATCCAACATCGCTTTTCCACCCCATACTATCCCGAAGGCAATGGCCAAGAAAAAGCTACAAATAAAACCATTTTAAAAATCCTCAAGAAAACAGTCAATGACGCAAGTCGTGACTGGCACCTATAGCTTAATCCCGCCCTCTGGGCCTATCGAACCAGCATCCGCACACCCACCAGCGCCAGCCCCTTCTCCTTGGTCTACAGATTAGAAGCAGTACTCCCCATTGAGATCGAGCTCCCATCCCTCAGGATATCACTGCAAAACCCCATTACGAATGAAGAATACAGAGTATCAAGACTAAATGAGTTGGAGCTACTGGATGAGAGATGTATAGATGCTTTGAATCATTTTCAAGTCTATTAGAATAGACTCAAATGGAGCTACAATAAGAAAATCATAAGTAGGACGTTCCAAGTTGGAGAACTGGTCTTAAAAGAAAATCAGAAGAATGTCCCAAACCCAAGCAATAAAGGCAAATTTGAACCCAATTGGCTTGGACCGTTCATTATAACAAGTTACAAATTAGGGGCATATCAGTTATCAACACCTGAAGGGGAACCTCTGCAAGAGCCCATGAATAGCTCTCATCTCAAAAAAATTTATGCCTAAATCTTTCAAGGTATAGAACGAAAAAATCCAAAAAATCATAAAAAGTCCTAAAAAAATGGTTACTTTGGCGAAAACTTGGCAAACAGGCATCTTGGTAACAACAAAAAAATCAAAAAAGCAAAAAATCCAGAAAAATCAGAAAAAGGATAAAAAAATAGTAAAGAGAAAAATCGTCCTCTAGTGAAAACCACTTTGGTGGCACTTTGGGCAAGTACCAAGTGGTGAAAACCTGGCAAACAAGCACCTTGCGTAAATAAGCACTTTCCATCCACCAGGATCCTTACGGCTTGTTCTGTATCATCCATCCATTTTTCTTCCATCATCCATTGCATCTAGATCTCCATCCATCACTCATCCACTCGCATCCGCACCATAGCTTCATCTTGTGTTCATATCATGATCCCTCCTAGTACTACTCAGCCCATCCTCAAGGTTAGTTTTTCCTGCCTTTATCAGAGTAGTCTATTGCATCACACTGGGGGCATGTTCTCATTGGATCAGATTCGTGTATATCCTTAATGTCCTAAAAATCAGAAAATCCAAAAACATCAAAAAATCAGAAAATCCAAAAACATTAGAAAATCAGAAAAATCCAAAAACATCAAAAACTCAGAAAATCCAAAAACATTGAAAAAGCACAAAATCCAAAAACATTCAAAACATATCAAAATCCCAAAATAGGTCAAAAAGTCAGTCAACAGATCAAAAATAGAGTTGTCTCATCGAACTACGTCATCTCTGAGCTTGAACATGGGCAAGGTTGATCTTTGATCATCCCCCGAGACATTTATGTTAGTCCTTTAGGAGTCTGTCATAATAAACTGACATTTCATCATGTATATCATCATATGTAAATCAGTTAAGTTGTCAGTCGAACTACATGGTCTCTACATGTATAACGTAGGCAAGGCTCATCTGTCGATTAGCCTCTAAGGCCCCTAGGATAGGTCTTTAGGTTAGTTTCGTGGTCAAAACCTCAGAAAATCCCAAAAAAAATTGAAAAATCAAAAATCAAAACATTTGTAAAACCTCAAAAAATACTAAAAAAAGCCTCAAAACATTTCAAAACGTCAAAAACATCCAAATATTTGAAAAAATCCATCCACCTCATCTCGCTTACACCCGCAATAAACACCATCCATAATAAACTAATTATCATCCTCAACCTTTGGTGAAACAGTTAGAAACGAGTCTAGTAGCTTAAAAGTAAAACTCAAAAATGTCAAGTCTCAAATTTAAGTTAGTACGTAAACAAGTTGGTCAATTCTTTGTGTCGATAGTCCATCATCCAAATAGTCCCATATCAATCATCCTTTCAGAACACTTTGGATAAACGAAATGACTTGCCACCATCCACTAACATGTCCTAGGATGAATCCTTCCTACAATGGGGATTATCTTTTGGCAATAGTTTTGGATCTTATCCTTAGAAAACACATCCTCCTTTGGTTAGCGGTATTGAAGAAAATCAACTTGTTTGGGTGCTTTATCTTTGTCTTTTGACTTATCTTATTTTGCGCTTATTCCAAGGACCTCTCGATGATATCCAAACGGAGGATTTAGAGAAATAGGAATGGGGCAATGATCATTATTCTTTTGTCTACTATGCTTGTTGGACGTCCTTGTAATATAACCTCGGTGAATACTTGCTTTGTTAGGTATGTACGAAAGAGGTCTAGGGCAACTTGTTGACTATTGCATGGACAGGTTTACCTTTCCGTGTTTTGGTCCGAGATGTTTGAAACTTCTAAAGTGCATCCTAGCAAGGTTTATGTATGTCAGGTGTGAGCAAAAATACTCCTATCTAATTGTCAAGTCAAAGTCCATCACACTAGGTACAACATCATCTTGGTTTCCTATACCTTGATGCATCGTACCACGTGCGTTATCAAACATAAGGAAATTTGGCCCTTTGAAAATCCCAATTCCTCGGCAAGTAATCATCATCATCATTTTCATTTGCATCATCTTGTGTCTTGTTGAAATGAATTCTTTTTTTCTTACTAACCACACTAACAAGGTACTATGGCAGTTGATCATCATCACCATCATCGTCATCGATCCTGCATCCACAAATCATTAGCATATTGCATAAACATATCATATAGGAAACATAAGCATTTCATTTTAATCATCATATAAACAGTTTATCATAACCATTCTTCATAGATAGGTGCATCCATGTCATTGCATTTCACCCATTACATTGCATCGCATGCCATTATATCAATCATCGCATAACATTCATTTGCATTTTATAACCATTTCACATTACCACCTATCACATAAATCATCGCGTAAAGAGAAACATTTCATAATATTTTTTGCATAATCATACATAATAGGTATTTAAGCATTTAATTCATTTGCATACTTGCATAACATCATGACATCATCTCATCACATTACATTCATTACACATCCTCATATCACTTTGCATCACATACATTACATCATCATTTATTATGTTTAGGATAATAACATTTGTTATTCTAAGCATCTCATAGAACCATCTCATTTGCATCATATCACAACCATTACATCATCCATATCATCTCATAAATAGCATCATAAATCATTTATTGCATAAATCATTCCACATAGGCATAAATGTGCAAAACTCATTATAAGCAAAGCACATATGCATCCATAAACAAATATAGGTTACATATCATTTCACATGAACATCATAGATCATATCATTTCACATATCAGACCATCGCATCTGCATTATCATAAATAGACCATCACATTTGCATATCATAGGTTAACATAATATAGATTTGTTAGTCATAATCATAACACATGCATCATCAGAAATAAATGCATCCATAATGACATCATTGCAAACGATACAGAAATAAACCATCCATGCATAAAAGAGAACACATTACATCACATCAAAATCAGCTCATATATATATCATCACATAATTGTCATAGTATAAAGAATAAATTAGATCATTGTACATATGTGTCAATCAGTACAAAGAGCCCATTAGGCTATCAAAAAGGAGCCCATATAGCACAAAAAGTATCATAACATCTTGATCAGGCTCGGTCTCTGTGAATGCTACCCTCGCCTCTGTCACTGTGACCCTCTACTAGTCTATGGCTAGCCTGCTCTAAGTACTCTGGTACCCACTTTGCTCTAGGTACAGTCTCATGGTAGGCCCATTGGTAATACTCTACCTCTTGGATGGCATCCCTATAGGACCGAACTGATACTGTACCCTGGGATGAGGAGGCTGTCATACTCTCTATCTACTGCCTCCAGCCTAGCTCAGTGGCTACCTGTAGCTCTACAGCCTGCCTCTGCTACACGGCTTGATCCCTCTCGGCCCTGAGCTGCTCTCTCTCAGCCCTCGCCTAATCTCTCTTGGCTATCACGGCCTACAGTTGCGTAATCAGTGCATCTCAAGCATCTACCTATTCCTGTGGCTGCACCCGGGGCTGATCCTCATCTCATGGTGGCTCCTACTACTGGTCCTACATGTGTACATCTCCTTGACCTAGTGGGACTGGGGGCACAACTGGTGGATCCTGTCGAATCTCAACCCTCTGTCCTCATCCTCATCTTCTCCCTCTGCCTCTAACTCTGTGTAGATTTGGGTCAACACCTGGAATAGTCAACCGAAGTGGAGGTCAGAACTAGTCCCTATAGACCTGAGTGGTGCCTGGATCTGCTAAACCCTGATCATAAGCCCATGGTCAGACTACTAACTGTCAGAAACTGTCGACTGCCTCTGAAACAGGAATGTACCGCCCCCATGCAACCTGTGCCATGGTGTGGGCAATGACAGCTATATAGTCATCATTAGGCCGATCCTACGACTCTCCAAACTAACATTGCATGTGCCCGGGTAGGTACCTCTCAATCATAGTATGCTCCTACCCCTGCATATACCAGTCATGGCGGCAATAGAATAGTTGATCGGCATTGTCGGCCCATCCAAGCCGACCAAGGTATGGTCGCCAAGTGAAAACCACCATCTCGTCTAAGACCCACCTCCAGTAAGGGATCCCGTGCTCACCGATGTGTGTAAAGGACACACCACCTCTGTATCATGCCACAAGGGGATCATCTTCCCCCATTGGAACTGGAATGACACATGGTCGTAGCACAGAAATGTGCTCCCACACCCAGACATGAAGTAAAGTCACCCCTGCCCCCAGTGCTCTACCGTCCAGGTAAACATACTCATGGAGGTCCCTGTAAAGCTAAGCTAGAAGAACAGGCCCCCATGCGAAACAAACCGGCCTGTCTCAGACCATCCACTCCTAGCAATACCCCTAGCCAAGACTAAAGTATCGCCCTCGTTTGTCTAGGGCAACAAGAACCGAAATGATGGCTACAACCACCCAGCAGTAGGGAGGTGCTACGATCTTGTAGCGCTTTAGCTCTATCTGCCCCTCATAGAATACGATGTCTCATGTGGTGAAGACTCTGTAGTAGGCCTCGTGCCCCTCATCCATGTCAAAAATCGCCTATCGGCCATGAATCGACAATCGTAAAATATGCCAAACGTCCTCCAGAGTGACAATGGCCTTGCTAGTGGAGAGATGAAATGAGGACGTCTCGATGTGCCACCTCTCGACCAGCGCTGACAACATCCCTAGGTGAGTGTGCATGGGTGATGAGTACGCAATGTACCACAACCCCACAACCCCGAGTTGATCCTAGTCCCTGTCGTTCAGGTCTCATAAGACGCCAGCCAAATCTCGCAACCTATGCTCTTGAGAGTAGAGCTCCCTCGCCGCGTCCTGCATCAAGGAAGGTCAATGTGTTAAAAATTTTTGCAAAATTCTCTGCCAAGTGCTCCAAAAGCATATCTAGCGGTGCAACTCATGATAGCGTCGCAGTTTGATTTTAATCAAACTCTGACACTGAGCCCCATAAAAGCAAAATGGCACCGCTGTAGTGTACTTTATCATCTAGTGTCGCAGTTTTCGTGACATGGGTCATGTTGCGTCGCACTTTGTCAAACCGACCCGCCAGCCCTGAGCTCAGCGTCGCAGTTTGTAAACTCTAAACTGCACCGCTGCAGCACAAAATAGCACCGTGTGGCACAGTTTGATTGTCGAGTGGCACTATATAGCGTTGTTGCAGGCTAACCGATCCTTTAAAGCATTAAATAAGGCATTAAATGAAAAGACGAAGCTTGGGTAAGGGTCACATACCGATGCCCCGATGCTAGGTGGCTGCTGGTACGTCTAAACTCGATCGGTGATGTGCAGGGGAAGCTGTCGTTGCACCATATCGTTGGAGAGTTAGAGCTCAAATCTCAAGGTTGCTAGCGAAGGTGTGTGAAAATGACTTGAAAGTGACCCCTCGGGCCCCTTTTAAGCCTAAAAATTAGGGTTTTTTCACCCTATTTCGCTGTCCTACTAGGGTTTTGGACCCTCAAACCACTTTCTATCTGGTTGAGGCTTGCTTTTCATCATTTTATTGCATGTAGACACGTTTTTAACCTCCCAGAGCCTTTTTCAGACCTATCGAGTACTTTGTCCTCTTTTTTTACGAGATCCCCAAAAAAAATGGAATTTTCGTCCAATCTCTCGAGGGGGCATTATATTGGTATATTCTCTCCCACCAGGCAGCAGTGGGGCAAGTTTTAAAATAACAAAAAAATTTGGCTTTGATCGAGATCGTTTATTCTTTGAACCAACGCAATGAGTGCATTGCTTCAAAGAGGGGCAAAATGTAGACACACAAAATATACTAATTGACATTGTGCATCTGATCCTGACTTACTAACATCGTTTCTTCCTAAATCATCTCTCAGTCTAACCATTTAATCAAATCTCCTTATCTGATTAAATTCATCAATATTCCTCTCTTAATTGAATAAATCAGTTTATCTAATTAAGTCAATCTCTTTTGTTAATTAAATCAATTCATCTGATCTAATTATCCCTATTTAATTAAATAATCAGTTATTTGATTAAATCTCTAAAGTCTATCCATTAAATTAAATAAATTAAAACCTTATTTGATTTAGTCTAACACCATCTCTTTTAATTAAATAAATCAAAATCATTATTTAATTAGCCTCTTATCATATTCCTCTCTTATTTGATTTAAATAAATCCATAAATTTGAGTCAAATAGGTCACATCATCTAACCTCTCTCATTAAATTAATTATCCCTTAATTAATTTAATCTCATCTCATGTACCATCCTCTAGAAAATGCAAGTTGCACATGAAAATAGATTTAATTCATTTATTAAATCTCTATTTTTCTCACAAGGCATCTTTTGGAATATTCTCTCAATTTGAATTCAAAAATTCCAAGTCAATATGTACATCCAACAAGGCAAGAAATTCATCTTACATGTCCTTTGCCTTAAGCCAAGTGGCATTTATTGCATTTTCCCTTCCCTCTTACAAGTCATTTCAACAAATTTGAAATTCAAAAATATGCATTTATTGGCACAATCCCCAAATCTTGTACATCCTTCATCCATTCATAGACTGACAAGTGGCATCATGCCATTGGATGAATGTTAGTCCCACATTGCTCAAATTTGAACATTCATCCATCTTGACATTCTATAAATAAGAGGCTAATCTTCTCATTTCATCATCCACAATTTATGCAAAGTTACCATGCTCAAATATCCATCAAATTTTATCAATCATTCTTGAATCATAGTTAGGTTTTTCAGATTTTAGCTTGGAGTACTCTTCAACATCAACAAAGTGGATCAAATCTTCATCAACATATCAAGCTTGCATCTTAGGAATTGGAAAAGGGCCAATTTTCACATCAAATTGGCACCAATTCCCCCATGGGATCATGAGTACCAAGGTTGGGGTTCACACAACAAGTATTTGTGTTCATTATCTTTTCTACCTAACTATTTATTTTAGTATGAGAATTTGATGTGTTATAGTAACAATTTCATACAAGAGCTATTATTTTTCTATGTATTCTTATTGATGCAATTTATGGCTAGAAGATTGTTTCAAAATGTATAGCACCATAACCTATACATGGAACCAATCGAATAAAAGTGAAAATTACAAGAAGCTAGAACATTGGGGGTTAAGATGAAGGATATACAAGTTTTAATATATCCTCTCAACTATTTTGTCATGTATATATACTAATTTATAGTAGGATTTGACTATATAAAAAAGTTTCATACAAAATTTAGTTTTAATTTTCCACAACTAAAGTTCTTTTAGTCCAACTATATTTAAAACACCAAAGTCATACCATAACAAATATAAACTGGTCTATTTTTATAGACCAAAAAATAATTCTATTTCAAACTTTTTGCAGCAATCCTTATAGGAGATAGAGTGAAATGGAAAATATAGTAGCCTAAGATGTCTAAAATTCAAGGGCATGAGTAAACATAAAAATTCAACATATTATGTGTATGAATATTACCCATAAAATGCTTCAGAGCATGACCAAACATCATTACAATATTTTCTAAGACAACTTCAAAAGTAATGGAATCGTCCATACTCACCATCTAAAGTAAAGAGTGTTAAGTCAAATTTGAATAATTCTTCATACTTTGTAGATGGTTAGGAATGAAGTTACTTCCAAATACTTCTTGAATAAAATGATGAAAATCGCTTGTCAAGTTATTTGTCTATGGAAAACACACTCAAATTTGGTTTGAACTTAGTATTGTAGCTCGTCTTCCTAATTTTCAACTTCCTATGTTTTTGAAAGCTATACATGATTCTTATAATTATAAGGACTATGGGGATGTCTATTGCATCCCTAAAAATTATAGAGGAACACTAGTTTGAAATTCCTTATCCATGTTGATGCAAGGGTGGAGTTGACAAACCTACACTCCTTACTCTAGAAATAAACAAGCATATGTTGTAAATAGAGAATCGATACAATTTTTGCAACATTTATACATATTATTTACTTATGGGAAAAATGTGTTGTAATAATAAGAAGTAAGTTGAGATGTCCAATTTTAGATTCAAGTGCAACACCATGGCTAGGTAGAGCATTCCTACAAGTCCAAAAATCAGCTGAAGTCGTTACCTTCCATAAATAGTACCAAAGGAAGTACTACAACCTTCAAATCATAATCAAAAGAATTATCTAATGGATCCTCATAGAAAATTTTAATAATTGAAAAAACAACACAATATTCTCTATGATATATTTCATTTTCCTTGAACTCCATGCTATTCATTTCACTTCAATACCTTCCCCTTTCACACCTTTAAACCCCACTTGCATATGCAAGTTTGTTGAATATATTAATAAATTCAATGTTCAAATTAGATTCCAAATCAAATTGCACCCCATCTACCAGCACAATAATTCCAAACTATAGCCACTAATTTATAAAACATGCAAATATATCTTGCGTCATATGCCAAATCAAAATGCCTTTATCTTGTTTTAATCACTAATTTGATATTTTATTTGGAATCAAATTATGAAATCACATATATCACCAACTGATCTTTATCGTGTTTTAGTGATGGTTGTTTATTTATCAAATGACAAGTAGATAATGACTTGTTTAACCTTTAGACAAATGAAGACAGATTTAGAAAAACAAAAAGAAATTTCTCACTATCTTTATATTGGTGCTTCTTTCAATCTTCAAAATAGCACCATGAAGCCAATAGTATGAAATAAAAATTGTGCATCTTTCCTACACCATTGAAATAAGAATGACCAACAAATAATTTGAATGTCAATCAACAGATTAGAGCAGCCAACAAATGCTCATAAACTAAAAAAAATAGAAACCTTGATCTTCATGCTTTGTAAATAAAAGTTCAATGCAACAACAAACAATAATAGCCCCATTTAATTTCAGTTGTTACTTATGTCATTGTTTCATAGCCACAGAATTCAATGATGCTTTGATACCAATATAAAGCAACAGAATTACAAGAGTATCTTAAAGAAATACATTGCAAACAATAACAAAAATGATGAGGAGTTTTATTATAATCATTTAGCAAATTACATCCAATACATTGGCTTTTTTAAATCCATTGTTTTCTCATGAATAACCACTCTAAATTCCTAAATTCCCTTATGGGAATAACTTCCCAAAAACTAACTATTAATTTATTTATTACTAACCTAATAGCTAATTTATTAAATATAAACTTGAATTCCCTAACATACCTATTAGTAACACAAATAGTGTTATAATTATTTAATATCAATTGTACATATTAAAGAAAGGACAACCACAAAGATTAGAACATCCATGTAAAACCATGTCCCACAACCTAGAGGATGATGCAACACTGCATACTATTTGAGCTCGTAAAAATGACACTCATATTGTTCCACTGACATAGTCATCTATCGTAGAGTATGGAACTCATCACCAGGATGTTTTCGCCAATGATTAGAGAGAAATCTGGCATGGAACCTCTCTAGAAACATCTCCCAAGATATGATACCAATATCAATATGGAGCTTCTGCTCCTCCAATCTCCACCATGTGGAAGCAAATCCTCTTAGGTGCATAATCGCACATCTGGCTCTGGTGTTGCTACCATACGGGTGCATAGCAAAGCATCTGTTCAAGTCAATCAGCCAGGTCTCAGCCTCTAAACCATTGCCTAATCCATCAAATAAGGGTGGTCGAGCTCTCAGTAAATCTCTCATGTGTGCAGCTACCACTGCCTCTGACTGAGCTGGTACATCTCTCTCTCTAACAACAATATGCTCTACTTCCTACCTCGGTCCAAGACGGGCAAGAGTATCCTCTAACAATTGACATAACTGAGTGCCTTCGACCCCTGGTGGATCCAGATATTGAATACCGCCTCCTGAAATATTTTGGGAAGCTTGTTGTTCCTCACAATCAGAATCATGAGAAACATGTGGAGGTGAGTTCTGGTGGCTACCTCCATGTCTGCCTCTATAGCCATGACCACGGCCTCAACCTCTCCTAAGTGGCATGATTCTACACAAACACACCAAAGTGTAAGAAAAGATATACAACTTAAATCCTACACAAACAACTTAATGGTTTCCAAATTAACCCAGAGTTCCCAGTGCTTAAACCTAAGCTCAGATACCAAATATACAATATACAAATAATATATAAAATACATATTATAAATAATATGTATATTATATATTAAATGTATAACATATATATATATGTTATACATATAATATATAGTATACATATTATATATATATGTTATACATATAATATATAGTATACATATTATTTATAATATGTATTTTATATATTATGTGTATATTGTATATAAAACTATATATTATTATGTCCATTTAGTGTTGCATCATCCTCTAGGTTGTGGGACGGGGTTTTACAATTAGGTTAACTTACAGTTAACACCACATGAAAAAATTGGTTATTTTAGCATGCTATGGGGACACAGTTGAACTTCAATTCAGCGTATCACCCAAAGACAGATGGACAGACTGAGAGGGTCAATCAGATCCTTGAAGATATGCTTCGCATGTATGTCATGGACCAGCAAACACAATGGGAGGATTATTTCTATCTTGTAGAGTTTGCTTATAACAACAGGTTTCAGAGTTCTATTGGCATGGCACCTTTTCAAGCCTTGTATGGAAGGCTGTGTTAGACTCCATTGAGTTGGGACAGGTTGGAGGATAGCATTTTATTGGGTCCTGATATGCTTCAGGATATGGAGCAGCAGGTGGTTTGGATCAAAGAGCATTTAGTAGCTGCATAGGATAGGTAGAAGAAGTACGCGGATGCACACCATGTGGATCGTCAGTTTGTTGTGGGTGACTAATTTTTCTTGCGAGTGTGACCGAAGAAGAGTCCAATCCGTTATGGAAAGGGTTCTAAGCTTGCACCTTGTTTTGTCGGGCCTTTTGAGATTCTGGAGAAGATTGGTCTAGTTTCTTACCACCTTGCTTTACCACCCAATCTCTCACACATCCACGATCTATTCCATGTTTCAGTACTTAGACCTTATCATCCAAACATTTCTCATATCCTTGATTGGACTGCTTTACAAGTAGAGGACGGGCAGCTAGCTTTGGAGCCTGTGGCCATTACCCAGCATAGGAGACTCACCCTCAAGGGTTGAGATATTGAGTAGGTGAGGGTCCAGTGGGATCCTAGAGATGACACTTCTGCTACATGGGAAGATGCTACCAAGATGAGGGAGCTCTACCCTTACTTGTTCACAAGCTTCTAGGAGTAAGCCGAATCCTAGGGGGGGAGGATGTGACACCCCTCTGTTTTGTTATGTTTTTCATGATAGCTCAGATACTTTGTTAGACCTTATTTTATGTTATGGTTGTTCTATCATTGATAGTGGAGCAATGATAGACTATATGGATGTGATGATACATCATATGCATGGTGATTATGTTTAATATGCTTTATGATTGCATAGATGCGTAGTTGTGATGACATTGCTCTATATGCTTATTGTAGTTTAATTGATATATTATCTCATTAGTTGATGTGACATTATATTGGTGAAGAGAAGGGTATTGCACCACTCGATTGTGAGTTCCCTATGATTTATGTGATTCTCTCTTCACGGTGTGTATGAATTACTATCTGTATACATGTACGACTCTTGCTTGTGTTGTAGGTTTGCAGGTATAGGATAACGACTTCACCTAGTTTCATAGGTCTGAGCATGTCCACTACTCAATAGTAATGATTGGAAGATAGTAGTGGGCTACTTGGTCATACCTTTACTCTAGTACAGTGTGTCATCAGTTTGAGTCTTCGTCGTATTCCTTACCCTTGTTGTTCTGGGTATTTTATTATTGTGCAAGTTTAATTTTGTAGATTAAAATGTGTGTTTGATTAAGTATTTAATTTATGGTATTATTGATGTGAAAACTTTAGAATAAATAAATAAATAAATTTAATTTAGTTATGTTATTAAGTAATTTTAATTATTTAATTAATGGGAATTAAATAAATAAGATTATTTAAATTTGATGAAATATGTAAATTGTTAATTTTTAAATGCATGTGGTTGGAAAATATCTATGGTGGTTGAGGGAAAAGATATTTTGTGGTGTTAATTGTAAGTTAGAATTTGGTTATCTAATTGTTAGAATTTTATTCTCGGAGGAAAATTTGAGAAAAGGAAAGGAAGTTGTTTTCACGAAAAGGTTTGGGTTTTGTGGGAGAAATTGTGAGGAAATTGTGGATCTGTCTGAGTTTTATTTTAGAATCTTGCTGTATAATTCTTGGCTATGGTTTATTGTGTGTTCTAGAAAGTGGAAATTTTACTAGAGGAAGCTTTGGCAACATTGACAATTTGAAGTTACAGAGAAGCTCAGCAACAATGCTTGAGGCAATAGTTCTTCTGGAACAGGTTCCTTTATTGTTTTTGTGAATTTTGAATTTAATGAGTTGTTTATATTACTGTAATGCAAATTGGAAAAGTTTAGAAAGAAATTTTCATTACTATAGAAGCTTTTGGTTTTTCTTTAAAATAATTTTCGTGAAAATGGATCAACCTCTATAGAATAACATTTTCAGATCCTCTGTGTAAATTGATCATTTGAAATAGATATATACAAAAGGAAATTATAGATCTCTATAGAAAATCATCATTTTGTTTTGGTTTCTCTATTTCTTTTATTTGTCTGGGAAAATGAAAATCATGTAGAAAACTTCTTCTATGAAAATTATTTTCCCATATTGAGCAAATGCTTGGATAAATTTATATATATAAATATATATATATATACATATATATTTAAATATATATGTACATATACATATATATTATTTATATATATTTAGTTATTAAAGATACTGTAAATTTCCTATAGAAATTTGTATTTTGAAATGTAATGGAGAAAAATCACCGTACAGAAAATTATTAGAAATGGAGAAATTTAAAATAAATTTAATTTTTGTTTGGAGGCACTGGGGATTAAACCCCATCGCCACCTCTATATAGTGGTGGGGATGGGCCTGCTATGGCAGTGCCCTCCACACATGTGTGGGGAAGGCGCTGACACAGACAACGCCGTCTCCCATATTAATGCCTGGCGCAATCTGCACTGTGATTTTCGTACGAATGGTTTTTAATGTTTATTTTAATATATATTATATATTTATGTATGGATATATGTTATACATATAATATATAATATACATATTATTATAATATGTATTTTATATATTATGTGTATATTGTATCTATATATATAAATATATATATATATATTTGGAAATTGTATTGTAATTATTTTAAAATAGAATTTGGGAAAAGTATAATTAATTTTATAATTAAATAATATATTAATATGTAGATATATATAATTATATTTAATTATATATATACATATTAAATATATTTATTTAATGTATGAGTAATACAATGATTATTTGAAAAGCATGATTAATTAAATTGAAGTGATTGATTATTTTATTGATGAATTTGAGTTAATCTTATGAGTAGTTGTGAACTGAAAGTAGACTTCATTTAGTTTAAATTCATTGTTGACCTATAAATAGGAATTATGTTTAAATGGTGTGTTTTAAATATGCGATATTGATTGTTGTGGATTTAGGAAATCCGAATAATAGTGCTTTTAATTACTTGAGATTGTTTATTTTAATTTCTAGTGTTATGTAATTGGGCACGGTGGGGAATATTTGTTGTAGAGAAAATATAAGTCTTCCAGATAATAATTGTGACAAGGTTGTTATTTTTGTTAGTCTCCTTGAGATTTTCTTGGGTAGTGCATGTAGTTGGATTCAATATTGGACATCTGTAGGGATGTGTTATCTGTTGTGTTGTGTTATTATCAGTTTGTGCACTGTCTACCCTTGGGTGTAGAATGAGTTATTGTGTTGTTGATAGGGGAGTGGCTTTCAATGAGGCCTGGGACACAAAGTGGTCCCAGGCTAACTCATGTGGAAGTCAGTGTAATCAGTGGAAATTAAATAACCTAATTAGGGGAATGGATAGTTAACATATTTAACTTGATAATTAGCCTTGCTCATTGGCTCAAGAGCTTGTGTTAGACTTGAGATGAGTCAAGAAGGCCTGGAATGGCAAGATCGTTATCTTGTCTTCTCGAAAGATAATTGATTCTGCACTAGTGTGCATGTGGGGTCAGAGTTCATAAGAAGTTACTAGGATAACCCAAGATGGGGGCCGAGACCTAGGAAGATCTCCTTAGGATAACCAATGCAACCTTTGTGATGACACTCCTCCTATAACAACAATCGGTTTGTATTGTACAATGGATGTATTTGATTCAGTGGTTCTGGAAGCAATGTAACCTTATGTTTTGTGTTTATTGGTACAGTGTTGTTTTGTATATTGCCTGTGTCTAGAGGTAGTAGGTTTGTCTTGGTTACCTTTTACTATCTCCTAGCATGGGGGTTGGGCCTACAGGTACCACATGGTTGGGTGGCATGCACCTTACACTGTTGGGCTTTCTCTTCATGTTTGTGATGGCGGGATCTTCTAGTTCGAGGAGCTTGTGTGTTCTATGGATTTGTACTTCTCTTGTATTCATTATAACAAAGGGACACTATGTATTTTTATTCCTTATTTGTAATTGAGGAGGATTCCTTGTGTTGTAATTGTAACATTATGTATGATTTACTCATTGTTGGATTAAATTGTATATATCATTTTTAAGTGGTGTTGTATTAGTGGAAATATTTTCATTACATTTCCATGTTTAATTTATTATGCAATGGGTTAATGCTTTGATGTATGATGCTATCATGCATTAATTTCATATGCTATGTTTTAGAATAATTTTGTAAGTTGTGAATTTCACATGTAGATGTGTTGTGTGGCCTAGAGGATGTATGTGTTAGAGTAGTTTACTTCACTCGTCTTTGCTACTCTTTCTAAGAAAAAAATTAGTTGTGCTTCCTCAGTGTTGCATCGTCCTCTAGGTTGCGAGATGAGATTTTACACTTGGTATTAGAGGAAAAATTTGAGAAAAGGAAAAAATTGGTTATCTAATTGTTATTTTAGCATTGAAGGTGCTAACATAGACAGTGTCATCTCCCATATTAATGCTTGGCATAGTTTGCACTGCAATTTTCGTACGAATGGTTTTTAATGTTTATTTTAATATATATTAGAAATTTATGTATGGATATATGTTATACATATAATATATAATATACATATTATTTATAATATGTATTTTATATATTATGTGTATATTATATATATATAAATTTGGAAATTGTATTGCAATTATTTTAAAATAGAATTTGGGAAAAGTATAATTAATTTTATAATTAAATTATATATTAATATGTAGATATATATAATTATATTTAATTATATATATACATATTAAATATATTTATTTAATGTGTGAGCAATACAATGATTATTTGAAAAGCATGATTAATTAAATTGAAGTGATTGATTATTTTATTGATGAATTTGAGTTAATCTTATGAGTAGTTGTGAACTAAAATTAATCATTTAGTTTAAATTCATTGTTGACCTATAAATAGGAATTATGTTTAAATGGTATATTTTAGATATGTGATATTGATTGTTTTGGATTTAGGAAATCTGAATAGTAGTGCTTTTAATTACCTGAGATTGTTTATTTTAATTTTTAAGTGTTATGTACTTGGGCACGGTGGGGAATATTTGTTGTATAGAAAATATAAGTCTTCCAGATTATAATTGTGATAGGGTTGTTATTTCTGTTAGTCTCCTTGAGATTTCCTTGGGTAGTGCATGTAGATGGATTCAATATTGGACATCCATAGGGATGTGTTATCTGTTGTGTTGTGTTATTATCAGTTTGTGCACTGTCTACCCTTGGGTGTAAACTGAGTTATTGTGTTGTTGATAGGCGAGTGGCTTTCAACAAGGGTCGAGACACAAAGGGGTCCTAGGACAACTCGTGTGAAAATTAGTTTAATCAAGTGGAAATTAAATAATCTATATTAGGGATAGAGTAGCTTAATACATTTAATCAGATAATTTAGCCTCGCTCATTGGCTCAAGGGCTAGTATGAGACTTGAGATGAGTTGGGAAGGCTTGGAATGGCAAGATCGTTATCTTGTCTTCTTGAAAGATAATCAATTTCGCATTGGTGTGCATGTGGGGCCGGAGTTCGTAAGAGCTTACCAGGATAACCCAAGATGGGGGCTAGGACCTAGGAAGATCTCCTTAGGATAACCAATGCAACCTTTGTGATGACACTCCTCCTATGACAATAGTCATTTGTTTTGTACAGTCATTGTTCTTGATTCTATGATTCTGGAAGCAATGTAACCCTATGTTTGTATTTATTGGTATAGTGTGGTTTTGTACTTTGCTTGTGTTAGAGGTAGTCGGTTGTCTTGGTTACTTGTTACTATCTCCTAGCACAGGGGCTGGGCCTATGGGTACCATATGGTTGGGTGGCGTGCACCTTACACTATTGATATTTCTCTTCCTATTCATGATGGTGAGATCTTGTTGTTCGAGGAGCTCGTGTGGTTCTATGGATTTTTACTTCTCTTTATTCATTGTAACTATGAACATTATATATTGTATTCCTTATTTGTAATCAAGGAGGAACCCTTGTGATGTAATTGTAACATTATGTATGATCTTTTCACCGTTGGATTAAATGGTGTATATTTTTTTATATGATGTTGTATCTATGGAAATATGTTCATTAATTTTCTATGTGTTAGACTTATTTTGCAATGGATTACTGCTTTGATGTATGTTGTATTATGAGTTATTTCCATAAACTATGTTTAAGAATATTTTTTTAAGTTTGGAATTTCACATGTAGACATGTTGTGTGGCCTAGAGGTTGTATGTGTTAGAGTATTTTACTTCACTAGCCATTGTTACTCTTTTTAAGGAAAAAAAATTAGTTGTGCTTCCGTAGTGTTGCATCATCCTCTAGGTTGTGGGACAGGGTTTTACAATCCAAATCAACAAGTGATAGCCTAGAAACCAAGATACATCATCATATAATCAATTATCTGTACTACCAAATTCAAATATAGATTACATTTCTCATAAATATTTTCTATATATTTAATCGAAACATTTATTTTACACATTGTTTGTTTGATTTAGTGTTTGTAAAGTGCAACATATAATACATAGTTCTTGTAATTTGTTAATTCCTTTTTAATTAATTGCCATGTTTTGCTCATTCATTTACGTGCTTACCTTCTTATGTCCTACTTCAACTTATACATATATTTCATCCACTCATGCCAAGTCATGGCTACACATTCAAATACTCCTCACATCATACAACTTTCTAGTGGCAATACGACCACTATACAACAAAGCCCCTCCATTCCAATGCATCCAACACTAGCAGTATTAGAGTCATCATCTATTGTTAATAAACCTAACCCTATTCACACAAATGTTCAACATCTGGCTGCAAATGTATCTAATAGTTGCCTCAACATTGTTGAAAAATTCAAACTTGCATGTCAGACAACAAATCCTATTCAAGAAATATATCTTGCATGTCAGACAACAAGTCAGATACCACAATGTTATCTTTTGCACTTTTTTTTGTAGTGTAGAAAAATGTGTACCTTGCTTGACATGGGAATAATTAATGCTAAATTGGACCTAATGTCACTTTGATCTAGTGTTGTGAGGTATTTTACACATCCACATTAGGTCTTGGGCCTTCTTTAAGCTAAATTAACCTAACTCTATCCTAATTTAATATTGTAAAATGTATTTATTTACATATTCACATTAAATTTGGGAGGTTTGTAAATCAAGTGGACCTAATCTAGTCTTGTAATGTTTTTTACACCTTCACATGGGACTTAGGGCCCTTTTAAGCTAAATAGACTCAATTTTTCCTTAATTTAAAGTGTTGTAAAGTGTATTTATTTACACTTTCACATTGGATTTTGGGCTTTATGCATTTATGACCTTTATGTCATCATTAATAGGCCCCTATGACCCCATTTTGTGTATCCCAGAGTATATTTTGATAAAAAACCTAACAAAATAAACATATAAACCTAGATTCTTTACTCCTCGACATCTTAGCTGGCAAAATAGCCCTTGTTGGACCCATTCACCACCTTGGGAAAATGAGTCCCATCTAAGTGGGACTCATTCTCCCAAGATGGTGAATGAGTGTCATTTAAGTTATTTTTGAGGTTTGAGGGGGAAAATTGGGATTTAATTTTAAATTTCATCAATTTCGGCCTTGGGGATCAAATTAATGGTCATTTGAGTGGCTTTAATATATAAGAAAACTTTCTGATGTAGGAGCATCCTTGGTTCTTGGCAATCTTGCATCAACCAAAAAATATTTTCTTTTAGTTTTTATGTTCTTGTTCAGTTCTTGTTTAGTTCAAGTTGGTGGATCTATCATATTTGCTCACCAGACCCTATGGATCTATATTTTTGTCGTAGACATGTTCATTTCCATTATTCCAAGATTTGAGCATGATTGGATCTTTTTCTGGCAAGTTACCACTTCCAGATTTTGTGGCAGTTTCTTGAACTGGCACCAGAATAATTTTCAAACCCAACAACTAGTTTGATTGCTTGTGGATCTTTCCTGTAACTTATGAACCCTTATGGTGTGATTCGAATTGTTTCATGGAGTGTTCCCAGCCTTAATTATAGGTCCACACTTCATCCTATGCATTCACCAAGGGGTTAATTCAAATTTGAGGCCGACCTATGCATGCACACATTACATTTTCTTTCATTGGAGATTGTAATGATCTTTGGCTGATGCGGATGATTCTAGATCTGTGGATGTGATCTATAAATCTTGTAATAGATCATTAGGAAAAAAAAAGTTGATTATATAGAATAATATAGATTTTTATAAGATTTTCACACACATTGAGGAGCATATAGGAAGATGGTATTTTGAGCATGTTATATCAGGCTTGTGAGCCCAATATGTAAGCACGGATGTTGTTGGCTATTTGTATTTGAAATTTTTGTTAATAAGAATGTTTGAATTTGAATTTTCCTCCATACTTTGTGTTGCACAGTCTAGATTGTTCTCTATGAGGATCCTCCTACCGTGGTGGCACCAGATTGGTATCAGAGTGAGGTTTGTTCCATGAGAGATCACCAAAATTCACGGAGTCCTATTGAAGATTTGTTGTGGGGTGGTGAACTAAGGATCTGACCTGCATCTGTAGAGGACTTGTGTAAAGATGGTAGAAAGAAGAAATGTTAGAGGGAATGGAGCGTGTGGAAATGCAGACCCAGCTTTAATGGAGATGTTGAGAGGAATTTCTACTAGGTTAGATGCAGTCAAAACGGCCCAGAGTAGAGGTTCACTGGTTGATGATGTGAGTGATGAAGAGGTAGAAGGATAAGAAGAAGGGGAAAGAGAAGATCAACCTGGCCTAGATTAGGAGAAGAGAGGTTCATAAGAGCCCTAACTAGAGTAAATACTAAACCACATTTCAATCCATCAGATTATAATGGTAAGTTGGATTTAGATGAATTGCTTGATTGGATAATGGAGATGGAGAAGTATTTTTATTTTGAAGGTATCGCTGAAGATAGGAAGGTGAAATTTTCTTGCAAAAAGTTGAAAGGAAATGCATCCCTTTGGTGGGAACACTTGCAAAAAGATAGGTGAAGAATGAAAAGAAAAGATAAGATCATGGGATTGGAAGGTGAATAAGTTAAAGACAAAGTTTATGCCTATAGATTATCATATCAAGTTGTTCTGAAAGTTGAAAAATTTGAAGCAGGAGTTAAGTGTGACATAGTATACTGGGGATTTCTACAAGTTGAATACTAGATCTGGACATTCAAAGGATGAGATCGAACAAGTAGCCAAATATGTGAATGGCTTCAGACCATCTATATAGGATGAAATTAGTTTGATCAAGTTGTAGAATGTGGAAGAGGCATATCAATGGTCCCTAAAAGTAGAAGAGAAGTTGAACAAAAGACATGAGAAGAAACAAAGAGGAAGAGGTGGAAGATTTTAGAGAGGAAGAAATTTTACTAGAGGAGAAAGAGGATATTTTGTAGATTAGAGTAAAGATAAGGAAGTTAGTAAGAATGATAATTCATATCGTAGAGATGATGGAAACTCTTACCAGAGAGGAGGATATGGTGGTTACTGGAATAAGAGTTATAGAAAAGATGATAAGGAGAAAAGAGTATTCAAGGGAACTTTTTTTAAATGTGGTGGAGAAGGACATAGAGAATTTGAATGCAATTAGGGAGAGACAAGTAGAAAGACATAAAAAAATAGAAGAATAACCTTTGTTGAGGAATATCATGCCAAATCATCTAACAAACTAGAAGATGAAGAAGTGTTGGTGAGTAGAAGAGTATTGTGTCAAAGTGAGTTGAAGCAGGAACCATTGCAGAGAAAGAATTTGTTTCAGACCAAATGCAAGGTAGCTGGTAAATTTTGTAGAGTGATTGTTGACAGTGGAAGCTCAGAGAACTTGGTTTCTAAAGAAATGGTGACCAAATTGAAGTTGGAAAGATTGAAACACTCGAAGCCCTATCAGATAGCATGGATTCAAGATGAGCATAAGATATTGGTAACTGAACAATGTTTGGTAAAATTGAAGATAGGAAATTATCATGATGAATTTTTGTGTTATAGCATGCCCATGGATGTATGCCATGTTTTGTTGGGAAGGCCTTTGTAGTATAATAGACAGGCTATTCATGATGGAAAGAAGAACACATATACCATTGTTGCTAATGGGATGAAACAGAGTTTGTTGCCATTGGAGGATGTTATTAAAGTAGAGGTTTGTATGAGTGCTAAAATTTGTTTGGTTGATTTTAGGAGATTTTTGGATGGGTTGAGACATGAGAACATGTGTTATGCCTTGATTCCTAAGAAGGCTAAAGACTTGAAGCATGTAGAAGAACAACTGGAGGAGATAAAGGAGATACTGACAGAATATGAGATCATTTCAGATAATGTACCTGATGGATTACCACCTGTGAGGAGTATTAGTCATTGCATGGATCTGATTCCTAGAGTTAGTTTTCCTAATAAAGTAGCACACTAGATGACACTTGCAGAGAATGAAGAGTTGAATAGACAAGTGAAAGAGTTGTTGAGCAAGGGTTTGATTAGAGAAAGCTTAAGTCCATGTGCAGTACCTATTGTGTTAGCACCTAAGAAGGATGGAGAATGGTGGATGTGTATAGATTCTAGAGCCATAAATAAAATTACGGTGAAGTATAGATTTCCTTTTCCTTGGATGGATGACATTATGGATTGTTTGAGTGGAGATAAATACTTTACAAAGATAGATTTGAAGATTGGATATCATCATATCAGAATCAGAGAAGGGGATGAGTGGAAAACAACATTCAAGACAAATGAAGGATTGTATGAGTGGTTGGTGATGCCTTTTGGACTAACAAATGCACTAAGTACTTTCATCAGGCTGATGAATGAGGTATTGAAGAAATTCTTGGGTAAGTTTTTGATTGTTTACTTGGATGATATCTTGATTTTCAGTAAGACTAGAGAAGAGCATTTGTTGCATAAAAGACAAGTTTTGCAAAGGTTGAGAGAAGAGCAGTTGTTGATAAAAATTAAGAAGTGTAGTTTCATGAAGGAAGAATTGGTATATCTAGGATTTGTGATATTTGTGGATGGATTGAAGATGGATCCTGAGAAGGTAAGAGCAATAGTTGAATAGACTACACCAGAAAGCATTGGAGAGGTAAGATCATTTCATGGATTGTCTAGTTTCTACCGAAAGTTCAATAGGAATTAAAATTCTATTTGTAGTCCTATGACAGAAACAATGAGAGGAGATAAGAAAGATTTTAAGTGGACCTCTCGAGCAGACCAAAGTTTTGAGTTGTTGAAGCAGAAGGTGACTAAGCAGTCTTTGTTGGATTTACCAGACTTTAACAAGGTATTTCAAGTATATTGTGATGCAAGTGGAAGTGCAATTGGAGCAATATTAAGTTAAGAAGGAAGACCAGTAGCTTATTTCAATGAGAAATTGAATGATTCTAGGAGAAGATAATCAATGTATGATCAAGAGTTTTATGCCATAGTTCAAGCCTTGAAGAAGTGGAGACATTACTTGTTTCCTAAGGAGTTTGTGTTGTATACGGATCATCAGGCATTGCAATATTTGAATAGTCAAGGTAAGTTGAATCAGAGACACATGAGATGGGTGGAATTCTTACAGAGTTATACTTTTATTTTGAAGCATAGGAGTGGAAATTCAAATAGATTTGTTGATTCTTTGAGTAGGAGAAGGAATTTACTAGCAGAGTTGAGAGTGGAGGTATTAGGCTTTGGTGAATTGAAGAACTTGTATGAGGAAGACCCAGATTTTATAGAACCTTGGAGACCTTGTAAAGAGCCAATCTTGGAGGATAGGAGTTAGTGGTTGGACTATTTAATTCAAGAGGATATGTTGTTCAGAGGAAATCAGCTGTGTATACCCCATAGTTCAATGAGGGATAACTTGGTGAAAGAAAAACATAGTGGAGGATTGGCAGGACACTTTGGAATTGATAAGATAGTAGCATTCATAAGTGAGAATTAATTTTGGCCATAGATTCATAAGGATGTTAGGAAATTTGTACAAAATTGCAAAATTTGTCAAGTTGCAAAAGGGAGTAGTCAAAATGTTGGATTGTATAAGCCTTTGACAATTCCAGAGAGACCTTGGGAGGATATCAACATGGATTTCATACTTGGTTTGCCAAAGACACAAAGAGGTAATGATTCTATATTTGTGGTGGTGGATATATTTTCTAATATGGAACATTGCATACCTTGTAAGAAGACAACAGATGTAGTACATGTAGCAAACTTGTTTTTCAAGGAAGTGGTCAAATTGCATGGATTACCTAGGAGTATTGTTTCAGACAGAGATACAAAGTTTGTTGGTTACTTTTGGAGGACACTTTGGAAGAAGTTAAAGATAGATTTGAAGTTTAGTTCTACTTTTGACCCATAGACTGATGGACAGAAAGAGGTAGTAAATAGGATTTTTGGGAATTTGTTGAGATGTTTGGTTGGAGAGAAGACCAGAGGTTGGTATTTAGTCCTTGCACAAGTGGAGTTTGCATACAATAATTCAGTGAACAGGAGTATTAGAAAGACACCTTTTGAGATTGTTAATGGAGTCCATCCTAGAGGTATATCAGTGTTGTGAGACATCAGTAAGGAAGATAAAAGGAGTGTAGATGCAAAGAAATTCACAAAACATATGAAGAAAGTGCGTACTCAAGTAAAGGAGCAATTGGAAGATATGAACTAGAAGTATAAGGAGCGATCAGATGAAAAAGGAAGCATAAGGAGTTAAAAGTTGGAGATGAAGTGATAGTGTATTTGAGAAAGGAAATATTTCCAGTTGGTGCATACAATAAGCTCAAGATGAGGAAGTTTGTACCATGTAAGATTCTAAAGAAATTTGATTCAGGAAATGCATATGAAGTAGAGTTATTGGATGGCATGGGTATATCACCTATATTCAATATTGTAGATCTACATCAGTACCATGAAGCAGAATTCAATGAGGACAGTAAAGCAAAATTGGAGAATCAGTTTCCTAAACATCAATTAGATGAGATAGAATAAGTTTTGGATACTAGAGATGGGAGGAAAACTCATGGAAGATAGTACAAAGAGTATCTTGTGAAATGGAAAAGCAGACCAATGGAAGATTCTTCTTTGATTTCTTAGGTTGAGGTAGACCATCTTGGTTTTTCTTTATCCCTAGAAAAGTGAGGGACTCACTTTTCAATAACCCCAGATGTCTGATGTAGGAGAATCCTTGGTTCTTGGCAATCTTGCATCAACCAAAAATATTTTTTTTCAATCTTTCTATTCTTGTTCTATTCATGTTCAGTTCAAGTTGGTGGATTTGTCATATTTTCTTGCCAGACCCTATGGATCTATTTTTCATCATGGACATGTTCATTTCCATTATTCCAAGATTTAAGTGTGATTGGATCTTTTTTCGGAAAGTTATTGCTTCCAGATTTTGTGGCAGTTTCTTGAATCGGCATTGGAATAATTTTCAAACCCAATGGCTATTTCGATCGCTTGTGGATCTTTCTTGTAACTTGTGGATCCTTATGGTGTGATTTGAATTGTTTCATGGAGTGTCCCCAACCTTAATTATAGGTCCACACTTCATCCTATCCATTCACTGAGGGGTTAATTCAAATTTGAGGATGACCTATTCATGCACATGTTACATTTTCTTTCATTGGAGATTGTAATGATCTTTGGCCAACGCAGATGACTCTAGATCTATGAATGTGATATAAAGCTTGTAATAGATCATTAGGGAAAAAAAAGTTGACTATATAGAATAATACAGATTTTTATAAGATTTTCACTCACATTGAGGAGCAAATAGGAAGATGGTATTTTTAGCATGTTGTATCAGGCTTGTGAGCCCAATCTATAAGCCTGGATGTTTCCAGCTATTTGTATTTGAAATTTCTAATAATAAGAATGTTTGAATCTACATTTTCCTCCATACTTTATGTTGCTTCTATTGTGTGACTCTTGTTGCACGGTCTGGATTGTTCTCTTTGAAGACCCTCCTACCTGTTGATGGTCCAAGTGGCATAGCAACATGCAAATAGAATATTGCTACTCTGTTTCTTCTGAAAGAGAAAGATGATCACATGGATATCTTAGCTCCCAAGGTCCTTGTAGTTGGTTCTCAACTATGCTAATGTTTCTCAATTAGTCAATGTAACAGTAATATTCAAGGGGCCTGCTGGTGTTGAGCTTCTGGATTGTTCTACGATCAAGCATGAAATAAACACTAATTTAATAGGGGTTTTTTAAGAAACATAAAAAGATAGATCAGAGTTTTGAAATAGAAAATAACAATAATTCATCCAACCAACCAGACTTGTTATTCTTCAAGGAATTGTAAACTAAAATCGAAGAATAAAATTAACTTGTGATTAACACGCAGTTGCATTCATCCACAGTGTTGATTTTAATAATAGATTGCTAGCTACTATTTTAAATAAAACATGAAAAATAACATTACATTCCTTGAAGGCTTCATAAATCAAATGATTAATTGCAGACAAACACCATTCTAAAACACAATTTGAAGTAGATTAAGGTCTGATTGCTTCTACTAGTCATGAAATAGATAAGCAATAATTACAAAGCTAGCACAATCACCAGTGTACAGAGAATCTGTGACTCCAGATTGTTTCCATCTACACTAAG
Source organism: Sequoia sempervirens (assembly GCA_007258455.2). Lineage (NCBI taxonomy): Eukaryota > Viridiplantae > Streptophyta > Pinopsida > Cupressales > Cupressaceae > Sequoia > Sequoia sempervirens. The sequence continues at coordinate 963,149,591 of VDFB02281492.1, read as the reverse complement.
AAAGCTTGGGAAATACATTACAGCCAATACTGAATCTAACTACTAGACAAGAAGACAAAAGAAGCTCTCATTACTAAGAATCAAGATGCAACTCTATCTCCTTCTGCTTCAAAAAATTCCTACTCTATTACTGCTCTTAACTTTTTAACCCTTATTTTTTAATTCCAATCCTCACTATCTCTTAAAAGTTCTACCTTTTATAAAGAGGCCAGAATGCCTTATATACAGGATGTACCAAAAGGAACGCACTGGCTACTGTTTTAGGGTTTTTACAAAATATCTGCTAACTGCAGGAGAGTCAGCTCTCAGATCTTTTTGAAAAGAATCAATGTTGCATTCAATGAGAAGCCCTGCAGTCCAAGTCGGTGATGGCTTGACCTCAAGAGAAGCCTTTAGATCTTTTTGTAGCTGCAGCATTTACTCTCCTGTCTTTGTGTCCATCTTTGAACTCCTTCACAGAGCTGTCTTGAATGCTCCAAAGTATCACCATGAATACTAGCCTCCCTCTGCTAGTGATCACTATAGTTGTCCCTGTGAGTCATAGTTGTTTCTTTCCCTCGGCCTTCCTCATGTTTTAGACCTTTGTTGCAGGTTGAACGTCTTCTGGCACATCATCAGGCCTCCCTGTAGATTTGAACATTTCATCTGAGCTGATCCATAGCCTCCCTAATCTCAGAATGAATCCATCCCACCTACATTCTGTTGGTCTTCTTACACAGGGATGGTCAATCGGTCAAACTGTTACTGGTCCGCCCCTTGAGCTTACTCTAATTGTTTAGACATATGCCACGCGAGCTTTTCAGGCGGTCAAAAATTGGTCCATATTGAATCACACATCGGTGAGACACTAATTGTGTCTCCCTGATGCGATTATATCGCTTTTATCAACTATCAACATGACATTAGACAATCGGCAAGACGTTTCGGCAAGCCAAAGAAGTCATATCAAGCTCATGAAAACCATCGGTAAGATAGTCACTGGTCGGTGGGACATTATAGCGAACCCCTAAATCCTCTGGCGAGCTCATTTTTCATGTCAGGGAGACTATCGCTTGTCACTGTGACCTTATGGTGAAGCCTCTTCTTTCATTTGGAGTCTCCTTGACTTCCTCTTATTCCCCCAAGCTCAAGCCCCTTTTGCTTCGGTATGATTTTCTTTCTTCACCAAGACCTTTTGGCGAAGGCATGATCCTTTGCCGAGCTCCATTTCTTTCAGTGGGGTCTCCTTTCTGTCGGTAGGACATTCCATGGTCAGGGAGACCTCTCGGAAATGATGTTGTCCTTTGTCCTGACCATTCCTCCATCGCCCAGACTAGGGATCATCGGCGAGACCTTTCACCGAACTCGTTTCCTTTCACCGAGACATCTCTATTGGTGAAACCTTTCACTGAAGCCACTCCATTTTGCCAAGCGCTAACTTTCTCTGAGCTCCTCCTACCTTTTTGGTGAGACTTATGCTAATCGGCCAGACCTCCTGTCGAAGGAAAAATTATTGTCGGGCTCAGATTCTTAGGTGGGACCTTCCTCAGTTGGTGGGACTTCATTCGATCGGTGAGACTCTATACCAACCGAAGCTCCCTTTTTCTAAACTCTATTGTCGCCAAGACCTCCCTTGTGGTCATACTGATATGCTTTCCTTCACTCCACTTGTGTCACCATAACATTCCCCTATTGAGGAGACGTCTTATAGATACATTATGTTTCGCTGAGGGATCTCCATAAGCACACCTTTTTTCACAGTGACAATCCTGTTCTCTACTCGATGAAGTAGCATGTCAGTGGGAACATTCTGGGTCGGTGAGATTGCAGGGCCTCATACCGATAGACCCCCCTTTGTGCCTTGTCAGTGTGACCAAATGTATTCGACAAGACCTCCCTCCGAAGGAAAGTCTTTTGCCGAAAGGCATACCTTTATCAGTGATCAATAAGACACGAAGACACTCGGGGAGACCCTCCACCGAAGACATAACTCTTGCCGAAGTGTCAACCCGACCCTTGCTAGTTGGTAGGACATAAAGAAGTCGTCGAGACTTCACCCCGAAGTCAAAATCTCCTGCCGATGTGTATGCTCTTTGCCGCCGGTCGGTGAGACATAAGGATCTCGCTGAGACCCTTCACTGAAGGAAAAATCCCATGTCGATGGGAAGCTCCTAGTCACTGGGACTCTGATTGATGTCTTGTCGATTGATGCCTGCACATGAATTGCACTCGCTGTGACATCTCTGGGGTCTTGCCGACCTTTGCCTTAGCTGATTTTTGTGACCAACTGGATTGGGGAATGCATTCTAGCTAAGCTCCCTTGGAAAATATCATCAAGTGTAGGATTTAATTCTGCAAAACAAATGCTTCCATTAGTCCCCAAAGCATATAAAATATATTAAAATAAACTATCCTGTTGCTTATGATTATTTCATTGAATACTTGGCAAGAAGGAAACCAATTCAAGTTGAGACAGAACCAAGATTTAAATCAGACAGAACAAAGGACAAACCTAGGCAGAAAATAGAAGTACCCCCAAGAAGAAAGCAAGTAACCAAAAGCAAAAGAAACTAGAAAGAGAAAGGGGGACCCATTTTGTTCCAAATCAAAATGGGGTGGTTATGCAAGGCATAACAAATGGCGACTCGGCTGGGAAAATGGTTTAACCATTTTCAAGAAGCTGAAGGATTCAGCTACCCAAAACTCATGGTTTATGACATCACAATTCCAGTTGAGTCAGTTTCAACAAACAAGGTTGAGCTAGAATCTCAAATGTAAGCCAACAGTAACTAGCCTTGAATTCATGTGTGTGTGCTTGATAGTGCATCATCCTTTCATAAAGTTTTCCTCATCTTTTGAGCAATAATGTGCAAGATTTGAGCTACATGAGTTGATTCCCTTTAGCTGTTGTGCAATGATATCCTAAGCATTGCTCCACTGCCAGTCAGGCATCCATAGCCCCGACAGAGATACCTCTAGTTTCCTCACAGCATTGCTCTACTACCAGTCAGGCGTCCATAGGCCCGATAGAGATACTAGAATCACCCATTCATATTGAATCATTTTTCTCTTTAGATAATTCTTTTCCTTTCTCTCTCTTTCTTTTTTGTTTTCTCATAGAGTTTCAGATATTTCATTTAGTTCTTTTTCAATATGTCAGATGTTTAATATATGATCCGGGTTGAAAACTACCATGGACCTCATAACAACACTTGGGAGATCAAATTTTTCACTCAAATCTTGCAACACTACCACTCTAGGACAAATATATCGATACAAAGGAGATGGTCTTAATGATTTGTGGCAGATTCAGAGGAGCTAATGAAAGTTACTTACTTTGCACCTTGTTTTCAAGACTTTCCACAACTCTTATTGGCAATGGGCATAAAAAAAAGAGCTTAGGACAAAATCACCCAGTCAGCAGACCTAAAAATATCTAAACCACTTCTCTCCTTGTGACCATAGTATATTTTAGATAACAACCCACAGTTCTAGATGGAAAGGATAGATCAACCCCAAAGAATAAAACAAAACAAAAACCACAGAACAAGGGAAACAAAAAGACAAAAAGGAAAGACAAACAAAGAGCGAATTACTTACACAAAGAGCAACAGATTATTTACAAGCAGAAACATAGAAACTATTTACATAAATACAACTTATTTACAAACAAGAGACAAACAAAATATTTACATAAAGAACAATGAATTATCTACATGCAAAATAGAAATTAACAAGCTTTATGACTCAAAATAGTGCTTGAGAAACTGCCCATTGACAAGCAAGGGGACAGGTTCTCCAATTAGAGTACTTAGTTGGAAAGCATTTTCCCCTAGGATCTCAGCAATCTGATAAGGACCTAGCCAGAGTTTGTCAAACTTTTGGTGACTGCCTTTCTTTTCACTAGCCTTATCCCATAGCAATACCAGGTCAGATATCCTAAAAGCTTTGATTTTGGCTCTTTTGTCAAACCAATGTTTGACAACAGCCTAGTGCTTAAAGAATTATTGCAAGGCGACATCTCTCTGTTCTTCTAATTTCAACAAAGCAACTATTCTGACTTCTATCCTATTGTCACTAGAGTATAATTTCTACATGAACTCAAGGATAGGTATCTGCAGATGGATAGGGAATACAGGCTCTTGGCCATATACCAGTTTGAATGGTGAGGTGTTTAAAGCAGCCTTAATCCTAGTCCTATCTGCCCATAATGCAAATCTCAGCTGGGTATGCCAGTCCCTAGGGTTATTTTCTAACAATTTTTTAATTAACCTTAAGAGATTCTTGTTGGTTGACTCTGCTACTCCATTGCCTTGTGGGTAATAATTTGAAGAATACTTTAAGACAATCTTGTGGTCATATGCCCAAGAAATAAACTCAGCAGAAGAAAAGGCAAATCCATTGTCATATACCAGAGTGAAGGGTACCCCAAACCTTGTACTGATGCACTCAGTGAGGAACTTGATCACTACCTTTGTGGTGCTATTCTTGCAAGGTATAGCCTTTGTCTACCTCGTGCAGTAGTCAATAGTAGTCAGGATAAACTTGTGTCTTGCAAAAGAATTCAGGTTAATTACCCCAATGAAATCTAGTGCCCATTGGGCAAATGGCCTTACCTCATAGACGGGCTGCAAAGGCATGGTTGAATGGCGTTCCCTTGGTGCAGAAACCTAACAGATGTGACATGTCCTCACATGTTGATGGACGTCTTTGAATACATAGGGCCAGTAATAACCAGATCGGAGGATCTAGTGTGCCAAAGAGTCTGCAGACCCATGACCTGTGCCATGTTTCCCATGAAACTCAGAGATCACATGTTTAGCCTCTTGATGATCAAGACATCTCAAGTATACTCCTTTGAAATTCTTCCTGTATAGCAACCATCCTTTGAGCATGTAATGAGAACTCTTTAGTCTTAGGGATCTCCTTTGAGTGGCATTCATTCCTTTTGGACATTGATTGTTGAGCATAAAGCAAATGATATCAATATACTAGGGGTCATTAGAGAAAGACTGGGTTGTGTATTGCTAACAGATGACGTTATCATCAGCGTTCGCCATGGACTTGGACAAACCTGTGCCCCTGACTAGTTTCATAGGGTGTATCTCTAGATCGAATTCTTGTAGGATGGCCATCCATTTGCCTCTCCTTTCTCCCAGCTCGCTCTGTATGAGTAGGGACTTCACAACCGCGTCAGGAACTACAGTGACGACTTGGCTTCAAAGGATATAATGCCAAAACTTATTGACAACCCAAACTAGCGCGAAAGCTTGCTTCTCAAGAGGCGGGTATTTGATTTCCATGTTTTTGAATGGAGAGCTCATGAACGCAATCAGTCTCTCCTCTGTCTCTTCTCTTCGTTGAGTTAATATAGCTGCATAGGAATGGTCAGAGGTAAAAGAATAGATGTAAAATGGTCTCAGGTAGTCTAGGCTAGTGAGAATGGGCGCTTCTGAAATGGATCATTTGACTTATGAAAATGCGGCCTTTGCTTCATCAGTCCACTCTACCTTGGCATCCTTTTTCATCATTTGGTTCAGTGGTTTCATGATTTCAGCAAAGCCCGTGATAAACCTTCTCACAAAGTTAATTTTCCCAAAGAAAGACCTCATTTATTTCTTGCTTCCTGGCCGAGTGATCTTCAGAATGGATTCGACTCAATCTAGATTGATTGAAATCCCCTTTTTAGAAATTACATGTCCCAAGAGCCTTCCTTTAGAAACTCCGAACATGCACTTGTTGGGATTTAGTGAGATTACATACTGGATTCACCTCTGAAGAACCTTGGCTAAATTAGCAGCATGGTTTTGGTCCTTGGAGAACACTTTCAGGTCGTCCATATAGATAATGATGCACTTACCGATTAGGTCCCTAAACACTATGTCCATGGCGCACTAGAAAGTTGCTCCAACATTTATCAGACCAAATGGCATCCTTCTATATGCAAAAGTTCCCCATTTGGTAGTGAAGGTTGTCTTCATTCTGTCTTCATAGTCGACCATTACCTGATTATATCTAGAGTAACCATATAGGAATGATATCATTTGAGATCCGTTGACAATCTTCAGAACTTCATCGAGAGAAGGAAGTGGATAATTATCCTTTTCTGAGGCTCTATTCAAATTTTTGAAGTCGACACACAGCCTGATCTCCCCATTTTTCTTATGAACTGGGACTAAGTTAGCCACCCAGGTTGAATGGCATACAGGGAAAATTATCCTTCCAAGAGTAATTTATGAACTTCTTTATAGATCAATGGTTCAATCAGGGCATTGATAGGGCACTGCTTCTATCAGAAGGGTTTAGCTTCGAGCTTCAAGAGAATAGTGTGAGTCATAACCGAGATATCAAATGTCTTTAAGTCTTCATATGCCCAAGCAATTGTAGAAATATCTTTCTTAAGTGTTGTCAATATGTCTTTTCTGATTGCTTCAAGGCAGGCTTTCCCTATGTAGACATTCCTTTCAGGACCAGAATCAGCTAAGTTAACTATTTCATATTCACCTCCTTTATTTTCAGCTGATATCTTCTCTCGAGCCCTTGGATCTGAGTCAAAAATTCTCTCCAAGGCCACCATTCCCTTGGGAATGTTATTATTCTTTAAGTTAAGAACTCCTTCTGTATCACATTCCTCAGGGTTCCAATCCCCTTAATCTCTGTTTGACTCATCAATAATTTTTCCCTCAAAAACATCTGAGCTTGCTAAGAAAGCAAGAATATGTCAGTCATCATCAAAGACTTGAAAGTTCATGATATTATAAGGGACTGCAGGGGTGGGAATTAATTCCACTGAGAATTTCTTGAGCTTGGAGCCTTGCATAGGTTCCAGGGTACTTGCAGCAATAGCCAATGAATCAGCTACCCGGTTTTCTTCTCTAGGGATTAAGCTAATCCCAAAGGAATCAAAGTCTTCGATCAAGTTCCATAACCTGTTTCTATATGTTGCCAGCCTTCTATTGTGACATGTGTACTAGCTGCATACTTGCTTGATAACAACTTCTGAATCTCCTTTAACCATCAAGGTTGTGACTTTCTTCTTATGTGAAAACATCAGTCCCCATGCCAGAGCTTCGTATTCGGCTACGTTGTTTGTACTGTTGTCACCTAGAAATTGCACCCTATGCACAGAGATTGAAACTAAGCTTTCTAGAGCAACATGGGATCATTTCAAGGTTGTGGGTCACCTATAGTTGAAATGAACCTCCAGAGAAGGCCGGATTCCTTTGGGTATCACCCAAGCTACTAATTTCTTGAAGGAAAAGGGAGAGAGATAATGCATAAAAATGAAAATTAAACTCTAAGGTGATGCACCAAAATGACAAGAACAATGAGATACTCGAGCTACACTTGAATACTAGTGACAGCCATGAGACTGTACAACAAGATCCTGTAGATCACACATTCAAACAGGTTTGACATGCACATGCCTCCAAGAAGGAAAGGTAAATTTTCACAAACTAGAAGCTCATGTGCAAGATTAAGTAAACACAATTTGTAACCTACATGATACTACTTCTACAAATAAAGGCACGACATGAAACAAAAGCTATAAGGAAAGAGAATATTTCACTAAGTAGCTCAATGAATCACTTAAAAAGAATGCACTATACTTGACAGGAATCAAAAGGCAGAATGATGGACCATCAATAGTAACAAGTTAGATTTTGTATATTATTTTCCAAATTGAGTTACAGAATTCTGCTAATCTAAGAGAGGACTGCAAAAAGGGTCACAAACTTCAGAGGAGCATACCTCAAAACTCTACAAAAAAGCCAAAAAATGCCTTATATACAGAAAAGATCTCAGCCCCTTAGGGCTTACAAAATATCTATCAGAAAAATCAGCCTTTGGATTTTTCATGTAGTTAATGTTGCACCCTGCGTGTCCCTGTCGGTGAAGAGTCATCCCCAGAGAAGCCTCCTAATCCTTATGCAACCACTACATTCACTTCTGATCTTGTGTCGATCTTTGAATTCCCCCCAGTGAGCTACTTTGAATGCTCCTAAGCTCACCTTGCTTTTCCTTCTGTTAATCACCTTCTCCCTGGTTAGACTGCCACGGCTCGCCTCAGCTCCCCCTGTTTGGTTAAGCGTATTCCACGCAGATTCTGTAGGCGGTCAAAACTCTTTCGAAAAGAATCACATCTCGGCGAGACACTAAAAGTGTCTCACCGATGCGATTATGCTCCTCTAAATCCATCGGCATAGTGCATGATGATTGATGAGAGCTCTTATCGAGTCCCAAAGTTATATCGAAGTCAACTTTGTCATCGCTCAGAACATCGGCAAGACATTACCGAGTCAGCAGGAACTCAAAGCGATGTTGGATCCTCCTTCTCAGGCTCATTCTATATCTGTCAGATCCTTCTTTGCTCGGTGAGACCTCTCACCGAGCTTCCTCTTGTCTCCTTTTCCTTTTCATTTCACCACCTCCCTGAACTCCTCCTCAGTCGGCAAGACTTTCCAACTTCACCCAGACCTCACATCAAGGTATTTTTCTTCGCCGAGTTCTTACGATATTCCCTGAGCTCTGTTCATCTATTGGCCAAACAACACCGAGTCAGGGAGACCTTTCCCTGACTTAGAATGTTATACCAAGGCCTCCTGTCATCGGTAAGACATTGGCCTGTCGGCTAGACCTCTTGCCAGGCTCCCTATCTCTCGGTGACAAGCCACTTTCTCTTCTATCGGGGAGACATCTGGCCTTCACCAAGACATCATGGCGAAACTGCTTTCCTTTGCCGAGACCCTTTTCATTGACAAGAGCTCACCCTGTCGGTGAAACATCTTGGCGAGATCACTTTTCTCTCGGTGAGTTTCTTTCTTTTTCACTAAGACCCACGCCGAACTCCTGCATTCCTTCTAAGCCTTTCTCATCCTTCGACAAGACTGTACTGCTTTGGCAAGACCCTATGTCGAGCTTTAAATATTTTTGGCGAGCCCATCCTGGTATCGGAAAGACATTCCATTCTCGCTAAGACTTCTAAGACTTCTTAGCGAGCTCCTTTACTTACCCCGAAGTGCCCAGTCAGTGTAAGCTTCATCCTTCAGCAAGACAATTTGCCAAAGGCAATATCCTGTGCCGAGCCCACTTTGTTTCTTTCAGAAAGAGGCTTTCAGTGTCTCTTCGAATGCATTTTACCTTACCGAGCTCCTCTTTCCTTTCGCCAAGAGATCATCGAGTCAGGGAGACACCATAGCGAGGATCAAATTTTGCACCGATATCTACTTTTGTCACCGAGACCTCTTGTAGACTTCCTTTTCTTTCGGTGAACCCTTCTCATTTTGGAAGCTCCACTCTTTGGTGAGACTCTTACCGATAACACCTTGTATGTCACCAGGACTTCTCATTGTTGGCAGGACCTCCGGGCGACATCTTTAACTGTTGGTGAGCCCTTTCAGCTTTTGGTGGGGCCTCCTTTCGATCGACAAGACCGTCTCCATTCACCGAGACTCTATATCAAGCCCTTCAACTCTTGTCGAGCTCCATTTCATTTCGAGGGGACCTTGTGTAATCGCTGAGACATCTCAGCGAGATCCCTTAGTCATACCGAGGGCCCTCTTTCCTTTGTGCTGGGGAGACTTTTTGTTAGCCAGACCTATCTCGAAACATGCTTCTTTTGATTATCGGGGAGACCCTGTGGCTTCGGCGAGACCTCTTAGCGAAGCTCACTTGCTTTGCCGAGATCTCCCAACTTCGGCGAGACATCTTCGATCGATGAGAACTCTTTCTGAAACCCGCACACATACGCCAAAAGGATCTTGCATTGTTTTTTCGGCAAGACCCAATGTGTTCACCGAGACCTTGGCCAAAGAAAAGAACCTCCACCGAACTGAAAACCTTTTTTCGCCGAGACTCAATCCGATGTCTTGCCGATAGGGACCATATGCAAACCCCACTCGTCGTGACACTCCTAGGGTCTTGGCGACTCTGTCCTTAGAAGATTTTCATGTCGAAACTGAACAAGGTAGGCTTCCCAACTGAGCTCCCTGTGACCCAACATCAGATTCATGACCTTTGCCCTAGGCTGAATGCCCCATTGGCCTTCTCGAACCTGTTAAACACAATTTGCCTTGCCGATTGAGCCAGAGGGTGAAAATTTAGGAAACAATTTTGGCGACCTTTGTGAGATGTTTGCCTACTAAACATGAGAACCAGTAGCCTAGGCCTATCCATTGGGCATGGAGTCATTGGGAAAATTCAGGAACGGACTTGGAACAGCTTTGTACATGGTTGTAACTCATCTTGAGACTCGTTAGATCACTTGGAGACTTATTAAAAACAAGAAAAAACTAAAATAAACTATTTACATGTGTTGAAACAACACTTAGGGAAAGAAATAACAACTAAACCTACCCTACACTAACCCGTAAGAAATTGATCAAACAAACCCATTAATAGGTTGGGTAAAATAACTGCCCTTTCTAACAAATTTACAATGTTTTCCATGCTGGAGAACTACTAAAGAGAAATGAAGCATGCATGACACTTCAACGGATGGATGTAAGATCTCTTGCAGAACATATTCAAGCTTACTAACCTTTCCATATGGAATGTAAACATTCCCATTCTGAGGTGGAAAGGTAACTTGAGTGTGCTCCTCCTAAGCAGTACCCTCATCCTTGGGTGTAGGATTCATCCTTGGTGTTGTATTGGACTCCATCTGAGCTAAGTACCTTATTGGACAGCCCCTGGTAAGGGTAAAGCTTGAACTCTCCTTGCTGGCCTCTCATTGATCTCTAAAGACTTCACCTTTTCCTTGAAAAGATGTTGATTGAAGGTAATGTGTAGGTTGTTCATTGGCTACTACAGTCTGATCCTCTTGACTAAGGAGCTGATATCCCTGTTGGATAACTAAAAACAAATCTTCAAACTGTGGCTCCTTATAATCTTTGTCCATGACAGAATACACCTCCTCCTCAACAAGGTGGGGAAGCTCGTTTAATAAGTTCACAGGCTACAAGGCATTATCTTCAACAACTTCTTCAATAGTCTCACCAACTTGAATGGGTTGATCACATGCTTCCCCTTCATATGATACTAGTTCATCATCAAGCATAGATGCTATCCTACATATGAGATCTTCATCTCCATCAACAAATTGAGGAAGTTCATCGAACAAGTTAGTAGTACTCTCTGGGTGATCCAAACCAACTGGTAAAATAGGAACCTGCATGTTCTCTTCAGCTTGCTCAACATAACCAAGTAGTTGATCAAATAAAGAAGTGAATTGTTCCTCTTCATGTGGCTCCCTTTGTAGTGAACCTTGGGTATGCTCTGCCTACAAGTGAAGATCTTCAACTATCTGTTGTCCTACTTCCTACCTCTCCTCATGTTTGAGCTTTTCTTGTTGTAGTCGGTAACATGCTACAGCTAAATGCATTGGATTTACTTTGTTAATTTTCTCCTTGAGGAGTAAGTCATTTGGATCAATGGGCTAGTCTTGAGGGATGATGGACGGATCTAGTTCAGGTACTACCTTCTCTTGCATCGAATTGAATCCCTTAAAGCTTGGAATTTCAAGCTGAGAAGACTTACTAGGAGAGTCAAGAGGCTGGCTTTGCCTGAAGCTGGCAAACTTGTATTTGGGAACCTCTTGTTCAGAAAATTTTAGCCTCCTTTCTGCCTCTTTTGCAGCCAGCTATTGGGCAAGGTTCTCTTCCAATTGCTTATTTTACAACTCCTTCATTAATTGGTGTTGATAATCTGAATAAGCTTGAGTGTTTTGCACCTTAGCAGAGAGTAGGTTCATTTGTTCTTCCTTAGCAGCTATTTCCTGTTCAAGGCCTTCTTCGAACCGGATTCTTTTTGCCACTCTTTCTTGATCATAAAAGCTGACTTGCTCATCCACTTCTTGTTGTCGCATAATGGTACCCTACTGCATCTTGATCTTAACCAACATCTTAGATAGACATACAAGCACCTTACTAATATCATTAATCTTCATATTGTGAAGACCTTGACTGAGATCCCACAACGTATGGTCAATCTGTTGGAGCAGGTCCAATACACTCTGATATGGATGTGCAGGAGCAATATACTCATGATATGGAGGGTAATAGTAAGCATCTTCATAATTATTTGACATCTTTTCAGTTAAAGAGCTGGAAACTCTGAATTAACAGATTATTTTGAGACATACCAAGACTTATGTCTACGAAACCAGAAGATTTGAGCTCGAAGTTGCCAGGTATGTAAAGAAAATTCCTCCAAAAGGCTAAAACTATTGCTGTACACACCAAACAATAGCAATAAAATGTATAAACATGAACTGAGAAGCAGTTCACGGTCCCATTGGGCGTGCCAGAAACTGTTGTCACCTAGAAATTGCACCCTATGCACAAAGATTGAAACTGAGCTTTCTAGAGCAACATGGGATCATTTCAAGGCTGTGAGTCACCTATAGTTGAAATGAACCTATGGAGAAGGCCGACTTCCTTTGGGTATCACCCAAGCTACTGATTTTTTGAAGGAAAAGGGAGAGAGATAATGCATAAAAATGAAAATTAAACTCTAAGGTGATGCACCGAAATGACAGTAACAATGAGATACTCGAGCTACACTTGAATACTGGTGATAGCCATGAGACTGCACAACAAGATCCTATAGATCACACATTCAAACAGGTTTGACATGCACATGCCTCCAAGAAGGAAAGGCAGATTTTCACAAACTAGAAGCTCATGTGTAGGATTAAGTAAACACAATTTGTAACCTACATGATACTACTTCTACAAAGAAAGGCACGACATGAAACAAAAGCTATAAGGAAAGAGAATATTTCACTAAGTAGCTCAATGAATCACTTAAAAAGAATGCACTATACTTGACAAGAATCAAAAGGCAGAATGATGGACCATCAATAGTAACAAGTTAGATTTTGTATATTATTTTCCAAACTGAGTTATAGAATCCTCCTAGTCTGAGAGAGGACTGCAAAAAGGGTCACAAACTTCAGAGGAGCATACCTCAAAACTCTCTACAAAAAGGCCAAAAAATGCCTTATATACAGAAAAGATCTCAGCCCCTTAGGGCTTACAAAATATCTATCAGAAAAATCAGCCTTTGGATTTTTCATGTAGTTAATGTTGCACCCTGCGTGTCCCTGTCGGTGAAGAGTCATCCCCAGAGAAGCCTCCTAATCCTTCTGCAACCACTGCATTCACTTCTGATCTTGTGTCTATCTTTGAATTCCCCCCAATCGAGCTACTTTGAATGCTCCTAAGCTCACCTTGCTTTTCCTTCTGTTAATCACCTTCTCCCTGGTCAGACTGCCACGGCTCGCCTCAGCTCCCCCTAGTTGGTTGAGCGTATTCCACACAGATTCTGTAGGTGGTCAATACTCTTTCGAAAAGAATTGCATCTCGGAGAGACACTAAAAGTGTCTCACCGATGCAATTATGCTCCTTTGAATCCATCGACATAGCACATGATGGTCGATGAGAGCTCTTATCGAGTCCTAAAGTTATATCGAAGTCAGCTTTGTCATTGCTCAGAACATCGGTAAGACACTACCGAGTCGGCAGGAACTCATAGCGATGTCAGATCCTCCTTCCTAGGCTCATTCTATATCGGTCGGATCCTTCTTTGGTCGGTGAGACCTCTCGCTAAGCTTCCTCTTGTCTCCTTTTCCTTTTCATTTTGCCACCTCCCCGAACTCCTCCTCAGTTAGCAAGACTTTCTGACTTCACCCAAACCTCACACCCAGGTCTTTTTCTTCGCCAAGTTCTTTCGATATTCCCTGAGCCCTCTTCATCTTTCGGCCAGACAACACCGAGTCGGGGAGACCTTTCCCTAACTTAGAATGTTATACCGAGGCCTCCTGTCATCGCAAGACATTGGCTTATTGGCCAGACCTCTCGTCGGGCTCCCTATCTCTTGGTGATAAGCCACTTTCTCTTTGGTCGGGGAGACATCTGGACTTCGCCAAGACATCATGGCGAAACTGCTTTCCTTTGCTGAGACCCTTTTCATCAGCAAGAGTTGACCCTGTCGATGAAACATCTTGACGAGATCACTTTTCTCTCAGCAAGTTTCTTTCTTTTTTGCTGAGACCCATGCCAAACTCCCGCATTCCTTTTGAGCCTTTCTCATCCCTCGGCAAGACCCTATGTCAAGCTTTAAATCTTTTTGGTGAGCCCATCTTGGTATCGGCAAGACATTACATTCTTGCTAAGACTTCTTAGCGAGCTCCTTTACTTACCCCGAAGTACCCAGTCGATGTAAGCTTCATCCTTCGGCAAGACTCTTTGCCGAAGGCAATATCCTGTGCCGAGCCCACTTTGTTTCTTTCAGCAAGAGGCTTTTAGTGTCTCCCTAAATGCATTTTACCTTATCGAGCTCCGCTTTCCTTTCGCCAAGAGATCATCGAGTCGGGGAGACACCATAGTGAGGATCAAATGTTGAACCGATATCTTCTTTTGTTGCCAAGACACCCTCCATTCACTGAGACCTCTTGTAGACTTCCTTTTCTTTCGGCGAACCCTTCTCAGTTTGGAGGCTCCATTGTTCGGTGAGGCTCTTTCTGATAACACCTTGTATGTCGCCAGGACTTCTCATTGTCGACAGGACCTCTGGGTGACATCTTTAACTGTTGGCAAGCCCTTTCATGTTTTGGTGGGGCCTCCTTTCAATTGGCAAGACCATCTCCATTTTCCAAGACTCTATATTGAGCCCTTTGACTCTTGCCAAGCTCCATTTCATTTCGAGGGGACTTTGTGTAATCATTGAGACATCTCAGGGAGATCCCTTAGTCATACCGAGGGCCCTCTTTCCTTTGTGCCAGGGAGACTTTTTGTCAGCTAGACCTGTCCCAAAACATGCTTCTTTTTGATTATCAGGGAGACCCTGTGGCTTTGGCGAGACCTCCTAGTGAAGCTCGCTTGCTTTGTCGAGATCTCCCAACTTCAGCGAGACATCTTCAATCAATGAGACCTCTTTCTGAAACCCGCACACATACGCTGAAAGGATCTTGCATTGTTTTGTCGGCAAGACCCAATGCGTTTGCCGAGACCTTGGCCAAAGAAAATAACCTCTGCCAAACTGAAAACCTTTTTTCACTGAGACTCAATCCGATGTCTTGTCGATAGGGACCATATGTGAACCCCACTCATCGTGACACTCCTGGGGTCTTGGCGACTCTATCCTTAGAAGATTTTCATGTCGAAACTAAACAAGGCAGGCTTCCCAATTGAGCTCCCTATGACCCAACATTAGATTCATGACCTTTGCCCTAGGCTGAATGCCCCATTGGCCTTCTCAAACCTATTAAACACAATTTTCCTTGCCGATTGAGCCAGAGGGTGAAAATTTAGGCAACAGGTACATCCAAATTGCAACCTATAAGAGGTAAAGAAAGCTTTCCCTTTCGAGCTAGTTAATACAATTCCAACACCACTACCTGTTTTGGACTTGGATCCATCAAACGTGAGGGTCCACAGCTGATCATGAGCTGGAGTTGGTCCTTTCAAGGTCATGGTAGGCAATTGGGTAGAATGAGCCAGGGGTGGGACTACTTGATCGTTGGCATTAGGTATAGGGAAAGGATGCCCTGTAAATTCTTTAGGTATAGTTCCTGATTCCTACTTAGTTATATCATCTGACCTGTGGCTATCCTTTTGACAATCACTTGTGCTTTTAGTTAACCCTTTGGGTTTTGGTGCATTTGTGGGTGAAGGGGTGTCAAACAAACCTTGAGGTTGTTCCTTATGTTGATTTGGACATGTGTCTGAATCAAGTTCAACTTGAGAAGGAATTCTCTTCGAAAGTATCCTACCTCTGGTTAACATTATTGCTTCCTTGGCTTCAAATGAGAAGCGGTCTGCAATGGTCTTAGGGTGACTTGTGCTAGCTTCCTCAGCTTGGGAAACATGATTTAAAATGTCAATGCAAGGTTGACAAGTCAATTCAGAATGACTTTGGTAGTGTACCCTGCACCAATTAGGGAGCAGGAGACTTTGCAGATCTACACCTTCTCCCAAGACCAGTTGATCTTGTTGTAGTATTATGACTAATGCTTGCTGATTTTCATCAATCATAAGATTAGGGAGCTTTTGTATGGGCAGTTCTTTAGGATCAAGAACAAAAAAAGTTAAAGCTTCTTCTCTTTTATAAACACCTATCCCAGTTTCGAAGTAGGCTACCTCATTGGGGAAATCAGATTCTGTGATGATATGCTTGAGGCGGGGCTCACTTTCAATCCCAATCTGAGTTGGGATCCCTCTCCATGGTAGCCACATATGTGAAAATTCAAGGGAAAGATATCCCCCTAGACTTTTCATCAAATCTCTGCTCAGTAACATACCATAAGTCTCTGGGATGTCTACCACCTAGACATCTATATTGGTTTGAATCCTAGGGTCTGATCCTACTTGGACATGTACATTTTTCAACTCTCCAACTACGTTAACTTCTATTTTTTCAAGTTGGATGACCTTCTTATTAGTTTGGACAGGATCCAATCCCAATTTTTTGCATATAGAATATGGCATGACATTGCCTGAAGCCCCTGAATCCAACAAATAGTTATGTAGATTCTTCCCACAAATTCTTAAACTTAGGAGAAATGGTGGGGTACCTACCTTATTTCTGTACAAGGCTGCATTCATGTCTGCAGTAGGTGCAACCTTGATTTTTCCTTTTGATTTGTCAGCTTGCTCCAAAGCTTTTAGCACTATCTCCCTTTAAGCAGGGCACCACTTTAAGAGGTCAAAGAATGACAAAGAAGTTTTATGTCTCTGCATCTCAGAAACAACATCGAATTCTATATTATAACTTGAATTACTTTTGAAAACACCAAGTGAATTACCTTTGTTATGGAAATCAAGTGGGCCTTTTGGTGGAGGAGGGTTATTATCAGCACTTTGATTTGGAGGCACCATGTGATTAGGTGGTGTTGATGTGGTGAATGGCCCCTTACTTTGATTTCTTAGGAAGTGTCCTCCTTTCGTCTAAAAGGCTTGGGCATCATATGAATATTCCTCTGGTTCATTTTCACTTTGCAAATTGGGAATGAGGGCTCTTCTTCAAAGAGGTCATAAGCCATTGCAATATCTACTGAGTCACCTCCTTTGTTTGAATTCCCCTGGAATGTGTGGGCATCTTCATGTGCCATCTTGACAACTTTCTCCATCTAAGGGCAATTTATCTCAGAATGGGTTGCAGTATCATGCAACCTACACCAATTGGTCATGAAGTTGAGGTTAGCCACATTTGTAGTATGTGTTCTCTCCTCATTTTCCTGATAGTTATGAGAAACCCCACCATTATTGGGCCCTATATTCCATTTTCTGTTGTTATTTGGCCTTTGGTTATATCCTCTATTATGATTCTGATAGCCCTGGTTAGAGAAATTTTGACCCTAATAACCCCTTTGGTTGTAATTGTTGTTATTCTGATAAGTACCCTGATTGTTGTTGTTTTGATTAGGGTAGTTACCTTGGTTTTGGGAGGGGTTCAATCGAAGCTGAGCCATGTCATTGGTAACTTGAGACACCATTTTCTTCAAGGTCTCCACCTCATTAGTAAGTTGGACTATCTTTTCACTTTCAACAGCCTTAGCAATAAGTGGTTGATCAACATGACTTGGGGTTCCAACTTGGTTATGAAGACCATGGGGACCTTGCGGGACCTATGGTTGTTGAAAAGGGTCAGGAGTCCTATTAGCAAAGAATGGAATAGGAGGCTAAGTTTGCAATTCAGATATAGGCCCATAGTGGGAAGGATACATTCATGGGATAGTATTGAACAAGGGAGTTGGACTAGGCATCTGATATCCTATTGGAGGAAAACCTCCTCCCAAACTTCCTTGTTGAGAGTTGATTTGTTGCTACAGCTTGATAGCCAAATGATAAACTTTAGATAGGGAATCGATATCAGCTAGTTGATAATTTCTTTGCAGGAACAAACCTAGCAGAGGGTCTATAACCCTAAAGTAAGCTTGGATGGCACTATTCTCAGTGACTAGATAGAGATCTGTAGCCTCCTATACATTCGTTGGAACCTAGTATTGAACATGGGCAAGGATTCACATGGCTCCTTCCTGATGGTAGCAAATTGGTGATATAAAAGAGCTAGATCCACATAGATTCTGAACTGATTAATGAAAGCATTTTCCAGGTCTATCCAGCTCAGGATAGAATGCTGAGGAAGATTGAGGTACCAGTTGTACACCATGTCCCCTAAGGGGTAAGGGAACAACCTACAAACTACATCATGGTGAGCTATCTGAGCTTTGGTACAAGCATCCTTGAAAGCTTGTATGTGCTCTTCAGCACTCCTTGATTCACCATGAATGTACTTGGGGCAAAATTTCTCAGGGTTCTTAAGCATATCGTGAAAACCTCCAGGAATAGTCCCCAATGGAGAGGGATTATTCAAAAAATATCAATTGGTGGGGGTGGTGGTGGTTGAGCCAGCTGTTGTATGGGTTGAACCAGTTGTGATGACATTTGGGATGGATGTGGTGGTGGATTAATAGGTATCCACTGGGGTATTGGTTAAAAGCCTGGTGGAGTGAGTGGAGCTAATAGGGGTGGTATGATAGTTGCCCCAGTCTTGTGACTTTTGTGTCTTGTTGGGGTCTTGAGTTCTATGAAAGGTGATGGATTCTCAGTTGATCAAAGAACTCTGTGAGGCCTTTATGGGGAGGAAAACCCAGTTTTATCTAGTTTTCCCTTCTAGCCCTCCTTCTAGCGCCAGTTCCTGTTGATGGTCCAAGTGGCATAGCAACATGCAAACAGAATATTGCTACTCTATTTCTCCTGAAAGAGAAAGATGATCACATGGATATATTAGCTCCCAAGGTCCTTGTAGTTGGTTCTCAACTATGCTAATGTTGCTCAATTGGTCAATGTAACAGTAATATTCAAGGGGCCTGCTGGTGTTGAGCTTCTGGATTATTCTATGATCAAGCATGAAAAAAAAGCTAATTTAACTGGGGTTTTTAAAGAAACATAAAAAGATAGATCAGAGTTTTGAAATAGAAAATAACAATAATTCATCCAACCAACCAGACTTGTTATTCTTCAAGGAATTGTAAACTAAAACCGAAGAATAAAATTAACTTGTGATTAACACACAATTGCAATCATCCACAGTGCTAATTTTAATAACAGATTGCTAGCTACTATTTTAAATAAAACACAAAAATAACATTACATTCCTTGAAGGCTTCACAAATCAAATGATTAATTGTAGACAAACACCATTCTAAAACACAATCTAAAGTAGATTAAGGTTTGATTGCTTCTACTATTCATGATATAGATAAGCAATAATTACAAAGCTGGCACAATCACTAGTGTACAAAGAATCTGTGACTCCAGATTGTTTCCATTTACACTAAGAAAGCTTGGGAAATACATTATAGCCAATACTAAATCTAACTACTAGACAAGAAGATAAAAGAAGCTCTCATTACTAAGAATCAAGTGCAACTCTATCTCCTTCTGCTTCAAAAAATTCCTACTCTATTACTGCTCTTAACTTTTTAACCCTTCTTTTTTAATTCCAATCCTCACCGTCTCTTAAAAGTTCTAACCTTTTATAAAGAGGCCAGAATGCCTTATATATAGGATGTACCAAAAGGAACACACTGGCTACTGTTTTAGGGTTTTTACAAAATATTTGCTGACTACAGGAGAGTCGGCTCTTAGATCTTTTTGAAAAGAATCAATGTTGCATTCAATAAGAAGCCCTGCTATCTAGGTCAGTGATGGCTTGACCTCAGGAGAAGCCTTTAGATCTTTTTGTAGCTGCAACATTTACTCTCCTGTCTTTGTGTCCATCTTTGAACTCCTTCACAGAGCTACCTTGAATGCTCCAAAGTATCACCATTAATACTAGCCTGCCTCTATTGGTGATCACTACAACTGTCCCTGTGAGTCATAGTTGTTTCTTTCCCTTGGCCTTCCTCATGTTTTGGACCTCTGTTGTAGGTTGACCATCTTCTGGAACATCATCGAGCCTCCCTGTATATTTGAACATTTCATCTAAGCCGATCCATAGCCTCACTGATCTCAGAATGAATTCATCCCGCATGCATTATGTTGGTCTTCTTACACAGGGATGGTCAATTGGTCAAACTGTTACTGGTCCTCCCCTTGAGCTTACTCTGATTCGTTAGACATACACCACACGAGCTTCTCGGGCGATCAAAATTGGTCCATATTGAATCCCATGTCAGTGAGACACTAATCATGTCTCCCTGATGTGATTATATCACTTTTATCAACTATCGGCACGAAATTAGATAGTTAGCAAGACATTTTGGTGAGCCAAAGAAGTCATATCGAGCTCGTGAAAACCATTTGCAAGACAGTCGCTAGTCGGTGGGACATTATAGTGAACCCCTGAATCCTCTAGCGAGCTCATTTTTCATGTCAGGGAGACTATTGCTTGTCACTGTGACCTTATGGCGAAGCCTCTTCTTTCATTTGGAGTATCCCCTACTTCCTCTTATTCCCTCAAGCTCGGGCCCCTTTTGCTTCGGTGTGATTTTCTTTCTTTGCCAAGACCTTTTAGCGAAGGCATGATCCTTTTTCAAGCTCCATTTCTTTCGGTGGGGTCTCCTTTCTATCGGCAGGACATTCCATGGTCGGGGAGACCTCTCGACGACGCTGCCATCCTTTGCTGCGACCATTCCCCCATTGCCTAGACTAGGGATCATCGGCGAGACCTTTCACCAAACTCATTTCCTTTCACCGAGACATCTCTATCGGTGAAACCTTTCACCGAAGCCACTACATTTCACCGAGTGCTAACTTTCTCTAGGCTCCTCCTACCTTTTCGGCGAGACCTACACTAATCGGCCAAACCTCCTGTCGAAGGCAAAATTATCGCAGGGCTCAGAATCTTAGGTGGGACCTTCCTCGATCGGTGGGACTTCGTCCAGTTGGTGAGACTCTATACCGACCGAAGTTCCCTTTTGCTGAACTCTATTGTCGCCAAGACCTCCCTTGTGGTCATACCAATATGCTTTCCTTTGCTCCACTTCTGTCGCCATAACATTCCCTTATCGGGGAGACGTCCTATAGATACATTATGTTTCATAGAGGGATCTCCATAAGCACACCTTTTGTCACTGTGACAATCCCGTTCTCTCCTCGATGAAGCAACATGTCGGTGGGACATTCTGGGTTGGTGAGACTGCAGGGCCTCATACGAATAGACCCCCTTTGTGCCTTGTCAGCATGACCAAATGTATTCATCGAGACCCTTTGCGAAGGAAAAATCTTTCACCGAAAGGCATAACTTTATGGTCGATAAGACACGAAGACACTCGAGGAGACCCTCCACCGAAGACATAACTCTTGCCGAAGTGTCAGCCTGACCCTTGCTAGTCGGTAGGACATAAAGAAGTCGTCGAGACTTCACCCCGAAGTCAAAATCTCCTGCCGATATGTATGCTCTCTGCCGCTAGTTAGTGAGACATAAGGATCTTGCTGAGACCCTTCACCGAAGGAAAAATACCATGCCGATGGGAAGCTCCTAGTCACCAGGACTTTGATTGATGTCTTGCCAATTGATGCCTGCACATGAATTTCACTCGCTGTGACATCTCTGGGGTCTTGCCGACCTTTTCCTTAGCTGATTTTTATGACCAACTGGATTGGGGAATGCATTCCAGCTAAGCTCCCTTGGCAAATATCATCAAGTGTAGGATTTAATCCTCCAAAACAAATGCTTCCATTAGTCCCCAAAGCATATAAAATATATTAAAATAAACTATCCTGTTGCTTATGATTATTTCATTGAATACTTGGTAACAAGGAAACCAATTCAAGTTGAGACAGAACCAAGATTTAAATCAGATAGAACAAAGGACAAACCTAGGCAGAAAATAGAAGTACCCCCAAGAAGAAATCAAGTAACCAAAAGCAAAAGAAACTAGAATGAGAAAGGGGGACCCATTTTGTTCCAAATCAAAATGGGGTGGTTATGCAGAGCATAACACTACCATGGTTGCACCACTTTCAAATCCTCATTTTATCCAAGTAACATAAGTCTACATGTTATCAAGTCAAGCAAGCAAGAGTCAAGCATTTAAGATCATTTCTAAGGAATTAAAGGGCGGATTTATTCATTAATTATTGCAGCAATTTAAGATCCATCATCATTTATTTCATGTTCATGCTTCATTATCTTATTTCATCATTTGGTTTAATTACCTAAAAGGGGTTTGGCCAAGATAAACCCCTATCCCCTAACAATCAACAAGTTTTCCCCTCTTTAATGTGCGATTACAGGTTTGTAGGTTGAAGAAAAGTGGATTGGAAGCTTTCAAGAGTTCCACAATGATAAAGTTGCAAATGTTGTCAAAGTTGTCATGAAAAGTTGTCAAGACCCACAAAAACTCAGATCTAGGGAAAAATATCCATCCAATTTGCATTAAATCAATAGGAAAGTGCTTAATTTATCTATCTTTAGAGGCTTGCAAAGTTTTAGTTAAATATTTTTCTCCTAGGACACTTTTTGACAAAATGGAACTCATCTCCTAGTAGTGGCAAATGAGTCCCACTATAGGTTTTTTTTAGAGATTTTTGTAGATTTGGATACCCATTTGGCCAAAACCTACTTTGATATAGTTTTCCAAATCTGAGACTGATTTTCCTAGAATGGCGAATGAGTCCCACCATGTTTAAAAATCAACATTTTAAGGATTTCAGAGCTCCATTCCATCTCCAAAAAGTTTCCAAGTGCACACTTATAGTTTTTCAATTTTTTGTTTTATTCTTCTTGCATTTTGAAGCCATTTAGTTCAAGTTTTGATATCACACTATGTTTTCTAGCATATTGTCTTTTCCAATTTTACACTTGGTGGTGTACCCCTTATTCAGCCTTAGTTAACCACTAAATATATCATAGGATGCCTTATTGTTATATCTCTCTCCCCATTCTTTAATTGTATTGAGATCTCTAAGGTGTCCTTAAGTGTGGCAATTGTGAAATAGAATCAGGTATCCTTGTGCTTATTCCTAAAAGGTGGGAGCATCCATTTCAATTGACTACATTTTGGTGAAGCTACTTTTAGAATACCTTCTTTTATGATTTGGAGTCCATCGTCATCCTAGATTTCACTTGTATTAACATTGCATTAGGATTTGCATTGGTTAATTTGTATTTTAGGGTTTCAAATTTTGCATTAGTTTAAGCTCATATAGCTTGCATTTTTTAATTTAATTTGATTGAAAATCATTCAAAATCTACATTTTCATTTAGTATTCAGGTCATACAACATAAAAAGCATTAAAAACAATTGAAACTTTTTGAAAACTTTGAAAAAAATCATCATTGGGACTCATTCACCACCTTGGGTGAATCAGTCCCTTTTGTACCACTGAAACTTCCTTTTACAACATTAAGAACCTTTTTTTTACACTCCTATTTGTTGTTATTAACTATTTGTTTCACTAGGTTGACTTTCTGTTACATGCATTTCAATAAATCTAGCTTAATTTAGCCCATTTCATGCATTGCTCAATTCCATATTTGCATTTACAACATTTCATTTCTAGATCATTGCATAATGTAATCAGCAAAATACTTTGTTTGAAATCTGAAAATTGTATTTCATTCTACGCCTTTACATTGCATTTTAAGTTTGCATACATTATTGTTCAAAAATGTTACTTTCGGTCTTTTCCAAGTTTGAAAAGAAAAAGTTAGTCAAAAAGCATGCTAGTCATTCATTCAATGCATTCCCTAGTTATGAGAGTCTCTTAATGAAAGAGAGTGAAAATAGTAATGTTTTCCTTAAACGTACACCCCCTCCTATCTCTCCTATTTGTGTAGATTATGTGATAGAATAGCATACAAGCATAGATAACCATGATGATCATATTTTTTCTTCTCCCGATACCTCTTCTTTTAATGATGAAGGTATCTTGGTGAAAGAAGATACAATCATTGAGAATCATGAGGATCTTGTTTGTCCTTCTCCTCATCCCCTTTGGGAAGATATTTTAGCACAAGAAAATGAAATCATAGACACATTCCTAAACATCACCTTACCTAATTTCCATTCTCCTTTGGCTTGTGAGAGTGATTTCAAGGAAGATGAGATTATAAATGTTGAGTTGATAGCTGATCAAATCTTTAAGGTCTATAACAACCCTCTTTATGATCCTTCCCCTAGCTATCCTATTTTGGAAGACATTAGGGAACAAAGGAATGAAGTTGTAAATGATCATGATAATCATACTTCTTATTCTCTTAGTATCTCCCCTAGTTGTAAGGAAGACACTTTGATGTTATAAAATACAACCAATGAGAGTCATGAGAATCTTAATTTTCCCCATTCACCTAAGGAAACCCTTATTGATCAAGATAATTAAACCATTGATCATTCCCCTACTTGCAATGAAGTCATTTTAGAAGAACCAATCCTTGAACATCACAAACATTTGATTTGTAGCTCTCTTAAAAACTCTCCTCCTAGGGAGAATATCATGGTGCAAGAAAATGACAACAATAGCAAGGTGGCTTCCTTAGATAATGATAAAAAGGTGATTCTAGATTTCCCTTTATCAGAGATACATCAAACCAAGACCATTGAGGTTATGAATGCACAAGTGTCCATTAGATCCCCCTTGGTTAATGGACCTCCTACATACCTTGTGGGACATCCTAAGAATCCTCTAATCCTTTACCCACCATCACACAAACCTCAAACTCAAAACAAACTTGAATTCATCTTTTACCCACCTAAGAATAATTTTTCACAACAGCTAAGTCATAATACCATTGTTCATACATAGAACACTAGAAAAAATAAACAACTAAGTCAACCAACCCCAACAACCTTACCTTTTCCTAATCCCATCGTACCTAGTCCTCCTCATTTTCCTTTGCATATTGGGAAGGAGTATGATCATGTTGAAAAACTTAAGAATACTCCTAATAAAATATCATTGTGGGACCTTATTCAAGAATCCCCTCACTATCATAACATGATTCAAAATTCCTTGTAACAAGTTCCTATCTCTTCTAATGCACAACCAAATGGCATAGCAGCTATAATTCAATGAATAAATGTTGACATTATTTTCCACCAAAGTGAACTCCCCCCCTTCGAAAGTGCAAAAACAAAATGATGCTTTCATGATCATAGTTCAGTACAATAGGATAGGGATAAATCAAACCCTTGTTGATAATGGTTCTACCCTTAATGTGTGTAGCATAAACCTTTAGGATAGGCTTCATGTGGATAAGCCAAAAAATCAACCTAAATCTTTATCTATCACGAGATTTGACAATGTAAGAAAAAAATTGTTAGATGTGATTACTTTACCTATTACATTTGGAAAGGGCACATTACAAACACCAATCCATGTTATGCCCCATGATCTTTCATGTAATCTTATTTTAGAAAGACCATGGATTCATGAGATGCATGCAACTCCTTCAACTCTTCATTGTAAAATGAAATATGTCTACAACAACATAGTGTACACAATTGATGTTGATCATGAGCCTTATAGTGTCTTGCAACTTGAGAAAAACAAGGAGAACCCCTTGAAAACCTTAACACCAACCACACAAGTGGAACCTATGAACAAAAATACAAAGAAAAACACATTGAGTAAGTCACAAAGCTATTACACGATGATTGGGGTTCCTTAGATTTCACACCAACATTCATGGGAGAATACAAGATCACAATAAAAGACTCTACAAAGGGAAAGGAAAAAGTAGTAATGTCAACACAAAATTCAGAAGACCCTTCAAAATCATTCTCCTTAACCACTTTAGAATAAAATACAATGTACACAACAAAATTTGATGAAGCTAACTATCAACAGCCTCTGAATCCTAAAGAAATGAAGAAACTTTATGGAAAACAATATGAGCTTATGAAACAACTTGGATATAGTGGAAAATGATGTGGTGTTAGAGAACAAGGTATTCACAACCCTATAGAGCCTAACACACAAGAAATGACTCATGGTATTGGTTATTGTCCTTTGATAGAAATAAACAATCCTTTATTTAATACCAACACTATTACAAAAGATTCGTTGAAAGAAATGCAAGAGATAGAGAAATCATCACTTAATTTCAATGTCATCACAAAAAAAACTAATGATTTGAGTTCGTTAGATTTTACACCCTCCTATAAAGGAGAGAATAAAATCTCACAATCTAAAGAGCCTTACGTAGGTATGACATCTTGTACTAAGCAAGAGATATCTTTCTCGCATAATAAAGGAACACCTTCTACCATTGATCAAGAGGGTATCTTGTTGAGAATCCTCCAAGATCACTTGATATCCCTTCCTCCAAGAACACAAAATAAATTTTACTACAAAATTTCATTTTGTGCATATCATAGAGTTCATGATCATTCTACTAATGAATTTAAGGCTTTGCATAACAAAATTCAACATCTCAAGGACTGTGGTGCTCTTTCTAGGTTGAAGCACCTAATTCCTCTAACTAATGCTTACTTTCATCCTATTTGGATCACCCTTTTCCTACACTAAGGTGGGGAAAGGGGTTAGTTAGCCTTGTCCTTGTATGTCACTTGTTGTTTCCTCTTTTGGCTATTGATCACCTTTCATGCACATATCAAAGCAAGCTTGGGATGTGGATGACATGCCTTAAGTTGGCTCCATGTGACATACTTAATCATGATGTAGCTTATTGGAAACATATGACTTGGCATAGGGATTTTTGAATAAACTCTCATGTCTTCTACTTTAAAGAAATTGCTCACAATAATGGTGTTCACAACCACTTTAAAGTGGGGGTATACATCGACACTCATATTTCATTGTGTGATTCTCATTCTTCTTGCGATGCATCCTTTTCTTGGTGGTGTCATTGGGCTTGATTTCCTCCAAGAGCATGATATTTGTTTCACTTGTCCTCTCTTGGAGATGTTAGACACTATAATAGAGGGGGACCAACCACGTCAAGGCCCCAGGTCATGGAGAGCCAAGAGTGGAAGGCTACCCTAACTTAATTCGATCTAAAGAGGTGTTTTTTGGATGAGGGATGAGAATGATGAGGACTATTAGATCTTGCAACCACTCTACAAACCCTAAATTCAAATTTAGGCTAGGCGAGCTAGTTTTTGGGTTCAACACTATACCTTAGGTAGCTCCATATCCAAGGATAGAAGAATGGTTCTAGGATGATAGCATGACATGCTAGTGTCTCTTAGGTGCTTTGACGTCCGTACAACTAGAGGACCAAAATCACAATACGAATCATCAAAAAAAGTTGATGGCCTAGTTAGTCACTTCTAAGAGAACAAAATAGAACTATGAAGTAGGAGAGGTACAAATGAATAGGATAAATTAAATATATGAAAGCTAAGGTGACAAAGATAATCTCACAAAAGATCCTATTCACCAACTAACTCCAAATGTACGTCCACCTACACACAGGAAAGAGGGGAAATTTTTTGGGGTTGTATAGGGGTCTGCCTCAGTCAAACCCCCATTTTGGTGTTTCCACCTCCATGGATAGCCAAGATAGAAATGATAGAAGAAATATATGATAAATGAGAAAAGAAAGTAGAGAAAAAAATAAACACTAAAAAACAATAAAGTGCTACTCAACCAAATCGTAAAGGAGAGGAGTGAAAACATTACCACCTCCACCAAGAGCTCACTAGCCAATGATGGACAAAGAGAGCTTGAACAATCACCACAACCTCAACTGTGATGAAGGGAGGTGTTGCAAAAACTCAAGCCCCTATTGCAAAGAGAGAATGCTTGAAGCTTGCCAAAAGAGATTTCTAGAGGATATAAGAGTGTGAAATGAAGTGAGTGGATCAATTTGAAGGAAGAATGAGGAAGAATAAGGCATTTTAAAGTTGGTTGGTCAAAGAGGGATGTTACAAATTGTTCCCAATAGGAAGTGTAACAACTTTTCCAACTTCAGATGTAGGAATTTGTCAGGGACATAAATGCACCAAGCAAAAATCTGCATGCCACGCGAGCATCCTCAACAAATATTCTTCTATCAAAATAATAGACGAATTCCAAGTGGAATGCAAGCAACTTGCTAATGTGGAATTTCTCCTTCGTATTTGGTTTTCTAAGGTGAGGAAGTGTAAAAGGGGAATTTTCATAAGGGGTGCAAATTTGATCCTATAAATTTTTCCCCCACTTTAGCAAGCATGAATACTAATGAGTGCTTTGGTAATGTAGATCAAAGAGTGAATAGGGTTAGAAATTTATATGTGGACTGTCTAGGAAGTAGACCACAATCTAGTGAGCTTGAAAGTGCAAGGTAGGCAGAGTACTTCATAGCCTCACAAAGCTATGAAGTTAAAGAATGAAAGCATCTTATAGGCCCACATACCTACAAGGAGGAAACCCCCAAGATCTCTCACATGAAGGAAGCCCAAAAAGCAAGCACCTCACAAGCCCACAAACCTACAAGGAAGGTGTCCTCTAAGATCTCTCACATGAAGGAAACCCATAAAAGTGCCTTCAAATTAGTGGAACTACAAGGAAGGCGTCCTTCAAGATCTCTCACATGAAGGAAACCTAGAAAAGCACCTTATAGACCCGCAAACCTACAAGGAAGGTGTCCTTCAAGATCTCACATGAAGGAAACCCAAAAAAGCACCCTACAAACTTGTAGACCTGTAGGGAAGGTATCCTCCAAGATCTCTCACATGGAGGAAACCAAAGGAAGGGGAATCTATAGAGTCGAGAAGTAGTTGCACCTACAAAGTGACATATTTACCTATAGCTAGAACATGTCAAAAAGCATACATGCAGGCAAGTAAGGAGATATTCATGTTGATTGTCAATAGATTGAAAATATTTTAAAGGGTTCCCTCAGGAACTTAGTGTGAAGAAGGGGTCCACTCAAGGGACGTGTTGTTTGAAAGTGTAGAAGAGATGTTTCCTTCTCGAATCAATTCATCATCAAGGGATCCTTTCGAAAGTTGTTCACTTCATCAAGGAATTTGAAAGGAAGAAGTTGCCCCCTTACGAGGGGAAGGTAAAATATTTTCCCACCTCAAATGAAATGTCTCAAGTTCTTTCTTTGTGAACACATGATGAAGGAAACACGTTTTGTTAGGGTTCTAGGTTGAGAATACCATTCTTGAAAAAAGGGTTTGTGAAGATTCTAGAGAAAAGATTCATTGGCAAAAAATGCATTTTCTGAAAATTGAAATGTTATAGAAATGGCGTTGTCACACATGAAAGCAACAACTCAAGCAAAGAAGAGAAAGATAAAATAAAAGTTAAAAGAAACATCACAAACAAAGGGCACAAGGGTGATCTAATATTTTGGGGTCAGAACTACTCATATATATAAGTATAAAATTATTATATCAAATGAACTTTCATCAACCCCCTACCATATCAGACCATGTGAAGAATGCACAAGAAGAAAAAGTAAAAATAAAAAATTGGGTCAACATGGAAGGGAAGCCTAAATGCCCCCAACACTTTGCATCATCCCCAATATTCGAAAAATCAATCACAAACATGAAAGAATGATGATATAAATAGAATAAGGTTTACGACACAAATGCCACTCTTGTATCCAAGCACCAACAAGGGTGACAACGTTCATATAGGAACATATAGCAAGATCACAAGGGAACACATCACAACACACACACACGCACATCTAATCTAAAGATAAAGAAGATGCCTCCCCTAACACTGATCGACCAAGAGGTCATCTGCTTCCCACTCTATATCATCATAGGGGGAAGGAGGATGGGCCTACAAAGGTGGGATGTTAAGAGGAGGAGATTCCAAACATCTCACAACAAGGGATAAGGAAGAGGGCCCTGCAAGGTCCTCTCTACTAAGCTCTTATGGAGCTAATGTTAGCAACTTTGCGAAGATCGTTGACAAGGCCAAAACTTCATCCACAGTGTTAAACATGTACTTTACAAGAGTGCCATTTTTTACCTCAACAGATGGAAAAGCTTGTGCTCGAGATTCACCATTAGGCTTGTCGAATGATTCAGGAGTAGTGATGAACTCAGGGGAAGCCAAGACTGGTTTTGTCACTAGGAAAAAACAAGTTAGCGTGGGCCCACCTTTTAGAGAAGGTGGGATCCTCTTACCCTCTCCATTACTGGAGAGGCCAACCTCCACCTTCTACTTTGTTGGGGGATGTGAACTCCCCACAAACAAGGCAAGAGGTGTAGAGGAAGAAGAGGAGGAGGAGAAGAAAATTGCAGTAGATACTACCGAAGTGTTCGACATATCCATGGGTTTTGGGAAAGGTGGGAAATCAAGAAGGGACATCAACAAGGGTGCCTCCAGTGAAGGAGCAATGAACACCTACACATTTTTGGGGTTAGGTGCATTTGTACTCATAGTGGAAGTTAGAAGTGAGACTAAACTAGATTGAATGGAAGTAGAGGGGATAAGAGAGGAAGACACAGTAGGAGGCCCTGATAGAGGGGAAATCATCTCCTCTTCCTTCCTCTACATGGTGACTTTATCAGCTGCAAGATCCTTTCATCGACACTTGTGTTTGTGTGCAAGGTGGTTTCTATGACTGTTCAAACTAAAGGCTGAAGGCTGTGAAGGGATAGAAAGCTCCTACTTAGCTATGGGAGTTTCCACTACAACCATTTCTTTTGGAAGAACAAACTCCTAAACAAGAGTAGGAGTAGGTTGGGAAACAATGGGGGGAGTCAGCTCAAGTGCCTCGGTAGTGGGCCTCTTCCCATTTACTACTTTTGGACTAGAAGTGGTAGGAGGCTGCAAAGGTTAAGACATAGAGGACTCCCCATAGGGACCTTACTTCCTGCTATACCAAATGGGCCTAGGCTCTGTGGGCAGAACAAGAAGCTCAAATGAGGAAACTTGGGCTTTCACCAAGTGGGCATCATAGGATTCTCTCATAAACATGGAATGGAATCTGATGGCGTCACAATAAGGCAAGAGGAAGTGTCAGGCTGAACAATGAAAAAGGAAGCAAGAGGATCTCAAGACAACTTCTTTTCTTCCCTTCTACATGCCTTGGCAACATCACTGTCAACTTTCAAGCAAGCCCTATGTGAAACAACATAAGGCAATGGGGGGTATCTAACTCTGAGCATCAAGTGCCCTCTCTTGTAATTTTGTTAAGTTTGGTACAAAAGGTCCTTCCTAGGTGGAAGAGGACCCATGGTCATAGGCCAAGAGTAATCCAAGGAGTAACTACCATGGGCAACCAGCAGTTTATAACCAGTGTAATGAATTACATGCATGTAACCCTCATGGATAAATTTTAAACATTTATGCACAACCAAGGGCACTGCATTCATAGCTACTAACCAAGGGATACCTAGTTTCACTCTGAAGAGTTCATATCCAAGGATTATGTTGAACATAAGCTTCACGGATTTAGGTCCAACCAAAACCGACAAGACAATACTACCCAAAGGGGGTACATAAAGTCTGTCATGTGTGTGGATGGTGCTTACAGGTGCATCGTACCCATCTTTATGCAACACTTTTAGAACCTTCCAACTATGCCTACTAAGGGTCACAAGTTGGGTTGTGAGGTGAGGATCCCCACAATGCTCACACCTACAACACTACTAGAATACAAGGAAAGGGTCTTTTAGTATCGCAAAATGGAACCAAAATGGTTCATGTTGGGTTCACCAAAAATGTAAGAGAGGGGGACCAACCATGTCAAGGCCACAAGTCATAGAGAGCCAAGAGCAAAAGGCTGCCCTAACTTACCTCACTCTAAAAGGATGTTTCCAGATGAGGGATGAGAATGATGAGGACTATTAGATCCTGCAACCACTCTGTAGACCCGAAATAAAAATTTAGGCTAGGAGATCCAGTTTTTAGGTTTAACATTGTACCTCAAGTAGCTCTCCGCCTAAGGATGGAAATGTGGTTTTAGGATGATAGTGCGGCGCACTAGCATCTTGTAGGTGTGATGGTGTTTGTATGACCAGAGGACCAAAAACACAATACAAACCACTAGAAAACAAGTTGATAGCCTAGCTAGTCACTTCTAAGAGGACAAAACAAAAACTATGAAGTAGGAGAGGGACAAACAAATATGATAAAGGAAATATATGAAAGCTATGGTGACAAAGATAATCTCACAAAAGAGCTTGTTCGCCAACTAGCTCCAAATGTACGTCCACCTACACACAGGAAAGAGGGGAAATTTGTTGGGGTTGTATAGGGGTCTACCTCAATCAGACCCCCATTTTGGTGTTTCCACCTCAATGGACAACCAAGATAGTAACAATAGAGAAATATATGATACACGAGTAAAGAAAGTAGAGAACACAATTGGACCACAAATTTTGTAGGGGCTTCTCTCTTACACTTCTAGGGCTTTTCACCTAAAAGGAGAAAGGTATCCCACAAAAACATGGAAGTTCACTAGAGACTAATTCTTAGTATGATTGATATATTTCTAAATGTAATGTCCTAAATGCAAAGAACTAATAAAAGATAATGAATATTGATGCAAAACCTAAGATATGCAATTTGTTTGAAAACAAATTATGATATGCAGAAAGATAGATTAAATGCAATAAAGAACAAAATAAATATGATAAACATAAATTATGCACCTAGAAACTAATGAAGGATAGAATGAAGATTGCAAATGCCTCTAAAATTTTGGAAAATCTAATTTTCTAACTAACTGGGTCACTTACGCCAAACTAGGTGACTTAGTCCCAGATCAGGGAAACTTCCCAGAAACCTATTTCTACCAAATGGGTATTTAGAACTAAAAAAACTTCTGACAAACAAGTGCAATGGGACTAAGTCACCACTATTGGTGACTTAGTCCACTTTGGATTTTTTGCAAACCCAAAAGTGGAAACGGAAGCCCATAGTCTACACTCTAAAATTTGATGGAAACCTAGATCTGAACCTATGAAAATACCTACAAAAAAGAGTATAAATTGATTTCTAATGGGTTTTTTGCCTTGTTCAAACCTAGTTGGTATTTAAACCTTGAAAAAGATAAAATGTACATAAAACCCTAGCCCTAAGTGTGTCTAAGACTAGGAAGTGTAAAAATACGATGCAACCCTATTCTAACATGCAAGAATAATATGCATACATGGATTTAGGACAATGTAAGACTCATTATAAGAAACACTAAATCACATTAAAAATGAATCTTAATGACATGCAAACCTTCCTTAGGTTGAAAATAGAGAGAAAATGGAAGATGGAATCACTTTGAAAACAAATCTTTAGGTTTGATTTGATGGCTAGTTGCATCTCCTCAACCTAGATTTCTCCATGATTATCCATAGGAATCCATGATCAACCCTTTTCAATGTGAGATCTTGAACAAAAAGTGAGCTTGAAGACTTTCAAAAACCCTAACTTTCTGCCCTAAAGCTTCAACTTTGTTGTAGATAGACTAATGAATCTTCTTGTGAAAGATGTTTGACTCTTGACTCTTGAATTTACTTGTTGAAAATGACATAATGTTCTTAAAAAATGACCTAAAAACATGTATTTATAGGCATCAACACCTAATTATTCATTATTTTAACTTCGAAGGTTGAGATCCATTGAGAATTTGAATTAAGTCGATTTTCTTGCGCAAAAGTGAAAAATCCCTCGAAAGGGACTAAGTCACCACCCTGGGTGACTTAGTCCCACCAAGGGTTTTTGAGGTGGGTTTTGTGGAATTTGAATTATTTGAATATTGCTTGTTGGGATTTGTATGATTTGTGAGTAGAATAGGCCTTGAAGTCCAAAATAATGAGCATTAGGGGCCTATAAATGTAGTTTTTAAAGGGTGATTAATGCAAGGGTGTCTAAAATAGGACCAAATTAATCTCAAAATTTCCTCTTTCTGCAAGAGTATACAATTTTTGGTGACACATTAAGCCACCACTTTAGCACCCATATGACTCCTTGTGCATATGCAAGCTAAAGTACTTTAAACAATACACTTTACTTCATAAAAGGATACTCATTCAAAAGATGGGAGAATGAAGCCCCCAGTGTAACATTAGGAATCACATCCTACAACATGAATTCATTAGTTGTCCAAAAATACTCTTATCTAACTTTTAGAAATCAAATTTGAGGGTAGATATATGTCCCCCCTTGATTCTGCTTCCTTTATTGAGGTGGAATCAAGGTAGCAAACTAGCCACATCGAATAAGGAACATCATATCGTAGGACATATCCAAGTACCATGCCACATAATGATAGACAATTGATAATTTTGGGTGTGGAATCATGATTCTAATGCATCAAACGGTGTTGAAAATGGATTTCCCTAGCACCTATTATGGTGTTTTGAATAAAAAGCACTTTATTAACTCTTAAGATAGGAAAAACCCTAACTTGATACATAAGAGTAAAAAATAATGAAAATAGTTGAAAAAAGGTAAAATTGAAGTATTTTTTCACTTATTATTTTTTTTTACCTTCTTGTAGCATGAGAGTAACGAGTGAAGACAAAAAGATGTTGAGTAAATGAGACTATAGGCCTATACAATTAGATGTTCTATGGGACCAAGTGGCACACGATGAGTGTCATCACAAGGTAAGTCGATTCTTCTACTTGTGATATGTGTTTATGCAATTATTTAATTATTTTTATGCATTTCTAGGTTAATTTAGGATCTTGGAAAAAAGTTCACAAAGTGTCCCCTTTTTTCGCGAAGTGTCCCATTTATTCGCAAAGTGTCCCACTTTTTTACAAAGTGTTCCATTTCTTTGTGAAGTGTCCCAAAAGGGTTCTAAAGTGTCTAGGGAATTTAGGAAAGCACACTAGATGAACTTTAGTACAATTGCATAATGATTAAAGTATAAATTAAAGATATTAGATGATTTTTAGAGCATATTTTTGTGATGTTGATAGGTACCCACCCATTCGCGGCAATGGCTAGGGGGTAGGTAGTTGAGATTTTTGAGAGATTTATCCCCATCACTTTCAGCAGTGGAGACAAAGTACCCTCTGGCCATAGCTATCTACTGGGCGTACCTCATGCCCCCATGAGGTACCATGATGCTATGTTGATGGCTCTTTGCAAGTGTTGGGATGTTGATACATGCACATTCCACCTATAGATAGGTGGGATGATGATTACCTTGGAGGATGTACACTATATTCTCCATGTTCCTATTTGGGGAGAGCATGTACATTTCGAGAGAGACCACACCTTCTATGACTAGAAGGCAGATATGCAATATTCTCTGGGTGGTCTAGTGCATGATGAGCGAGTGAGAGGTTGAATAGACCTAGCAATGTTATTGTATTCATGAGTTCCAGTGGTGAGACAGATCATGATTCATATAGTAGCACAAGTTCTCATCCCCAATGGGTGGGTAGCACACCTTGAGAGAGGACTAGTTCATTTGATTTGAGGGATGGCAAAGTATTGTACAATATATGCCTAGGGACATTGTATCCTAACACATTTGTATTATGATCTTGGTCAATTTGTATTCTAGGAGGTAGAAAGCATGGTGCATTGCATTCTTCTATAGGTGTGGTGCTTGGAGCATATTACATGTACTAGACCAGTTAGCTTTCGATGTGCTACAACAGTGGGGTACCCTTGGGCCTTTG
The DNA here is from genome assembly GCA_007258455.2 of Sequoia sempervirens. Classification (NCBI taxonomy): domain Eukaryota; kingdom Viridiplantae; phylum Streptophyta; class Pinopsida; order Cupressales; family Cupressaceae; genus Sequoia; species Sequoia sempervirens. Next base: position 963,114,103 of record VDFB02281492.1, on the reverse strand, counting down.
GCTATCCTCTACGATGATTATGGTAGTATTAGGATTTACATTTTGGAAGAGGGTGATTTGACAAATTGGAGGAGGATGAGATCTTATGGAAACCTTATCAGCTGATGCTATAGTGGCTAGATCACATGAGATAGTTGAGGAAACTTTAGTTAGATATATATATGGTTGGCTGACATGATCATGTAGTATGTCCTTTCTGCTACAATCGAGTCATGCAACAATTCAAATAGATTCAGACACCACCCTGGGCACAATCCTTTTTTAGGAGGTTAGTGTAGATTTCCTAGAGACCAAGTGACATAGTGTGGCTCACTCTATACCATGTTACCAAGAGTGACTTTGACTTCTTAGATCACAACTAGCCTCTAGTCTTTGATGCAAATGATGGTGGTGCCACATGAGATTATGAGGAGTGGTGGATGGTATCATGACCAACTCCTATATATCCAATGGATGAGCCTATAGGAGATATGGGACCACTACCAGATGAGGGAGATGGCAAAGAGGATAGGGCCGAGGAGACATGATACAGAGCTACAGACATTTTTATTGATGTTATTGATGATGAGTATGATGAGGATTTGGATCCGAATTCTGATGGCCAGGAGGGAGAGGAGGAGGATGAGGAGGAGGATGAGGACTAGGAGGAGGATAAGGGGGAGGATCCACCCCTGAGTGAGAGTGATGAGGCAATAGCTAAAGATCATCATGAGTTGGGAGATCCCTCTCCCATTCGTATGACGAGATCATGAGCAACAGCTACAGTAGGCACCAATACTCACAGTCGTGGAGAGGCTAGCATATCTTTCATTCCCCTACGTAGGACGATGTTGATATTACTCAGCCTACCAGAGATATAGGTGATGATATTTTATTTTATGCATGTATTTTAGTGCTTATGCTCTTTATATATATTTATATCATGATGATGTGTACTGATTATGTACTATTTCTACCTTGCAAGAGCAATGAGAAACTAGTGGGAGTTCTATCGTCAAGTAGCTGCAGAGATAGTACTAGCATCCATTGAAGAGGAGGAGATGGACTTAGATTATGTGCCCCCACCTATTATGGAGTAGGATCTAGAGTCACTTAGCCCATTTTTGAGGTTACAAGCAGCATATGAGAGTCTGAAGAGATTACTTCGCTGAGCTAAAACTATAGGATAGTCATCCTAGACTCCAATAGAGGTTGAGAGACTATAGGCAGATGTAGTACAACTATAGGCAAAAATGGAGCAGATAGAAAGGGAGCATCAAGTGGCCCTTGGATGGATACAAAGCTTAGAGTTTGCACTCAGGTTTTTCAGATTGCAATCATGATCACATACAACCGTCTCTCGATGTCTGCTACCAGATCACAAGTACTAGATCCCAAGGGGTCAAGTTCCCATAGACCTCAGTGATATTGTATATTGGATATATATATATATATGAGCATTTGATTTTTTATGACTTGTCTTAATGTGTTTGAATATTAAATGGAAATGTGATTAGTTAAATAACCTTTGCAAGATTACTTAATTAATTCCTTCATGATTTAACAAAGTTTATGTGATCTAATGAAAACTTATTATAGTTTCTTTTAGATACAACATGATGATTAAGTATGTTATGCTAAATTAAATTATGTAACCTATCATAACACATTAGATGAATTTGAATAGTATGAAACCCAAAGTAATTATAAAAATAAATTAAATAACCACTTTAGTGTTCAAGACATACACACAATTTGTTTGTCAAGAACGAAGCAATGTGAAAGCATATAGGATATGGCCCAATAGCTTTAACAACACTACTTTATCTTTCATACCATTCAAAAAGAGACTAGACATAATACTGACACAGGTGTGTGGCATTGATAGGGTCTTTGAGGGGTGTACCATCTAGCTCTATTAAGGTGTAAGTTCCTAATCCATAAATTGTATTTATTATATAGGGTCCTAACCAATTAGGGCTGAATTTTCCTTAGAATTGATAGTAGTGTCTTGTTGATTTTTATATAAAACTAAATCGTCATTAGTAAATGTCTAAGGGATGACAAGAGTATCATGTTTTTGTTGTAATTGCTTAGTGTAAGCTTGGAGATGCTCGAGAGCATTGATACGTTGTTCATCAAGCAATTCAAGCTGGTTTAATCTTTGTGCCTTATAAGTGTTATTATTGACAAGACCTTGAAGAGAAATCCTTAATGTCAGGATTTCTAACTCCAAAGGCATGACTACCTCAGTACCATAAAAAATATTATAAGGTGTATTTCTCGTAGAGGATCAGACACTTGTTTGGTAGGCCCATAGAACATATGGTAATTGTATGTGCCAATCTCTATGATGTTGGTTGATAGTTTTCTTGATGATTTGTTCAAGAATCTTATTAGTTCTTTTGGCTTGACCATTGGATTTCCGATAGTAGGGTGTTGAAAAACAATGTTGGATATGAAAGGTGTCCAAGAACTTCTTCACATCATTGTTTTTAAATGGTGTTCCATTGTCTGAAATTAATGCGGAAGGAAGTCCAAAGTGAGCAATAATATGTTCCAAGATGGAATGACATATCACATCAATAGTGGTGGATTGAAGAGGAATAGCTTCTACCCATTTTGTAAAATAATTAGTTGTTGTAATGATAAATGTATGTCCAATAGAAGATGGTGGTGAGATTTTTCCAATTAGATCCAATCCCTGGATTGAGAATGACCAAATAGGAATTTGGGCATAGAGCTCAGAAGCAGGAGCATGAATCAAATTATCATGTTCTTGACATTTGTGATATCACTTAACATACACAACAATATTTTTCCATATTTTTCCAATAGTATCCCATACAAAGAAGCTTTTGCAATAAGGTCTTTCCTCCAAAATGACCTCCATAGATGCCCACATGAGCCTGTTCGAGTGCCATATTGATTTCAAAATACTTAAGACATTTAAGTAAAATTTGATCAAAGGATCATCTAAATAATGCATTGGAAAGGATTATGTATTTGGTTGCTAACTGTTTTAAACGAGCTCGAGTGTTGTTTGTTGTAGGCTCAATAATGGTACCATATTTTAAATAATTATATATGGCATCATACCATTCACTCAATTTATCCTTCATTAGTGTTAATGCATCTTCAGATTTATCATTGATTGAGGGTGTCATGATGGGATGAATTGTGAATGTAACATCCTTTGAAGGATCTTGAGGAGATATAAGAGAAGCAACACTCACCATTGCATCTGCATGCCTATTATCTTTTCATGGGATGTTATTAGTGGTGAATGAGTCAAATTATGCCAACAAGGTCACTATGAGATCCTTATATTTTGATAAGTTATCATGTTTAGCTTGATAGTATCCATTTATTTATTTGATCACCAATTGTGAATCACCAAAGATCCTAATATATTTGATGCCCATGATTAAGGAAGCACACAATCCAACAATCAATGACTCATATTCAGCTATGTTATTCATACATAGGAAATTCAATTGATATGACAAGGGAAGAGGCTTTCCAATGGGAAAAATTAATGTAACCCCAACACAAGAACCTATTCTACACTTAGATCCATCAAAATATAATTCCCATGTAGAAACCTCTATTGTCAACACACTATCATTAGGAAAAGAATCATTGTTAGGTAGTGCCAAAGGAGAAGGAGCATCAACTAAGTAGTCAGTCAAGGCTTGACCTTTAATTTCTTTTTTGTGAAACAAACTTAAGGTCAAACTTAGTCAACAACATAACCTATTTAGCTAAACATCCTGATAAGTTTGTTTTGTTAAAAATATGTTTGAGAGGATCAAATTTTTTCATGACTTGTATTTCAGCATTTAGTAAATAATGTCACAACTTACTAGTAGTGAATACACAAGCCAAATATTGTTTTTCAATTGGGGTGTACATGTTTCATAATCGATTAAAGTTCGACTAATGTAATAAACAAGGTGTTCTTTTCCATTATAATCTTGTTGAGCCAACAATGTAGCAAGAGCATGGGAAGATGCAACGATGTAAAGGATGAATGGTTTTTTTGGCACAACAGGTTGTAAAATGGATAGAGTTGCAACGTATTTCTTCAAACTCTCAAACTCCTATTTACAATCTTCATTCCAATCAAAATGCAAATTCTTCTTGAGGAGATGTGTGAAAAGTAATGTTCAATTAGCTAAGGAAGTGACAAAATGATGAATGGATTGAATTCTTCCTTGTAACATACATAATTGAGAAATGTTCCTAGGAGGTGGCATGTTTATGATAGCATCAATTTTCTTTTCTTCCACCTCAATGCCTCTATTAGATATGATAAACCCCAAAAGTTTTCCACTATCTACTCCAAAGACACACTTTTTCAGATTTAGTCGCATGTAGTTATGCATTTGTTCAAAGATTTGTCGAAGGAAATTCACATTGTCTTTTCTTGTTAAGGATTTGGAAAGGATATCATCAACATAATCTTCCAATATTTTATGTATATAATCATGAAATATCAATTTCATTTCTCTTTGATAAGTTGTGCCTGCATTCTTTAATCCAAAAGGCATCATAACCCAACAAAACATTCCCCAAATAGTTGTGAATGTTGCCTTATATTGATCTCATGGGATAATAAAGATTTGATTATAACCAAAAAATCCATCCATGAATGACAACAAAGAATGTCCCATAGTGGAATCTACTATCATGTCAATATTAGGAAGGGGAAAATCTTCCTTTAAGGAGGCTTTATTCAAGTCATGAAAATATGTACATATCCTAATACAATTATCAGGTTTAGCAATGATGAAAGATGTTTAAGATCTAAGGAGATTAATAAATAGGTCTAATGAAACCTGTGTCAAGGAGTTTTTCAAGTTCTTTAACATGCAAGGCTATCTAAGGGTTCATTTTTTGTATCTTTTGGTGAACAAGCTTAGCATTGTCAGCAGGAATAATGTTATGTGTTACTATTGTTGGGTCTATTCCTAGCATATCTGAATATTTCCAAGCAAAAATTTTAGGAAAATCATGAAGCAAGGCTATAGTATCCTCTTGTTCTTCATCATCAAGGAATTTCCCAATCTTAATAACCTTTTCTTTATCATTTATGTCCATTTTTATATCAATTGTATCTCCTAAGGGGAGTGCATTAGACTTAGGAAATTCAGGATCATATGGTTCCATGCTTGTGTTTGTCTCATTAGTATCAATATATTTTTTCTTGGTACTTATCATAGCGTAGGTAACTTTTCTCTTGGAAGATGTCCTATCAGAAGCACCTAACATTTGTTTCAAGACTTCATCACTTTCAAAAAAATCCCATGATGGTGGTGAATCAATATCAAGGAATTCAGGATGCTTTAGCGTAAGATTGAGTTTTGGTTTACATGTGATGGTGTTGATATTTAGCGAATGTCATTGAGTTGCTTTTGTTGCTTTAGAAAGAGAATATCCTAAACCGGTCTTTGTCTCTTATGTATTAGGTTCTATAATAACTTGAATGCCTTGTTCATTCTTTCCACATCCTTTACCATTGTATCCCAATTGTTTCATAAGTTCATAACCTCATCCATAAAGTCTTTCCATTTCCTTCAAGTTGGGTGGTTGTTGATAATCTATCTCATCAAAATTTGTTGTGTACATTGTATTTTCTTCTGAAGGAGATGAGATAGATTTTGGGAAGATTCTTCTAAATTCTAAGTCGGCATAACCATTGGTTGTTCTTGTTTTTCATCCTATTTTTGTGTGATTATGTATTCATGCATAAATGAAGGTGTGAATTCTAATGTACCCCAATCATCACCTAGTAATTTAGACATAGGTTCTTTTATTTTTTATTGGTCTCAAGGGGTTCTATATGAGATGTTGGAATTAATGTGTTCAAAGGACTTGTTCCTTTTTCAAGTTGTAAGCAACTTTCAGGCTTGGGGTCTATTTCAACTTGATAAACTTTGTTATTATACACATATTTCATTAATTGATGAAGGGTCGTAGGTACCGCATGTATTTTGTGAATCCATGGCCTTCCCAAAAGAATATTTTATGCAAAATCATAGGGCATGACATGAATAGGAGTTTGCAAGGTATCCATTCCAACTATGATAGGTAAAGTGATTACACCAAGTGGTTGCTTTGTAATATTGTCAAATCCTCTAATAGATAAGGAATCAAATTTGATTTGTGATTTATCGACATGCAATCTATCTAGGAGCTTGAAACTACACACATTAAGGGCAAAGATATTGTCAACAAGGGTTCGTTTGATGCCTATTCTATTGTATTGAGAAATTATCATAAAGGCTTCATTTTGCTTCCTTAATTCTAACATGGAGGGAGCTCATGTTGATGAAAGGTAATTGTTGTGTGGTCTCACAACATGCCCCATTTTTCCCCTTGGAGAAATGTGGACCCCATTTTTTCCTTTTCTTCTATTCCTTTTGCTTTCATTTTCTTTGGCATCATTTTGCTACTTGGTTGGTTGTTGATCTTTCTTTCAATTTTTCTTGGTCTCTTTGTTGCTTTATCCTTTTGTTTCTTGGATTCGGTGTTTCAATTTTTTCCAAAGTTTAACATGTTACCGAAAACCGGAGTCCTAGAGTATTGTGTTTGCACCAAGGGAATTTGTATCTTCATATGATCCTAGCTCTGCCCAATATTTCATTGACTGGAGTCATCAATCCTAGTAGTTTCCTTTTACCGAATTCTAGTATTTTATTGTTTCCTTTTCTTTCCTTACTCAGAAGTCAGAAACCAAAGAGTCTGTTTTGAAATTTTCTTAATTTATCTTTCAGAATTAGTTTTTAGTCTTTTTTTTTGCTCCAGTGTTCTCTTTTTGAAGCTTAGAAGGTATTTCCTAGATCCCAGTGTTTCTTTTTCAAAGTTAATACCAACAAGCCTCAATCCTGATGATCACTAATTGATCATATATCTTTAATGGCATATACTTTACAAAGAATCAACATGACATCTAATTGCCACGTATAATCATCGTGTCGTCTTTCTTCTCTAGTAGCGATCCAATGTAGAAATCTAGATGTTCATGATTTGGACCATAATCTGTAATGATTGCACCTTTATTCAAGGATTTAATGCGAAATCATAGGTAATTAATGAAGGTGGCGAACTACCTATGTACTTGGCACCACCTCAAGCATGCAATTTCTTTTGCAACACTCCACTTTGTGTAATATTGCAAATTTGTAAAGGACATTCAAGTAACGAAATGACATTGGCACACAAGGAGAGGTAAATTTTAAGAAACCAAGACACAACTACCAAGGGTTTCGAAGTTGCATTCTAAAAGATCATCATTATCAACCAAAACCAGGTATGTTTTGAATAACTGATATTCTGTTAAGTGTTTTTCAAGCTGACATCAAGGGAAATTTACATAAAAAATGGGCCTCCTAAGGATGATATCATTAGTTTTTTAAGTTATCAAAAATCAACTAAAAGATCACATCAACCTGTACGGTGACATCATCCAAAATAAAAATAAAATTATTTATTTTATAAAATAAAACTTTATAAAATCTTATGAATTAACTCATGATGGTTAATTTAACTCTACATATTCTATTCTATCTCATTCATCTTTCTAAATATAATATATTTTTTTTGTTTTTTAGATTTATATTCTTAAGTTCTATTAAGTTCTATTATAGAAATATTTATATTTTTAAAAAAATATTTTTATTCTTTAAGAAAAAAATATAAAAAACATTTATGAAGTGTGCAAAAAAAAAAATATTTAATTATTTTTAATAATTGCAAATATTCTAATATTTAAATGTTTAGCATCTAAATATTCTAATATCAAAAAAAATTTATTTTAATTTATTTTAATTATTTTTAATAATATCAAATATTCTAATATTTAAATATTTAGCATCTAAATATTCTGATATCAAAGATTTATTATCTTTAATTATTTTTAATAATTTCAAATATTCTAATATTTAAATGTTTAGCATCTAAATATTCTAATATCAAAATTTTATTATTTTAAACTTTTCGGTGGCCTTTTATAAGGGTGCGCTCACTTTATGTGATGCACTCCTCCTTTTAAGGGGGGGCGCTTACATTTAGTGGCCCCCTTATTATTATTATTTTTTAACTTTTAAATATTTTTTTAACTTTTAAATGTAATTTTAAATTTTATTTTAAAATATATTCTAAACTTTTAAAAATATTTTTTATTTTTTTTGAAAGAAAGACCATTTAAAAGATTACTTTCTTTTTTGCTAATTTTCGTTATCTTTTAACGATTTTTTCAACGGTCTTTTTTAACAGTCACTAGTTTTAGACATTATAGGATTTTCTAATTTACGAATTTGTGGAGTTTTCTAAAGCAATTCTTAAGCCTTTCTCAAGCATTCTACAAGCATTTCTAGCTCTCTTCTCCTCTCTTCTTCTTTCTTTTTCTTTGCATAAGCAACCAGTGACATTTTAAATTTTTAATAAACACTTAAATTTTGAATAAAATCATATATATATATAAAATAAAATACTAAGTAAAAAAATAAATATCTAAAGTTACTTTTACTTTACCACTTTTTAAATAAAAAATAATAATTTTAAAAAAAATAATAATCAAGAAAAAAAAGTGAATTTGACTTTTTTTAATAAATTATAATAGAAATATAAGTTACCAAACTTGAGTTTAAGAGTTTTTAAATAAAAAATAAATAATGAAGAAAGTGAACTTGAGTTTTTTAATAAATTATAATAGAAATATATGTTACCACTTTTAAAAATCATGGACTTCAATGTTTTAAGGAATTATAATAGAAACGTGTGTCCCCACTCAACTCATGTGGTTAAGTAATTTATATTTTTTATATTTAAATAATTTGTATTATATGAGATAATTTTTACTTTTTTAAAGTTCCTTAAGAGGCCCTTTTTTTATGTAAATGTCCCCTAATGAAAATCTCGATAATGGTATTTCCATTCAGAAATTGAAATGTTGATTATTCTCTGATTTCCTGAATTTAATAGAAAATGAATTGAAATTTTATAAACTATAAGTTTTGGTTAAATTTAACCCTAACTCGCACACAAGACACACATTTTGAAAATTGCAAAACACGTTAGACAAAATGAGCATTTCTGATGCAAGGCCAGAAGATGAATTCAAATATTGCAATTCATAAGCCACACCAATCAATGTAGTGGTTACAAACACTCATATGGGATGGTCTTCTAATATTGAAATTCATTCACGGATATTACAAGAAAATGCTTCTTAGTGTACCAAGAATGTTGTGGAAAATGGGTTACTTTTGGTAGGAGGGTTTCCGCCAATAATGGAGGCCCCTAAATTAGTTATGTAATGTATAAATTACTACAACCCAGCCAAGAGGGTCATTGAGAAAGAAGGGAGAATTTACACAGACCTATCATAGAAAGGAATCATATGCACATTTGGTCTCCCCACTTACACACAAATGTACAATGTTGATATAAAGGCTAAAAGAAAAACATATCAGAATGTTGAAGAGAGTAATAGAGAAATTATGAGTACTCAATGGTGCCAAGAGCCAATTACACCATAGAAAAAGGTAATTCAGAGGCCTATTTTCAAATAAGAAATGTAAGATATTATAACTTTGCTAAGTAGAGTAGTTGGTTTAAGGGATGCGAGCAAATTTGAACCCTAGATGTTTGTAATAATATCCTGCCTGATGGAAGGTCTTGTGGAATTGCATTGGGGAAAGCTAATAAGTGATCGACTATATGAATAGATAACTATGTTTCCCAAAACCATATGCTTCTTTGTGTCATCATATGTTATTTACTCCTATGCTATGAGGGCTAACAAACAAGGGTTGAAATAGATTGGTACTTGGGGCACAAAGGTAGGAAACAATTTGATATATGCACATATAACCCAGGTCACCATCCATGGATATAAAGATGATTACAGGAAATTCAATGATCTATTCTCCATGAAATTAAGAATGGAAGGTGATAAAGCCAAAAGATTATCCCTGGAAGCACAAACTGTCATTCGGCCAATGGGAGGCTAGTACATACAGTTCCCTACTTACTCCAACATTAGAGTGCAGGGATTTGATGGAAATCAATTCATGCTACCTAGGTACCCTACAGATAAAATTGTTTTATTGGAATTGGTGAGATAGTTGAAACCGTCTCAAGCTATTTATAGCCATGCTCACAAGAAGGCCTCTTTTAAATTTCCCATTGTAGTAGGAAAATATAAGTGTAGTGGAATTAAATTGACTGACTTGTGTGAAGAACTAAAAACATACCATTTTGAATAATTCCCACTCCAGAGAATGTATTATGATATTGAAGGAAATATTGCTAGAAATATAGTTAGTTTTCATGCTCATGTGCCACATTTAGAAGATTATTAGCTTAATTGTGAAGATGAGCATGTGGTAAGAAGAAGAAAATATGAAAGATTGTCTTTAAAATCTGCCCAGATTCTCAAGCTCCATGATGTTTTAGATCAATTGGAAGAGGATGATGGTCAGGTGTTGAACAATTTCTATAATGAAGATAGGGTATATGATGAACCCATGATCCTAGACCCAGACTTTGATGATGAAGATATGACATCAATTGATGAAATCACCATACCAGCCTTATTGTATACTCAACACTGGATTGATGATTTTTGTAAAGTTTTGAGAGAAAGAGGAATTAAGCCTACATTCTCAAAAGATAAAAGAAGGAAGCAAAGAGATGAGACTACATTTGAAAGTGGAGATCCTACTAAGAAGAGAAGGAAAACTAGTAAGGCGGCTCCAGGTATAAGAATTGAAGGAAGAACCCCTAAAACTACAAGACAAGAAGTTCCCATGAAACCATCTGATAAACAAAAAAATGGAGAGATAGGCAAAGTTAAATCAAAAGTAAGACCTAAAGGTGCATCTTCCTCTATAGCAAAAGCAAGAACTAGAGTGATTATTGATGAAGAAACAGGAGTGATAGAAAATGTTGTTGCAAAAACCAGGTTTGCATCTCAAAGGGCTGTAGTATTGTTCACTTCTCCCCCTTTTGTTAACATGGATAATATGAAACAAGCACTAGGAGGGACTCCTATGGTTTTAGAGGAAATTTCTGAAGAAGATGAAGCTAGAATTAAAGAACAGGTGGACAAATGGGGTGCTATGTCAGATAAAGTGAAAGAAAAGAAGTCTAAAGACAAACCCATGGTAGATCCAGTGACAAAAGAAATTTAGGATACAGGTTCTAACCCCATAAACATTGAAGAAGAAGAGTTTATGGAAGGAACACTTGCCTCAAATGTGGGAAACCCTAATGTACTTGACTTGGAAACAGGGGAGACTGTAGAGCAGGATCCTATTGATGAAAGAATTGTTGAAGATACTCTTGATTCCCAACCTTCACTTGGGAATGTTCCAAATGTAAATAAACAATCATAGGTCTTTGAAGAACCAGAGAAAGGTCATGCTAAAATTGAAATTAAAATTCAAGAAGAGGAAGCTACATAGTTTTTGGGTGATGGAATTGAAAATAAAGAAAACCCTGATGTAGCAGTGAATATAAAAGGTAATGATCAGAGAGATGAAGTTGAAAATTTGGACAGACAAGAAATATAAGTCTTCAAACATAAGAGACAGTGTCAAACCCTACTAATCCTGAATCTATGCCAGAAATAATTCAAGAAATTCCCATTTCAAAAAATGTGATAGGAAAAAGATAAGAAGTTAATGAAACAAGTGGTAAACAAGGACAAAGGAATGTTATAGAGGTACAAAAAGATGATGATACACCTGATTGGTTGATCAGGGAATTGGCTTCCCCAATGGAAGTGGAACTATTTCCTCTAAATCTTAATAATTTCACACAAGAAGTAGACACTCCTAAAACCTAGGTGCAGAGTCAAAACAAAACATGTCATACAAATAAATGTAGATGGTAATAGAACTATCCAGATAGCTACTCCAACATTTGATAAGGACATACATGAAATAATGCCTAAGGAGTATAAGATAACAAGTATCAACCTTGGGCACTCATCTTGGAAGCAAGAGTTAGAGGAAATAAAAGTGAATATAAATGCTACTTTTTCTAGAGTGTAGAAATACAAACAACAGAAAGGAGAATTGAAGGAATGGGTTGCTACAATAGAAAATTTTATGAAGTCATTAACTTTGTCTAGTCAAGAGAAAGCTAAACTGCCCCAACATCTGGTGTTGATGTCACAAGAACAAGTAGATGCAATTGCAGCAGTTCACCATAAAATGAATATTGTTGAAGAATGGATTGAGCACTGGGTAAATAAAGGAGAAGAATTCATTGCAAATGCAATAAGGAAGTACAAGGAATCATACCACCATTCAAAGAATTCAAAAAGATTTGAAGATGAATGTAGATTTTTCCAAGAGAAAGTCATCAAAGAAAGGTGAAGAATTAAAATTCTCATGCAACCAAATATCCAAGAGTTAATACAGAGTGATGTAATATCAGAACGTGAACTTCCATTGCCCAAAAAATGGAAGAAATAGTTGAAATGGGAAGGTGGCATGTTAATACAATGTATTGAAGGATTTGAAAAGGTCACTGTAGAATGCAAAAAATTGATTAGTGAAAATCAATAATTTATTGAAATACTAGCATGTCAAGGTTGTGATCCCCAAATATTAGGATAGGAGGGAAAAGAAGCTAAAGCCTTCAAGGAAGGGATAGAAAGAATAAATAGAGATCCTGTTCAGTTATTGATATAGGGGGTCATTGATGAGATTATACACTACAGGAACACTATAGCTAGGTATGAAGTAGACAAAGTGTAGAAGAATGGTATCATACTCCAAGTATCTGAAGAATATATTAGGCTCAAGCTCACTTGGAAAGCATGCATCAAGTATTGGAACATATGCATCATGTATTAAATGCTTTTCGATAATATCAGTTGAAGAAAGGTGAAGAAATAATCTTGGATCCTGAGTCATAAGTGAGAAGATAAAGAACCGAATACTGGACACCAGAAGTGTGATGAAGTTTTTTTTTTTTACAATTTTAAGTTTGCAGGTTGATCCTAGTCCCAGTAGATGTTCCTTATTCTAGTATTTTGGAAGGAATTTGATAGACTCAACATATGCAAAGTGTTCATGGTGGAGTATGAAGAAAAAGCATTGCTACTAATGAAGTCATAGCCTTGACTTAGTCTAGAATATTCTTGATGGTAGTTGGAAGATGTGACATGCCACATTTTAATTTTTTTTTTATAATTCTCTGGATAGACTTTTAAGTTGAACTTTTGGGGGTCTTGTTCCTATAAAAGGTCATTTCCTGCTATATTTTTATTTTAAGTTTAGAATTTGTGGATGTCGTAGGAGCATAAACTTTTAAGTTTTGTACTTTTTTTCCTATTTTATGAACCATTTTGGTGTAAAACTTTGTATGCACGTAGACATTAATTAATATCAGAGCTTATTAGATAGCTACCTATCTAATTATCTTTTGTAGTTGGTTTTGTTAGTTTGGCCAAAGAAGACTATATGCTATGTCATTTAAGGGTGCATACAAAACCTACTCAGTGTCTAGAAATGAAACCCCTCTCTTTAAAAGCTTGCACCATTTTATATGTAGATGTGAAGCAATCTGGTGAAGTATAGAGTGGTTTGCTCTATTTTAATTGATTCTTTGGGGCATCCATGGAGAATAACTAGGAGAAACTTTTAATTTTCAATATTTTTTATGCTTTATTTTAGAATAGATGTTTAAATTCTTGAAAATGTTCCAAAATTTGAATGAATGGATGGAATTTTATTGAAAATTTTTTGTTTTCCATAAAATTGTTGAATGCTTAATGATAAATCTACTTAAGTGATAGCAAAGAATTTGTGATGTTCATGAAATATTATTGTAAATCATTTGATTTCATGATGTTATTTTATGGATGAAGTGGAAATTTTGTGTGCAATACTTATAATTCCTAGAAAAACTATAAATAACCCTAGTCCCTTTGGGATTAACAATAATATTACATCAGTACCCGAGAGTGACCCTACTGCAACCATGACCTAGTTATCGGAGACTTGGGATTGAATGAAAGCCAATCTTTCCTCTATTAATGCAGAATTCCCCTTTAAGTTGTCTTTGTTCCATATATTTCAAGAAGGATAGGCTCTTTGCGGTCTTGTCTATGAAGAATTTATTCGCCTTATTTGTTGTGAGTAAAATCGTCGTCAACAGGAACTAGTGCTAGAAGGAGGGCCTATTTTTGTCATTTTGGATTTGGTTAAGTTTTAAATTGGATTTCCATAGAATCACTAGATCTCGATCTAGCAATCCTCGTGTGACTTTAGTCAAACTTAGTGGTTGAACATCATCTAGACCTCAAAAGTCTAGAAGTTTAAGTGCAAGTTTGAAGAATCCAACTGTTGTTGTACCACCACCTCCCATAGTGATGGCATTCTTTAATGTAGAGTCACCAATTCAATTTGTTGTAAACAATGATTTATCAAAAAATCCTAATAAGTTGTGTCCTAATATTTTTTTCACAAAGATGCAGAATAACATATTAGTATATTCAAGGATACAAGCTTTAGAGCAAGGATTCAACATGAAGACGTCTTATGTAGGTTGTTCCCATACACCTTAAGTGATGAATTTTACCAGTTGTATATCAACCTGTCTCATAATTCTATCAGATCATGGAAAGATATGGAAACTCAATTTTTAGCCAAATTTAGAAATTGACTAACCCTGCTTTATTTTATCATCAATTCATTCAAATTAAGAGGTTTGTAGGGGAGCCTATAATTTCTTTTAATGATAGGTTTCAAAAGGATTATTTTAGGCTACAAGCACCTTATGTAGTGGATAATTTGTCTATTATCGTTTTTTATTATACAATAGTAGATCCTTTAACAACTATGTTTGTGAAACAAAGAGAAAATCCTCCTACTACTTTACTAGAGGCCCATGTTGAAGTTGTAAGTGTGAATTAGAAATGAAACATCTTGGAAATGGATTGTTCGCAAATGATGAAAATGGATTGAATAATTACCCTACCCTGAATGTAAATGGAGTTCTTGTAGGTCATCCTATAGCTCCTAATGTTTATCCTTTAATGGTCTAGAATGGGACATTTCCTCAAAGTACTTTCTTTCAACCAGGAAATTGTCAAGCTTTAGTCCCTCGCCCTGGTCCAACTATTACAGAGCTACATCCTAATGGAAATTATTTTTTCTCACAAACTCAAGAAAATCAAAATTTCAAGATTTCTGAGGAAAAGGAAGACATGAAAGAAGTTACAACTCAACTCAAAAGATTAACCACATAAGTTACACAATTAAGGAATCAAAATTTCTATGCTCAGAATAATAATCTGAATTCACAAAATCAGATGTATAATGCTCCCAGGCCACCTAGACCTTGGAATACATGACCTAATAATGGGGGAGTATTAACGCCTTTAGATAATCCTAACTCAACTGAAGAAAAGTCTACATCAAAAGTAAATTTAGCTGACCTTGTGATGAATAATTGGTATAGAATTTATAATAAAAATGCTCATGCTAAAGTAGATTGTTCACAATTTAAAATTGCTTCAAATATTTTTCTAGTTGCTACACATTACAATGAACATTGTGATTCCCATCCTCCTAAAGGGAATGTGTTAGTTTTGGTAGGATATGACTATGCTCTAGTCCTAGAAAGTTATGAACGTTTCAAACCATCTACTATTATCATGAGTCATGCTCATGAATATGAAAGTGATAATTCGACTATGACATTGGAAACATATACTTTTCCCTATCAGGATGAAAATGAGTCTCAAGAAGAAATAGATGAAATACATGCCTTTCAACAATATCAAAAGGGACATAATTACAACATGAGGAATAACCTTAATAGTGGAGGTAAATTCAATAGGCCTTTAACAACATTTGTCCCACCTAAGAACTTCAACACTCCACCTGATGATAAATCAAGTAATAATCCAAGGTTACCTAAGGTAACTTCTCACTACAATTCAACAAATACTTCAAAAGTTGAAAAGATAGATTCCGCTGACCAACATAATTTGACTAATTATTTAGCAGAAGAAATTAAAAAGGTAAAGATTAGCCTTTCTGTATCAGAATTCCTCAAGACACCTATGATCAAGAAAGCTTTCTTAAACACTTTAGAATGTTTTCCTAAAGAAAGCAATTTCAAAGACATTCAAGTGAAAGATAGTCAGCCTAAGACAAAAGATAAAAACATTGTTCCCATAGTAGATATGCAAGTAGCCTTTTACAAAGGAAAATTAGAGTCCACCATGTTTTCTCACTTTGAGAATATTCGGTAATAATCTCCATAATTGCTTAGTAGACTCTGGAGCATCTACTAGTGTGATGCCATTATCCATATGCCAGACATTAGGGTTAACTCCAGTAAGTTCTTTAAAGAAAGTTACTCAACTTGATAAGACAAAGGTAAATGTAGTTGGAGAGTTGACCAATATTCACATGTAATTGGCTTCCAATCCTAGAATCAAATATTACATTGACATTCAAGTCGTGGAGATACCCGATACTTATGGTATGCTTTTGAGCAAAGATTGGTCTAAAACATTGAATGGATACATGGCTACTAATTTCTCACATATGTGGTTACCATGGAAGGGAGTTCCTAATCAAATTAGGATTGAAAGAGAACCATGCATGAAATACATGATTACAGAATATAATAAAAAAAATGAAGTTCTATACATCGATGTAGAACTAAGAGTTTACAAAATAAAAAGATCATCAATTAAAATTAAAGAAGTTTTCACCTATGATGCTAAGAAATCTAATGAACTGACTCCTAGAATAGATGGTTTAATTGAATTAGATTGCAATTCTTTTGAAGAAGAAAATAGTCCATGTGATGAATTTCAGAAGAATATTATTGCAAAAGCTCAAGAGAGTGGTAAAATCAAATTTTCACTAAATAGTTTGTTGTTGCAAGATTGGTGCAGGTTGCATAATGTTGCACATTCGAAAGACAATTGTATGATGTGTCTAGAGATAATTCACAGAATTGAGAATTGGTATTGTCTAGAACATGATAAGGTCAAAAGAACTAGATCATAAGCATTTAAAGACAAATTTTGAGACATGCAGACTAAAAATATTAATTCAAAGATATCAAAAAATGGTAAAGCACTAGCTACAGATGATCAAGCCTGGATTCTTAAATTTGATGGATCTAAATCTAAACAAGGAATTGGAATCAGAGTTGAACTTATCAACCCACAAGGTAAGTCTTTTATTGTTGCATATCAATTGTAATTTCAATGTACTAACAACGTGGTAGAATATGAAGCCCTTATACATGGCTTGATCCTAGCAATCAAGAAGAAAGTTAGAATCCTTAAAGTGTTCAGTGATTCAAAATTGGTGGTCAAACAAGTCTAAAACCAGTATGTTTTCCACTACATGAGATTATCCAATTATTGACATAGAGTATGGGATTTAATAGAAGATTTTGATGCATTCAACATTACTCATATCCCTAGTAGATTCAATCAAAGAGCTCATGCTTTGGCTACTACTGCCAGTACTTTGCAACCTTTAGAGACCTCAAATCTGAAAATATTTATAGTTGAAAAAGTACAGTTACCTTTGGTTCCTAATAATGTTACTAATTTGTAGGTATTCAAAGATGACTGGCATATATTGGAATTCATCACTAATTATGATATTTTTGAAGAAAAAATAATCAAAGAGAAAGATCACTCTGACAATGAAATTCAACATGAAGAATTGACTCAAGCCAGAAATAATAACATTCCTAAAGGAATAATTGAGTTAGAATGATTTTTCGACATGGATCAAATAGTCAAATAGAAAGATTTGTCTCAAAGTGATAGAGGACTATCTGAATTATACAATTTGCATACTGAAGAAGATCCTAAGAATGTGCTCATAGGGAAGGTCTATGCTGAAGAATAAAAGAGAAACATTGCTCAGGCTTAAAGATTACTAGAAATTCATAGCTTGGACATACAAATACTTGAAGACTTATGATACTTCCATCATTACACATACGATACCATTGAAGCTTGATGTGAAGCCTTTCCAACAAAGACAACGTCTAGTAAATGCACTCTTAGAACCTTTAATTCAAAAGGAAGCTCAAAAAAATTTATCAGCCAAGATAATTTTTGCTATCAGACATTCTACTTGGGTGGTAAATTTGGTCCCCGTAAGAAATAAAAATGGAGATATACAACTGTGTGTAGATTTACAGAATCTCAACAAGGAGTCTAAAAAATAAAATTATCCACTAGCCCTCACTTGAAGAAGTGCTATAGGTAGTTAACAATTCACAAATGATGTCCTTTTTGGATGGATTATCTAGATATAACCAAGTAATGGTAGTAAGGGAAGATCAGATGAAAACATCTTTCACCACAAAGTGGGGAACTTTCACTTACAAAAGGATTCCATTCGAATTGATAAATTTTGGGGCTACATTCCAGAGAGCCATGGACTATGCTTTTTGAGAATTGATAGGAAAATGTATCATTATTTACATGGACAACATTGTAGTATTTTCTAAAGATAGAAGAGATCATGTTCGAGATCTCAGAGCGATACTACATAAATGTGAAACCTACGATGTTTCATTAAATCCTAAAAAATGTATTTTCAAGGTGACTGAAGGTAAGTTATTGGGACATATCATTTCTAAACAAGGTATTTCAATAGACCTGGATAGAGTGAGTGCATTACTCAAACTACAGCACCTGGAGAGTAGAAAAGAATTGAAGTCATATTTTGGTAAGATTAATTTTGTTCAAAAATTTATTACAGGATTCGCCGAAATAGTGAAACCACTCAATGATTGTTAAAGAAAGATGTCAAAATAGAGTGGACAAACAAAGCTAAGATTTCCTTCAAGACTATAAATACTACAATCATAGAAGCGCCGGTATTGGTAAGCCTGGATTATGTCAAACCTTTTTATATTTACTCTTTTTCTTCTGGTCACACTTGTGCAATAGTATTAACATAGAAAGGAAAAAATAAAGAAGAAAACCCAATTGCTTTTATGAGCACTCCATTTAAGGAAGCAGAGCTAAGATATACAGAAATTGAGAAACAAGCCTTTGCTTTGGTCAAAGCAGTACGTAAATTTAGACATTACATCCCTAGAAGTAAAGTCAAAGCTATTATTCCAGATTCGGTGGTCAAAATGTTGTTAACACAGAGTGAACTTAGAGAAAAGAGAGCCAAATGGGTTACTGTTTTACAAGAATTTGATTTAGAAATCATACCCATGAGGTTGGTCCAAGGACAAGCTTTGGCTAGATCTATTGCAGAAATAGACCCGCAAATTTTGAGTCAACAATACACTTTGGATGTAGAAGATCAAGAAGACTAGTATTTAGACATCTGGCACTATTTGGTTAGCCATACTTGCCCTAATCATATGCAAAGGAATCAAAGAAGAACCCTTAAGATAAAATCATAGAGTTACATGATTAAAGGAGGAGCTCTATTCAAAAGAAACCATGAAGGAATCTATTTAAGATGTTTAAACAGAACAGAAGTTGATAAAGTGTTGCAGGAACTACATGATAAATTTGGAACAACTCATGGAGCACCCCTAGCCACTACACACCTCATTCTGAGAGCTGGTTACTACTAGCCAGCAATTTTCAAAGATACATATGAACACATTAAACACTACTATACGAGTCAAATGGCATCAAATAAAGGAAGGTTCAATGCTCAACCATTATAGCCAGTGATGGTGATGTGTCCCTTTTCACAATGGGGACTAGACTTTATTGGAACCATAAATCCTCCATCTTCCACTGGCCATAGATTTATATTAACTACTACAAACTATTGTACCAGATGGATAGAGGCATGCCCTAGCAAGCAATGCACTATAGATGTGGTCATCAAATTCTTGGAAGAGAATATTGTCACCAGGTTTGGAACACCATATGCATTGGTATGTGATAATGGCCCTTATTTTTATTCATTGAAATTTTCTAGCTGGGCATTTGAATATGGTATAACACTAAAATTTTCATCTAGCTATCATCCATAGGGAAATGGATTAGCTGAATCATCAAATAAAAATCTATTGGATATAATTAGAAAATTGATTGAAAAGAACCCCAAGGAATGGCATTCTCTATTAAAATTCTCCCTTTAGGTAGATTGTACTAGGATGAAAGTTACATTAGGGAATTCTCCTTATCACTTAGTCTATGGGGTAGATCCTATACTACCAATAAACTTAAAAATCCCTACTTGGTAGTTTTCACAAGAATATATTGGATTAGACAACCAAACAAAAGCTTGATTGTTGTAACTGATGCATTTAGACGAGAAATGTACTCAAGCTATAGATCATTTTTCTAGGCATCAATCTATGGTAAAAAGATAATTTGATAGCAGAGCTAGATTAAAAACTTTTAGAATAGTTGATTTGGTCCTATATTAGAATACAACTCATGAATGTAAAGGTGAACATGGTAAATTTGACAAATTATGGATAGGCCCATATCAAATTTTTGAAATATTGGGTGATAGCACTTATAGGTTGAAGTCTTTGACTAGTGAAGATATCCCATTACCTGTCAATGGGAAGTTCCTAAAGCATTATTTCCAATCATGAGTAAATAGTTCTTTGTAAATAATTTTTTTTTGTAAAAAGTTTTTTTTTTCTTTGTAAATAGTCATTTTTTGTTTTTGTTTTGATTTTTTTGGGTGTTGTGTCATTTTACTTTATAGTATATGCAACTTTTGAAGGTGTACAATTCAATAGAACATCAACTCTAGAACTTTAGTCTATGTCTTGATCAAAAATAGTCTTCCATTTATAAATCGTCAGAGAATTATTCATGTTTTTATACTCTAATTAGCATGAATCATTCAGTTAATGTTGAGCTACAAACAAATACATTTAAATCATTCTACTAAAATTTGGGATAGCAGTTGTTTGCATTAATTGAAAAATCAAAAGACTACCTTTTCTACCACTATAATTCCCAACCTAATGGCGGCTTCATTGCTTGCAAGTTGATAAAAGAGCTATCATTGAAATATCAAAAGTGAAAAATGAGCTATCATTGCTATATCTAAAAAAAAAGATATCAACTCTTTAGGCCATCTAAATAACTCTATCGAGGCTATAGACACATGACCAATAGTAGAGCTATGTTTGGGGGAATTACAAAGATAACCTTGTCGGGGCTATGGACACTTGATTGGCAGCAAGGCTCTATCCCTGGTTGGCTTAAAAGGAATTGCCATATTATGTAGATTAATGAAAATGGTTGCTATCTCTAAGTTTATCGTGGTGGAAATAATCAATTACACACACATGAGCTCAGTAATACTTAATCTTGCATGCTAAACAAAGTGAAATTTGAATGTTGGAATAAGGATCCCATGATTTATAATTAGAAGACTAAAGAAATTTGGTACATTGATGTTAGATTTGGAATTGACTTTCTATTGTTTTGTTTTGTTTTGTTGGTTGCTAGTTGTTGTGCAGTCTCACAAAACACCCCATTTTTCCCCTTGGAAAAATGTGGACCCCCTTTCTTCCTTTTCCTCTGTTCCTTTTTCTTTCATTTGCTTTGGCCTTGTTTTTCTACTTGGTTGGTTGTTGATCTTTCTTTCAAATTCACTTGGTCTCTTTCTTGCTTTATCCTTTTGTTTCCCGGATTTGGTGTTTCGGTCTTTTTACAAATTTTAACATGTTACTGAAAACTGGAGTCCCAGAGTCCTACGTTTGCACCAAGGGAATTTGTATCTTCATATGATCCTAGCTCTGCTTAGTATTTCATTGACCGAAGTCGTCAATCCTAATAGTTTCCTTTTTACCAGAGTCTAGTATTTATTGTTTTCTTTTCTTTCCTTACTTGGAAGTTAGAAATTGGATCTAGTCTATTTTGAATTTTTTTTAATCTATCTTTCGGACTTGGTTTCTAGTCTTTTCTTTTGTTCCAGTTTTCTCTTTCTAAAGCTAAGAAAGTATTTATGGGATTTCTATGTTTCTTTTTCAAAGTTAATATCGGAAAGCCTCAATCCCGATGATCACTAATCAATCACGTATCTCTAATGGCATATACATTACAAATAATCAGCATGACATCTAATTGCCATGTATAATCATCACACCATCTTTCTTCTCTAGAAGCGAGCCTGTGTTGAAATCTAGGTGTTTGTGATTTGGACCATAATCTGTAATGATTGCACCTTTATTCAAGGATTTAATGCAAAATAACAGGTAATTAATGAAGCTGGTGAACTACCTATGCACTTGGCACCACCTCAAGCATGCAATTTCTTTTGTAAGACTCCACTTCACATCATATTGCAAATTTTTAAAGGACATTGAAGTAACGAAATGACACTGGCATGCAAGGAGAGGTAAATTTTGAGAAACCAAGACACAACTACCAAGGGTTTTGAAGTTGCATTTTGAAAGATCATCATTATCAACCAGAACCAGGTATGTTTTGAATAACTAGTATTTTGTTAAGTGCTTTTCAAGCTAAAAAATCTTGATAATGGTATTTCCATTTAGAAATTGAAATATTGATTATTCTTTGATTTCTTGAATTTAATTGAAAATGAATTGAAATTTTATAAACTGTAATTTTTGGTTAAATTTAACCCTAACTCACACACAAGACACATTCTGAAAATTGTAGAACACATTAGAAAAAATGAATACTTTTGATGCAAGGCCAGAAGATGAATTCAAATATTGTAATTCACAAGCCATACTAATCAATGTAGTGGTTACAAACACTCATATGGGATGGTCTTCTGATATTGAAATCCGTTCACAAATATTACAAGAACATGCTTCTTAGTGTACCAAGAATGTTGCGGCAAATGGGTTACTTTTGGCAGGAGGTTTTCTACCAAAAATGGAGGCCCCTGAATTAGTTATGCAATGTATAAATTACTCCAACCCAACCAAGAGGGTTGTTGAGAAAGAAGGGATAGTTTACATAGACCTATCATAGAAAGGAATCATATGCACATTTGGTCTCCCCATTTACACACAAATGTACAATGTTGATATAAAGACTAAAAGCAAAACATATCAGAATACTGAAGAGCGTAATAGAGAAATTATGAGTACCCAATGGTGCCAAGAGATAATTACACCACAGACCAAGGTAATTCAGAGGTCTATGTTAAAACAACAAATGCAAGATATTATAACTTTGTTGAGCAAAGTAGCTAGTTTAAGGGATGCAAGCAAATTTGAACCTTGGATGTTTGTAATAATATCCCAGTTGATGGAAGGTCCCGTGCAATTATATTAGGGAAAGTTGATAAGTGATAGACTATATGAATAGATAACTACATTTTCCAAAACCATATGCTTCTTTATGTCATTGTATGTTATTTACTCCTATGCTATGAGGGCCAGCAAACAAGGGTTGAAACAAAATGGTACTCTAGGCACAAAGGTAGGAAACAGTTTGATATATGCACATCTACCCTAGGTCACCATCCATGGATATAAAGATTATTACAAGAAAGTCAATGATTTTTTCTCCATGAAATTGGTTAGAAGGATGGAAGGTGATAAAGCCAAAATATTATCCTTGGAAGCTCAAAGTGTCATTCAGCCAATGGGAGGCTGGTAAATATAGTTCCCTACTTACTCCTACATTAGAGTGGAGGGATTTGATGGACATCCATTCATGTTGTCTAGGTACCCTTTAGATAAAATTGTTTTATTGGAATTGGTCAGACAGTTGAAACCATCTTAGTCTCTTTATAGCCATGCTTGCAAGAAGACCTCTTTTAAATTTCCCATTGTAGTAGGAAACTATACTTGTGTAGTGAAATTAAATTGACTAACTTGTGTGAAGAAGAACCAAGAACATACCACTTTGAATAATTCCCACTCCAGAGAATGTATTATGATATTGAAGGAAATATTGCTAGAAATATAGCTGGTTTTCATGTTCATGTGCCACATTTAGAAGATTATTGACTTAACTGTGAAGACGAGCACATGATAAGAAGAAGAAAATATGAAAGAATGTCTTTGAAATTTTCCTCGATTCTCAAGCTTCATGATGGTCCAAATCAGTTGGAAGAGGATGATGATCAGGTTTTGAACAAGTTCTATAATGAAGAAAAGGTATATGATGAACCCATCCCAGATGCAGGCTTTGATGATGAAGATATGACATTAATTGATGAAATCACCAGACCTGTCTTAGTGTATAATCAACACTGGATTGATGATTTATGTGAAGTTTTGAGAGAAAGAGGAATTGAGCCTACATTATCAAAAGATAAAATAAGGAAGCAAAGAGATGAGACAACATTTGAAAGTGGAGAGCCTACTAAGAAGGGAAGGAAAACTAGTAAGGTGGCTCTAGGTATAAGAATTGAAGAAAGAACCCCTATAACCACAAGACAAGAAGTTCCCATGAAACCATCTGATAAACAGAAAAATGTAGAGAAAGGTAAAGATAAATCAAAAGTAATACCTAAAGTTGCATCTTCCTCTACAACAAAACCAAGACCTAGAGTGATTATTAATGAAGAAATAGGAGTGACAGTAAATGTTAGTACACAAACTAGGTTTGCATCTCAAAGGGCTACATCATTTTTCACTTCTCCCCCTTCTGTTAACATGGCTAGTACGAAACAAGCACTAGGAGAGAATCTTGTGGTTTTAGAGGAAATTTCTAAAGAAGATGAAGCTAGAATTAAAGAACAAGTGGAAAAATGGGGTGCTATGTGGGAGAAAGTCAAAGAAAAGAAGTCTAAAGACAAACCCATGGTAGATCAAGTGATAAAAGTAATTCAGGATATAGGTTCTAACCCTCTAAACATTGAAGAAGAATAGTTTATACAAGGAACACTCACCTAAAAGGCAGGAAACCCTAATGTACTTGACATGGAAATAGGGGAGACTGCAGAGCAAGATCCTATTGATGAAAGAATTATTGAAGATACTCTTGATTCCTAGCCTTCACTTGGGAATGTTCCAAATGTAAATGAACAGTCGCAGGTCTTTGAAGAACTAGAGAAAGGCCATGCTAAAATTGAAATTGAAATTGAAGAGGAAGCTACATATTTTTTGGGTGATGGAATTGAAAATTAAAAAAATATGATCTAGTAGTGAATATAGAAGGTAATGATCAGAGAGATGAAGTTGAAAATCTAGATAGACAGGAAAATATATGTCTTCAAATAGAGGAGATAGTGTCAAACCCTACTAATCCTGAATCTATGCCATAACTAATTGAAGAAATTCCCATTTCACAAAATGTGACAGGACAAAGAGAATAAGTTCCTAAAACAAATGGTAAAGAAGGACAAATGTATAGAGGTATAGCAAGATGATGATGCACCTAATTGGTTGATCAGTGAATTGGCTTCCCCAATGGAAGTGGAAATATTGCCTCTAAATCTTAATAATTTCATACAAGTAGACACTCCTAATCCTAGGCGTAGAGAAAAAACAAAACATGACATACAGAGAAATGCATATGGTAATAGAACTATCCAGATAGCTACTCCAATAGTTGATAAGGACAAACATGAAATAATGCCTAAGGAGTATAAGATAAAAGTATCAACCTTGGACACTCATCTTGGAAGCAAGAGTTAGAGGAAATAAAAGTGAATTTAAATGCTACTATTGCTAGAGTGCTGAAATACAAACAAAAGAAAAGGGAATTGAAGGAATGAGTTATTGCCTTGGAACATTTTTTAAAGTCATTAACTTTGTTTGGTCAAGAGAAAGCTGAACTGCCCCAACAACCGGTGTTGATGTCACAAGAATAAGTAGATGAAATTGTAGCAGTTCACCATAAACTAAATATGTTTGAAGAATGGATTGAGTACAAGGTAAAACAAGGAGAAGAATTCATTACAAATGCAATAAGGAAGTACAAGGAAGCATACAAACATTCATAGAAATCAAAAAGATTTGAAGATGAATGTAGATTTTTCCAAGAGCAATTCATCAAAGAAAGGCAAAGTATTGAAATTCTCATGCAATCAAATATCCAAGAGTTAATATAGAGTGATGTAATATCAGAACGTGAACTTCCATTGCCAGAAAAATGGAAGAAATAGTTGAAATGGGAAGGTGGCATGTTAATACAATGTATCAAAAGATTTGAAAAGGTCACCATAGAATGCAAAAAATTGATTGGTGAAAATCAAAAAAAATTATTGAAATAATAGCACGTCAAGGTTGTGATCCCCAAACATTAGGATAGGAGGGAAAACAAGCTAAATCATTCAAGGAATGGATAGAAATAATAAATAGAGATCCTGATCAATTGTTGATGTGGGAGTTCATTGATGAGATTATATAGTGCAGGAACACTATAGCTAGGTATGAAGCAAACAAAGTGCAGAAGAATGGTATCATACTCCAAGTATTTGAATAATATATTAGGCTCAAGCACACTTGGAAAGAAATACAAGGGATTTCAAAAGAACATATGCATTGAGTATTAAATTCTTTCTAAGAGTATCAGTTGAAGAAAGGTGAAGAAAGAATCTTGGAGCCTGAGCCTTAAGTGAGAAGATAAAGAACCGGATAACGAACACTAGAAGTGTGATGAAGTTTTATTTTGTTTAAAATTTTGAGTTTGCAGGTTGATCCTGGTCCCGGTAGATGTTCCTTATTCTAGTATTTTGGAAGGAAGTTGATAGCCTCAACATATGCAAAGTGTTCATGCTGGAGTATGAAGGAAAAGCATTGTTGTTGAGTTGATGAAGTCAAAGCCTTGACTTAGTCTAGAATATTCTTGATGATAGTTGGCAGATGCCATGTGCCACATTTTAATTTTTTATTTCTGATTCTCTAGATAGACTTTTAAGTTGAACTTTTGGGGGCCTTGTTCCTATAAATGGTCTTTTCCTGCTTTATTTTTATTTTAAGTTTAGAATTTGTGGATGTTGGGGGAGCATAAACTTTTAAGTTTTGTTCTTTTTTCGTGTTTTCTAAACCATTCCAATGTAAAAATTTGTATGCACGTAGACATTAATTAATATCAGAGCTTATTAGATAGCTACCTATCTCAATATATTTTGTAGCTAGTTTTGTTAGTTCGTCCAAATAAGATTGTATGCCACACCGTTTAAGGGTGCATATAGAACCTACTCATTGTCAAAAAATGAAAGCCCTCTCTTTAAAAGCTTGCACCATTTTATATGTAGCTGTGAAAAAATACGATGAAGTATGAAGCAGTTTCCTATGTTTTAATTGATTCTTTGGGGCATCCATGGAGAATAACCAGGAGAAATTTTTAATTTTTAGTATTTTTTATGCTTTATTTTAGAATAGATGTTTAAATTCTTGAAAATGTTCCAAAATTTGAATGAATGGATGAAATTTTATTGAAAATATTTTGTTTTCCATAAAATTACTAAATGTTGAATGCTAAATCTACTTAAAGTTATAGCAAAGAATTTGTGATGTTCATGAATTATTATTATAAATCTTTTGATTTAATGATGTTATTTTATTGATGAAGTGGAAATTTTGTGTGTAATGCTTATAATTCCTAGAAAAACTTTAAATAACCTTAGTCTCTTTGAGATTAACAACAAACATCAATACCCGAGAGCAACCCTAGTGCAACCATGTCCTGGTTATTAGAGAATTGGGATTGAACGAAAGCCAATATTTTCCCTATTAATGTAGAATTCCCTTTTAGGTTTTCTTTGTTCCATATCTTTCAAGAAGGATAGGCTCTTTGTGGTCTTGCTTGTGAAGAATTTATTCACCTTGTTTGTTGTGAGTAAAATCATCATCAATAGTAATGTCTACATTAATTGAATTCATTCCTTGTATAAGAGCTACCACATCATTTGTGTTTGTACCAATAGGAAACACTATTTGTTGGAATGCTATTTGGAGAATTGAATGATAATTCAATGAGTTCTAAAGAAGGTCCCAGAGGGATATCTTTGCAAGAGTATTCTTAAGTTGATTGATGAGATCATACTCCCTAAGGTGTGAATTTAAGTGAGTGCTAGGCAAGATGGGATTTGGTAAAGGTAAGGGTGTTGGGTTGGATTGTTGTGGTTGCAGATTATTTCTAGTGTAATGTGTGTGAGTAACAACATCATGCTTAGGGGGGTAAAGGGTAAACTCGGGTTTAGGTGGAGGTTGAGGTTGATGTGAAGGTGGGTAAAGGATGAGTTGAGGTTGAATTACATTGACATATTTTGTTTTAGGTTGTGCACAACAAATCTTATTGGATGGATTTTGTGAGATGAAGTCCCAAGGGATTCATCTAACATTTCAAATTCATCACTACTAAAAGGTTTGGGAGATAAGTTATCGTTGGTTGGTTTGGGTTTATCATCACAAGCCTTAGTGGATGAACTTAGTGAGAGGAATCCCTATAGAGATTCATCTAACTTATCCAAGCCATCACTACTAAAAGGTTTGGATGATATTGTTTTCCTAAAGTGAATCATTTTTTTGATTGTTTCATTTGATTGTTGAATGTTTTTGTTTTCATTTTCTAATGAATTTGATCTAAATGAACTAGGAACTAATGCTGAAAATGAAAATTGCAAAAATCTAATGATATCCATAATGGCCATGAAAATAAATAATGCTAATGCTAATGATGTGAATGCAATAAAAAATATATGAACATAAATAGAAAAGGAACTGAAACAAACAGTAACTTAAGAAGCAAGAAACAAAATCCTAAAAACATTGATGCAAAATGTGTACTTGGACTAAGTCGCCCAGGGTAGTGAATTAGTCATAGTAAGGGTATTTTTGAAGTTTTTCTAAAATTTTTGATGCATATTGATGTGTTTTGTTCTATATGATTCAAATCTAAAGTGTATATGCAAAATTTCACTATTGTGCAAGGAAATGAAATGCAATAATGCAAGCCAAAATGAGCTTTTCACTAATAAAAGTTTTGAAACCCTAGAATGCAAAATAATGAAAAACTAGTGCAATGTTGATGCAAGCTAGTCCTAGGATGTAAATGCACTCTAAATTGGAAATTGAATGTTCTAAATGCATGTTCACCAAAATGAACCACAAATTTTTGTAGGGGCTTCTCTCTTACACTTCTACGGCTTTTCACCTAAAAGGAGAAAGGTATCCCACAAAAACTTGGAGGTTCACTCAAGACTAATGCTTATTATGATTGATATATGTCTAAATGTAATGTCCTAAATGCAAAAAACTAATAAAAGATAATGAATATTGATGCAAAACCTAAGATATGCAAGTTGTTTGAAAACGCGTTGTGATATGCAGAAAGATAAATTAAATGCAATAAAGAACAAAATAAAGATGATAAATAGAAATTGTGCACCTGGAAACTAATGAAGGACATAATGAAGATTGAAAATGCCTCTAAAATTTTGGAAAATCTAATTTTCTAACCAACTAGGACAATTATGCCAAGCTGGGCGACTTAGTCCCAGATCAGGGAAACTACCCAAAACCCTGTTTTGACCAAATGGGTATCTGAAACTGCAAAAGCTTCTAACAGAAAAGTGCAATGGGACTAAGTCACCACTATTGGTGACTTAGTCCACTTTTTATTTTCTACAAACCCAAAACTGGAAATAGAAGCTCACAATCTACACTATGTTTTTTGGTGGAAACCTAGATTTGAACTTGTGAAAATACCTGCAAAATAGATTATAAATTGATTTCTAATGGGTGGGGGGTTTCCTTGGTCAAACCCATAGTTGGTATTTAAACCTTGAAAGAGATAAAATCTTCATAAAACCCTAGCCCTAAGTGTGTCTAAGACTAGGAAGTCTGAAAATACAATGCAACCTTATTCTAACATGCAAGAATAAGATGCATAAATGGATTTAGGACAATGTAAGACTCATTCTAAGAGACTAAATCACATTATAAATGAATCTTAATGAGATTCAAACCTTCCTTAGGCTTAAAATAGAGAGAAAATGGAAGATGGAATTACTTTGAAAACAAGTCTTTAGGTTTGATTTGATGGCTAGTTGCATCTCCTCAACCTAGATTTCTCCATGATTCTCCATAGGCATCCATGATCAACCCTTTGTAATGTGAGATCTTGAGAAAAAATTGAGCTTGAATACCTATAAAAACCCTAAATTGCTGCCCTAAAGCTTCAACTTTGTTGTAGATAGACTAATGAATCTTCTTGTGAAAGATGTTTGACTCTTGACTCTTGAATTTACTTGTTGAAAATGACTTAATGTTGTTAAAAAATAACCTAAAAACATGTATTTATAGGAAAAAACACCTAATTATTCATTATTTTAACTTCATAGGCCAACATCCATCAAGAATTTGAATTAATTCAGTGATTTTCCCACTCAAAAGTGAAAAATCCCTCAAAAGGGACAAAGTCACCACCTTGGATGACTTAGTCGGGCACTAGGGGTTTATGAGGTGGGTTTTGTGGAATTTTAATGATTTGAATATTGCTTGTCAGGATTTGTATGATTTTTATTTATTAATGCATAATTAGGTGTTGATTAATGCAAGGGTGTCTAAAATAGGACCAAATTAATCACAAAATTGCCTCTTTCTTCAAGAGTATAGAATTCTTGGTGACACAACAATAAACACTAAAAAATAGTAAAGTGCTACTCAACCAAATCATAAAGGAGAGGAGTGAAAACGTTACCACCTCCACCAAGAGCTCACTATCCAATGATGGAGAAAGAGAGCTTGAACAATCACTATAGCCTCAACTGTGATGAAGGGAGGTGTTGCAAAACCTCAAGTGCCTACTGCAATGGCGTATTCCACACTTGCTTTATAGAGTTGATGGATTTTTGTTTGCTACAAGGGAGTGTTGAATTGTTGCTTGAAGTGCTTGAGAATGGAGAGAATGCTTGAAGATTTCCAAAAAAGATTGCTAGAGGATGCATGAGTGTGAAATGAGGTGAGAGTGGATCAATTTGAAGGAAGAATGAGGAAGAATAAGGAATTTTCGGGTCAGTTGGTTGAAGAGGGACATTACAAATCATTCCCAATAGGAAGTGTAATACTTATGCTAACTTTAGATGTAGGAATCTGTTAGGGATATAAATGTGTCGCGTGGATATCTGCGCACTGCACAGGCATCCCCAACAAATATTCTTCTACCGACACAATAGATGAATGCCAAGTGGAACGAAGGAAGCCTATTGATGTAGATTTTTTCCTTCGGATTTGGTTTTCTAAGGTGAGGAAGTGTAAAAGGGGAATTTGTGTAAGGGGTGCAAAGTTGCTCCTACACAGACATGATGTTCCCTAAGAAGAGACCTTGCATGAACTAAGAAAAATCCCTTTGAACATTCCTTACACTATTATGCATTTACAACATTTGTTAGATGGCCACCTTGCATAATACAATTTGCATGCCTATCGAGCCATCTTGTTTGTTCATGAGCTCCAAGCATACAAAGTTTTGCTTGTCTCATGAAGCTCAAAAATCATTTTTGTGTGGTGCCTTATTAAAATTATCAGGAGGTATAACTTTGGTATGGTTGAGTAGGAATCCCAATCTAAGGAATGACTTTCTTCATAGCTAATTGCATGTGTGTGAGCACATACTAGCCATCAATGTATGTTTCTCATCTTTTAGGACTTCTCACCTAGTGGACAGCCTAAATTTTTGTCGCCTCAGAGTGAGTATGTGTTTTTCGGACAAACAACCTAGATCTGATCCACATCGTGTTGGATAAACAATTGAATCTTGATCCACCTTTTTAGTTTTTCTCATTTGTACTTTTCTTCCTTCTAGTTATTGACATTGCATGTCTATGTATCTTGTTCTAGTACATATCATACACCTTGGGCATGTCCTTTTGTGCTTATGTTTGTTTCACTTGGGATATTGGATCCTAGGGGCTTGGCCACCTCCTTTGATCTTTGACATTCTTTGTTGTCTGCATTGGCATGATTGGACCCCTCTTGAATGTCTACTTTAGTGTGAGTTTGAAGCAAGTTCATCCTTTCACTAAAGTAGGGGCTAAATGTAATGTAGAAAAATGTGTACCTTGCTCGACATGGGAATAATTAATGATAAAATGGGCCTAATGTCACCTTGATCTAGTGTTGTGAGGTGTTTTACACATACATATTAGGTCTTGGGCCCTCTTTATACTAAATTGACCTAACTCTATCCTAATTTAATGTTGTTAAAATGTATTTATTTACATCTTCACATTAACTTTGGGAGGCTTGTAAATAAAGTGCACCTAATCTAGTGTTGTAATGTGTTTTACACATTCACATAAGATTTAGGGCCTTTCTAAGCTAAATAGACTCAATTTTTCCTTAATTTAGTGTTGTAAAGTGTATTTATTTACACTTTCACATTAGATTTTGGGTCTTATTACACTTATGACCTTTATATCATCATTAATAGGCCCCTATGACCCCATATTGTTAATCCCAAGGCATATTTTGATCAAAAACCTGATCAAATCAACATATAAACCTAAATTCTTCACTCCTTGACATCCTAGCTGGTAAAATAGCCCCTATGGGACCCATTCGCCACCTTGGAAAAATGAGTCCCATCCGGTGGGACTCATTCACCTAGGATGGCGAATGAGTCCCGTTTGAGCTATTTTTGAGGTTTGAGTGGTAAAAATTGGGTTTTAAGTTTAAATTTCTTCAATGTTGGCCTTAAGGATCAAATTAATAGTCATTTGAGTGGCTTGCCTATATAAGAAATCTTTCAAATCCTCATTTCATTGACATAATATAATTCTACCTATTATCAAGTCAAGCAAGCAAGATTCAAGCATTCAAGATCATTTCTAAGGCATTCAAGGGAAGATTTTTTCATCAATTGTTGCAGCAATTCAAGATCCATCATCATGGCAAGGTTCTAATTGCATTATTTCATGTTAATGCTTCATTATCTTATTTCATCATTTGGTTTAATTAGGTAAAAGGGGTTTGACCAAGGAAAAACCCTATCCCCTAACAATCAACAAGTTTTCCCCTCTTTAATGTGTGATTGTAGGTTTGTAGGTTGAAGAAAAGTGGATTGGAATCTTTCAAGAGTTCTGAAATGATAAAGTTACAAATGTTGTCAAAGTTGTCATGAAAAGTTGTCAAGACCCATAGAAACTCAAATCTAGGGCAAAATATCCATCAAATTTACATGAAGTTAGTGGGAAAGTGCTTATTTATCCATCTTCAAAGGCTTGCAAAGTTTCAATTCAAGATTCTACTCTTATTACACTTTTCGACAAAACAAGACTCATCCCCTAGTAGTGGTGAATGAGTGCCACTATAGGTGTTTTTTAGAGATTTTAGCAGATTTGGATACCCATTTGGTTGAAACCTAATTCAGTATAGTTTTCCAGATCTGGGACTGATTCACCTAGAATGGCGAATGAGTCCCACAAAGTTTAAAAATCAACATTTTCAAGATTCTAGAGCTCCATTGCATCTCCAACCAGTTTCTAGGTGCACACTTACAATTTTACAGTTTTCTGTTTTATTCTTCTTGCATTTTCAAGCCATTTAGTTCAAGTTTGCATATCACACTTTTTTTTCTAGCATATTATCTTTTCCAAGTTTACACTTGGTGGTGAACCCCTCATTCTTCCTTAGTTAATCTCTAAATATATCCTAGGATGCCTTATTGTCAGATCTCTCTGTGCATTCTTTAATTGGATTGAGATCTCTAAGGTGTCCTTGAGTGTGACAATTGCAAAATAGGATCCCTATCCTTGTGTTTATGCCTAAAAGGTGGGAGCATCTATTTCCATTGACTACAATTTCAGAATATTTTTTCCTTTTTCTACAATCTATGTATTCCAATTAAAGTTGAGTCAATAGAAAAGAATGTTACTTAAAGCATTATGCCTACTAATTTCACACATGCAAATTACTATAAATAGTTGTACATGTTCTTTCTACTTTTTCATGAACTAATGCAAATTAATATTGCATTACTTTGTTCCTCAGCAACCCCTATGATGGAAAACCAAGCTAAAAGTATGGAAGCAAAGCATTCTCATCGTAATCAATTGAAACATTTACAGTACCATGCAAATAAGGATTCTATTAATAAACAAAGAAAAGAAAACCATCACATTCACCTTACAAACTCCACATCCCCACCCTCTCTTTCCAATAACCCCTCCCCATTACAATCACCCACACCTCAAATGTGGTCTACATTACACCCCAATTCACCATCCCAAAACCACCATCCTCCACTATTTCTCGCAAACTATTACATTGCTAGGAATTCGTTCCATTCAAATTTGGAAAACCTATCAAACATTTAAACATACCAAGTATGCATAGAATGATATCCAAGAAAAAAAACTAGGAAATTAAATGGTAGTAGTTCTTGTTCAAGATGCATTTCAGAAAAAAAATGGCAATCACTTCTCAAAATGGAACAACATGGACCTTGGTGAGAATCATGCTTGTTTGCAATGCCTATCTCAAATCGAGGAGATGCTTATAGAAAGAGTCAGCCCTTTCCTCCAAGTTACTTATGCAAGAGGGTGCCAACTAAAATATAGTTGTTACACTCTTTTTTTCCTTAGGATATTACACTAATTGCAAATTACTTTCCATGTCATATACATGACCTAGATGTACTCATAGTAAATAAGAAAAATGTTGATTCCCAACAGTATAGTTTTTATGTTTGTAGAGCACATGTTCACGAGGCTTTGTAATATAAGGTCTATAATGACCCTTACTACAAATATGTACAATTATATGAGGACTCTCTCTTATGCTTGCCTATTTCCTCCACTGACATCTCTAGCCTTCTAAATGCAACAACCTTAACTTCAAATCCCCTTGATGTAAGTTTCATGGAAATAGATAATACAACCGAAGAACAATTGCTAGAGAATGTGCAAGAAACTATATAATTTTTGGAAAACCTTCCCCCTACATGTACAAAAGTGCAAGAATTGTGATCCTTGTTGTAGTTATGGGAAGGATGCTCAACTCCTACTATTGATTGGCCATTACTTTCTCTTATGCCCATCAACGAATACACCACTGAAGGAATATTTTCTATGGAATTCCCAACATTTTTTCCAAAGGGCAGAGCTGAATTCAATCAACAAAACATGAAATAGGTGAAGCTATATGAATATTCTCTCCATCTTCTTAGATATCATGATAATAGGTTCAACCAACACCCATGATTTATATACTTCATACTTAATATTCTTATGTGTCACCATAGCTAGGCCACATCTTCCATTTTTCCAAAAACACTTGGAAAGTAGACTGCCAACAACAATACTTGCATTGCACTAAAGAATCAAGGACCTTCTTGATGAACATCTTGCAAACCAAGTTATGTGGCTCAGCTCAAAAATTTGTGGTACATACCCCTTCTGGACTCACCGTAGGGGGAGCTATCTGACATGGTTATTCAAGCTAGTTTCCTAACTTTATTCTTCACCCTTAGTGCATCAGATACTAAATGGCCAGACTTACACAACGCCATGTCATCTACTGCACCAACAAATCCTATTTTTGCTACTTGTTGGAGGATCCAAAATATAGTG
Source organism: Sequoia sempervirens (assembly GCA_007258455.2). Classification (NCBI taxonomy): domain Eukaryota; kingdom Viridiplantae; phylum Streptophyta; class Pinopsida; order Cupressales; family Cupressaceae; genus Sequoia; species Sequoia sempervirens. The sequence goes on along the minus strand of VDFB02281492.1, from coordinate 963,078,650 downwards.
CAAAACCCACACATCCTTGCACTTTACATGCATCAAAGATTTACTGCATTTCATGAAGAGGCTTTGGAGAAGATTCTCTACACAAATGACTACTAGTACAGGTAAACATATTTCACATCATTTATATTTACTTCTTTCGTACAACATTTGGGTAATAACATTTTCGATGTCCAGGTATGAATGGCAACACTAAGGCTCTACACATTTCGATGGTTTCCTTTGGCTCAAAGATGTACCTAATATTGCTATACTACAATGGAATAATCATGCATCAATAAAAAATGCAATCGAATACATTAACAAATATGTCTTTTCTTGGAACCCACGTCCCAACCAAAGCTCAAATGAAAGAGTTCCATGGTCTACCTTTGACAACCCCTACTTAATGGACACAAGAATGATTATGCATACTTTGCATGACTATAATGAACTAATCAACTACATTCAACGCCATACACATTATACCTTGCACACATGTTTGCGAAGAAAAGAAGCCACAGTTGAATACCGCTATAAAGCCCTTTGGACCATGCAAGACAATTCAAGACTTTCAAATGAGAGTCATCATCCAAAGCACACCCATGCTCGTAATGATGACTGATTGAATCTTCACAACCCCAATATCCTCTCTATTTGGTGATAAAATGTAGATTTCCAACCCATTCTCTCAATAGATACAGTGCTCAAATGTATAGCTAAATATGAAGCAAAAGCAGAAGCCAAATCCAAAACATATCATGTAATGCTTTTTTTGTAATTTGACAAGTTTTGATCCCGACATGCTAGCACCAATAGATTTTAGAAAAAATCTTGTTGACAACATTTTGGACCATGTTATTAGTTCCCAAGAAATTTGCCACCTTTTATTAAAACTACCACTCTGCTTGTCTAGTTGGACATTTTTTTCTTTAAATGTAAACCAAAAACACTATCAATGCATTCCACTCTCACTAGCATTTGCATCATCAGACACAAACTACATTGATGCATACATGGCATGTCCTATTTGTCTGGAGACATTGGCACTAATTGATTTCACTCATAAATGGAGCTTTAAAACATCCCATAAATCAAACCAATGGAAAGAACGTTCCTCTAAAGCAATTGTTCGAGTCTCCCCATGTTTCACAAGCATTCCTCCAAAGGATGATCCAACTTTTCATGACTTTTGTTAGAGTGAATTGGTTCTCTACAAACCATTTTGTAACATTGTAGTTGACTTTGGTTCATCCACAACTCAAATTGTGTCACAAGGAGAGAGGATGGCATGCACTTACCATCCATGGCATGTGTGACACTCTCATCCAAATACAATCTCCAATATAGACCCCAACTCTCCTTCAAATGACGTGGAACCCCCACAATAATGCAACCAATCCAAATGGAAAGTGTTGTCAGGTGTACACCCAAGCGATCCACTCCAACTAGATGCACTTGACATGCTAGGTAACCGTGAAATAGACCTTAACCATGACTAGGATACTCATTCCATAAATCCATAGAGCACACTACAACATCCAACTTCATAGACTTAAATTTCACAACATATCAAGTCCCCCTTTTTCCCATTGTAAATACCCAGCATGACCTTTCATTGGAACAAAAGAAAACATTGGATTTAGTGTTGTCAAACCTATCCTCCATCACTTACTAGCCACCACTCAAAATAATAGTTCAAGGAATTGTAGGAACTAGAAATTCACACCTAATTAAACAAATCAGGTCTTCACTCAATTTTTCATCTCTAGATGGTCAAACATTACTATTACTTCTTGCACCAATAGGTGTTGCAACATTCAACATTGAAGCATCAACAATTCATTTCACACTTCGCATACCCATCAAATAGATGCCCCCTTGCAAGGCCAAACACTAGCACTTGCTTCCAAGAGAAAATGTACTTCATTCGCTACATTAAAATAGATGAAATGAGCTTCATCAGTCCAAAGTTACTTGAATGCATTGACTATCATTTGTGTGAAGCTTTCCTAGCACACAACCACATACCCTTTGGATGTCACTCAATCCTACTCTTTGGAGACCTCAGCCAGCTACCATTGGTCAAAGACATTCCTATGTACTCTTCTACTTCCTATAGAGGGACACTATAGTGGAGATTTCAAACATTTTTTACACTAAAAAAATATCCAGTCAAGCCAAAGAGGATCCCACTCAAATTCTATTTTGTGATCTCCTATGCAATTTAAGGAAGGTTGAACCTACTATTGCAAATTGGAAAATTCTAATATCAAAGTCAAGCTCCACACTATAATCTACAGAAAAAATTGCTTTCTTATTGTCCATACATCTTTTTACAACCAATGAAAAGGTCTCACTCCATAATAAGTGCATGTTGTTGTCTTTAGATTAGCCCATTGATATAGCCACTATAGAACAAATAAGGAGCTCCTTCAACTTAAATCTAGAAAATGAGAAACTCCAATCTAAGATTCTACTATGCGTGGACCAAAATTTTATGCTATCTTGTAATTTGTGGAATGATACAGGCCTTGTCAATGGAGCTCTTGGCATAGTAAAAAATCTTGTGTTCAAGGAGAGAGAAAAACCACCCCAGCTACCCTTGTTTGTTGTTTTTTGATTCAAGAATTACATTGGGCCTGTCTGGGATCCAAACAATTCGAAAGATGTCCCTATTACCCCATTGATTCATGGTGGTTGACACCAAATTCCTCTTAAAATGGAATGAGCCTCAACCATTTGCAAATCATAAGGACTTACACTTGAAATGGCTACCATTGACATCAACAACATTGAATGATAGGGCTTGACATTCATAGCAATTTCAAGAGTTTCTTATCTTGGTGGGCTTCATATCCACCCTACATACACATTTGAAAGATATACATGCATGCAACAAAGCCCTTATGTTTCATGCAGGATAAGTGAGGAGGCTTGACTATCAACACTATTTGAATCAATCACTCGAAATGCTCAAATACTTTTCAAGGAGAAAAAAAGGTACACGTTTGTTCAATAAATCCTTATTCCTTTCTCTTTCAACAACTACATTGCTAATTGCATACATAGTTGCTTGTATTATGAGCATATAATCTCTTCGTCACTTTCCACAAATGAATTGTAGGCCCTCCTTCAAAGATACATAACTATCAAGATCGACTCTTTCAACCATGTCCCAACTACAAAAGGTTTGCTACAAACTTGTAAATTTCTTTTCTAAGTGTTCTATGATATAAAGAAAATTTCATCCTACAGAGTGCTTTGTCAAAATAGCTCAGTCAACAGAAAAATGTTCCTGCATCTTTTACTTAAGCTATTTTTTGTATAGGAGTTCTCCCATACTAATTGTATACGCAACATTAAATCCTTACATATTTACAAATCTTTTCGCAACTATATATTGTGCTCTCTTCACATAAGCTTTCAGCTTCTATTATACCTTCCTCATATCTAACTTTAATTGCCCTTTTTTCTCTGACTTGTGGCCTTTTTTCTAGCTTTTTGCTGCATCCATTGGCATGCTATGGTTAGTTTCCAATTCTATTATATAAGGTATAAAATGCATGTGGATGTCACTAAATCTGAGTGTTCCCAATTGTTCTACTTCTAACATACTTTCATCTTGTAAACAGTTTATAGAATTGGTATTCCAGAATATTGGTCATCAAAATAGGAAATTTTCCAAATTCACCAGTTGCAATTGATTTTCTTTCTATCTAGTAAAAAACCATTTTTTTTGCAACATTTATTTACAAGAAACACAAGAATTTGAGTAATGGTTAGGATCAATTTATCATCCTTGCATTCCCATGATTTTAAAAGTAGATTTATTTTACCATATTTTTTTTGAGATCATGGTTAGCAGCCTTCTCAAAATATTATTTTTATGTGCTCATTGAGAAATATTTTGTTTTTTTGTTTATATTTGTTCAAAATTTGAAATACACTTCATACATTCAATAATATGCAAGCTTGTTACAACATACTTTTAATGATTCAAAACCTTGCTCAGATATTGCATTTTTCTAGTTTTCATGGTTTTGTAGGTACATGTATTCGGAATTGAGCTAGTTTATGGAGAAATCAACAATTTTTTTATAGCCAAAACATGAGCACAAGGATTTCAAGGTGTTAAAGGTGGAGATGAGGAAGCATAGTCTTACTTTCTTCAAAGTTCTCCTGATATCGGGTTTTCTACAGCATGTTTCTTGTGAACACGTCTTTATTTTTTTGTGGTTGCTTCATTGCTTGCTTCTACTATACTAGTTCTATTTCAATTTATGTTGATTCTTTATTATTAAATCTAAATCACTTTGTCTATTTATTCTACCTATTTCTCATTGTAAAAGACTTTTTTCCATTTCAAAAATGAATGTACATATGAGAATATACACTGTCTTTTTTCATTAAATAATTCTACAGAAATTACTTAACTTTCACTAATGTGAGTAAATATTTTCAATGCTTAATAATTTATTTCCTTGTATAATAAACTCTCTAAGACATTTTCTTGAATAAATCATGTGCTTGCTCTACCTCCCCACAACATACATGGGTTTTGTCAAAAGGTTCATGTGCAGTCATCAGATGAGTGTCATCTGTCCTATCCTACTTACACTGTTGGATATGTGCAGGATCATCATGGAAAAAATAGGCCCTTAAGTGGCAAAAAATTTAGAAAAATCAAAGTTAGGAAACTTGATGTAAAAATTTGAATAAGTTATCTATATTATTTCAAAACTAAGTAAGAATAGAATCTATAGCAAATTGAATGTAGTTTCTAAACTACTAGGTTTGTTTAAAGAAAAAAAATATATATTTGGTGAAAATTTGAAATTTCAATGCAGTAGTACTTAAATTTCAGGGAAAAAATAAGTAGTAGATGTCTGTCTGACCACCCTGACCAGAATAAAATGATAATATTTATTTATAAGATTTTAGATATAAGTAGAGGACTCATGTCCCAATGTGATGCATATTTTTTTGTAATTTTTTTCCAAGTAAATAATTAATTATGAATTTTTTATTACAACTTTTAAAAAATATAAAAACTTGTATTTCTAACCACCTAACTTGGTCATAACTTCATGAAATTCATTTTTTCATTTTTTAATCCTATGGTATATGAAGCATAGAATGTGACATATGTTTTGGATTCAAAAAATGTGATACCATTTGAAAGCTATAGATGTTTTTGAATCAGCCTATCAATTAGGACTTTAGTTGTAATTCGAATAGAAAATGAATAATAATTACTTATTAAATTCAAAGTAAAGCATAATTTATATTGGTAGAAAGTTGAGAATCTCCTTTAAAAACCCTTTTTGTTTCATCAATTTTGGGTAAAAAAAAAGTTGTCAGCCACATACCCATCATATTGTCACTTTTTGGCCCATCATGATCCTACACATACCCTATTCTTTAAAGAGAGTATATTGATGGTTTTAGGTGCTTTAAATAGTATGCTATTTCTCTAGATGTCTAATATCAATAATCAATATGTCATATTCTTTTATGAGTAATGCTATCTTTCAAAAATCATTTGCTACATTTTTTTTCTCTTGAATCATTCTTGATATTCTTGTTGCATTTTTTATCTTTCAAAATTCAGTTGTATGAAATTTCTTTCTTTCATACATGTATGACATCGTCCACCTGTTAACATGCAATATTTCAAAAACAATTGGCTGCATTATGAGTTTACATAAAGAACATTTTTGGTTTTACCTTTTTTCATGAAGAGTTAAGTTTATTATTTAACAAGCCTTTATGCCTCCTATAGAAGTGAAAAGTTAGTTGATGCTTCTTTCTGTTCACATCCATGATTATGATTATTGAATACAATTATGAAATATTTTAACATTTAACAATTGAATTTTTAAACAGTACTTTCTCATTTTGAAGATTTTTTTTGTTGACATCCACATGACTATGATTATTCAATAGAATTATGGAATATTTTATCATTTTACAATTGAAACTTCATACCATTATTGCTTTCTCGATTTTGAGAAATTCATACCTACTTACCTTTCTTCCAATTCAAGAAAAGGAATTGTTGCTTAAATATCTCAATCACTTTTCCCAAATAAAAATAAGCAATTTTAAAACTACAATAACTAATATGTCTTTGGCATACCCATTGCACACGAAGGTGTAATTGCTAGTTTATTTATGCCAAAGGCCTATCCAATGTGAAGAAGAGCAAGCTAATAGTTTAAATCAATGGTTCTCCCTTTTCAAGAAGGTAGAAATACGATCATAGTGATCCTGGATGCTTGTTTTTTCGTCAATCACTTGTCCACCTAGTTTTATCTTTTAATATGGTAATATCTTCTGGGTAGATGAGGATTTCAAGACTCTAGTTGAAATCTCTATGATGAATGATGAATTAATAGTTTTACTCCTCTTTGGTTGGCTTGACATTCTAGGTACGTCATATGCATTGCTTTGCACAATCCCTCACACTAAGATTCCTCTTCTTCAATGACATTATTTGGGGATTAAAATTTAGGTTGAAATCATCGACAATGGGACCAGACAGATTCTTGTAGGCTCAAGCTATACTTGAAGGAACATCTTGCAGGATTCCTCTCATTGAATAAGTGGGAAAACACCTAGGTGGTAAAATCTCACTTTCTCTCCATGGGTTTTCTTCGATTCATCTAATTCCAAGCTTTGAGATACAGATAGTACATCATACAATGTCATGATAGGTGAAGAGGCCCCCTCCACTGTATTGTTTAGAGCCCTAGTGATAAGTTGTACCCTTTTCCTCTTTGTCCTCGTTAATGAATAACTAGTGTGTTTTGCATGGAGGGAAGGATTGGATGAGTGAACACAAGCATTTGACGGCAAGTGGGGCGCTCACACGTATACATGCCAAAATTTTGGGCTTCATTGATGCCTTCCTCAGGAGGTCTTTCACCAGGAATTACATCGCTAGTAGTTGTCATTGTCATGGGTATATGAAGATTTTATGCTTGAAAAAAATGGAGAAGCCCAAGGATAGGCATGCATCTATATATTTTAGGACACCATGGTAATATTTTTTCTTTCTTTTCTAATACTCTTTCTAGATTAAAAGTTCAATTTCTTTCCTATAACAATAGCCATGATTTTCAAAAATGTAAATTTTAACATATTGAAAGATTTTATTAGTCATGATATTTGCTCTATTTTAGTTCCTTGGATTTCCCAAATGGATTTTAGTGGCCTTGGAAGTTTTTTTTACTTTCTACACAACAAAGGTTTTAGCGGTTTCAATTTCTTTAAATTGAGCACAAAAGGAAAGTTCACAGAAAGTTCTAAATCTTTATTAGTCGTTTGTCCAACAAATCATTCAAAGGATCTTTGAAATTTTCATTGGATGGTAATCAATATGAAGGGAAATCACAAATATGAGCTTGAGGGTGTAAAAACCAAGAACTTAGGAATTGATCATATTATTGATCTATACAACTTACATGGTGTGTTTTATTCTTCTATTGAATACCCAATCTCATTGGTAGTCAATTATTTGCACAATGGACTGTGGGAGATAGAAAGCTAAGCAACAATGAATGTGTCTGAGAAGGATTCAGGTTTCGATACCAATAAAATGGTGGTTGCAAACATTGTTGTTGCTTCAAAGAATACTATTAGTACTACAATTGATTCAGAGCATAATAGCATTTGGAATAGATGCTTCTTTGTCTCTTTGTCCTTGTCAATGAATAACTAGTGTATTTTGTAGGGGAAAGGGTTGGATTAGTGAACACAAGCTTGGCCATATTTTTTGGAGGTTATTATCTTTCAAAATAAAACCCAAACCCATTAAAAAAAATCATTCTCTACCCCTCTTGGTTGAATCTTAACATCATTTTTTATGAACATTTTCATTTTCATGGTTGTCAATCCAAAACCATGATTGAATATACTATCCCACTTTCTTTCCCTCAAACTACTTCTAAACTCCCCAACCAAAATGACTACCTCTGCCAAACACCACCTCGGAGCATTGCTTACCCACATGTTAACTACAAGAATGCTCGGTGGGTTTCATAGGATTCAAACCCCACACATATACATATTATGTTCCATATCAACAAAACTCAATACCAATGAGGCAATTGGAGTTACTCATATCCTATTGCAATCAACAGAAGATGCAAAAGTCTCAAAAGTTGAAACAGGTCTCTCTGAAATTCATGTGGATGTCTTAGATATCCAAGTGAGTCCAACTAATAGATTAGTAAAAGAGGAATGCAAGGAAATGAAAATGGATAAGGACATTACCAGCAATCCCAAATGTATCAAAAGAGTCAAGCCCCAAAGTTCTTGAAAGCCCAATTCAAAATATTTGCAAAATCATGCATAGTGGCCCCTGGAGCCCTAAGTTACAAATAAAAATGTGGAAGGTAGCCCCTAATTTAATCCATAAAATAGTCATGGGTATTCTAGGTAAGGTGAAAACATTAAAACTTGTCATTTGTTTCTTTAGATGGGTTGAGAGAAATAGGTTCAAACATGATAGTTGGACATATTTTAAGATGCTTGAAATCTTTGGCAGGGATAAAAAAAATCTATGCTGCCAAGAACCTCCTATTTCAAATGCCTAATAAAGGGGTCCAATGGAAAGATGGTGTTTTCAATAGCCTGATTAAGTCCTATGGAAAGAGTGGGATTGTGGTGGAGTCTATTAAGATATTTAAGACAATGAGGGAAATGGGTGTAACGCCTACTATTTTGACATATAATATTTTTTTCTTTGCTTTGATTAGAAGTGGTAGGACTAACATGGCCAAGAGGTATTATAATAAGATATGGGAGGATGGTTTGAAGCCTATTGTGTTTACTTTTAATATTATTATTAGGGGATTTTGTCTAAAGGGGAAGTTTGGTTCTGCTCAAATATTTTTGAATGATATGATCAGTTTTGACATTAGCCTTACGGTGGTGACATATAATACTCTTCTGGATGGATTTTGTAGGGAAAGGAAATTGGATGATATGCTAAATGTGGTGAATTAAATGAAGAAGGAATTCATATGAAATCATATGTTTGGTGATAACCAGCCAAATATTATAGCAAGGAGGATTATGTGCTTATATAAATCATAAATTTTTAGCCTTCAATGAAATGCAAGATGACATTTTAACTATATTCTAAATTTGAAATCTCCATCTTAATAGAAATACTTGAACTCTTTTTTTTATATTTTAGATTATATGTTCACCATCATTAAGACATTTTCCGTACATCGTTTGTTTCAACTTGTCTTTTCCTGGGCGTAAGGATCTTTACCATTTAAATACAACAACCATTAGCAAGGAATTGGAGACCCCATGGGAAACTTTCTTTGTTGTTTTGGGTAATTCATATCCTTTAGTTTTGGATTCAATGTATTGAAATAATTAGATCATATATTTGTTTATATAGTCAATGAATATTTTTGGTGTAGTGAAAATAGGGCAGAGATCAACGAAGACAATATATATAAATGTTGCATTCTCCTTATTGACTTTCCCTGAATTCACTAAAGAAACACCTATACCACAAAATACAAAAATATTCACAAATTTCTTTTACAGAAGCCATGGTGGGACAGCAATTGACTGTTTCACTTAACTTAGAGTCTTTTTTTCCCGATACAAACATGTCTCTATCATATATTAAAGTCTCGAGCCTAAGCTTCAACCCATTACTCAGTTCATGATATAATATGATTATTAATAATCTATAAACCAAAAAATGCCTTTTGTCGCTAGTTTTAAGTTTTAGAGTTTTTGCCCCATCAACATTCACCAATTTTGAGATTGTTTGATCTTTACCATAATCAGATCCCACAATCTCAACACCCATATTTCTTTAGGTGTCACTTCCCAAAACTGTCTTGCAGGACCAACAAATCCTCCTGCATCAATAAACTGCACCATTTGATGACTCCTCAAAAGGTTTGTTATTTCCTAGCAAAAAAATTCTTTAACCATGAATGACACCATCCACTTAAATTATGACAAAAGCATCTTCATGATGCATCAGATCATTTCCATACTTGAGGAAAGGGTTAGAAAATTTCAATAAAAAAATTGTTGACCCATGAATAGCAAAATTCAATTAGACTATGAAATGACAATATTCCTATAGATAGATTATTTATTAAGGAGAATATATGGTACTTAATTCAATTTAGATGGATCTTAGTTAGCAAGGGATGATGTCATTCATTTTTTTTAATCTAAATGCTCTTGTGTACATTGTGGATCTTATAGGACATTGTGTTTTTCTTTCTAATTGCCCATTTGATTTAAAATTTCATCTGCAACTATATGCATACACACACATTGGCTCTTATGGTTAGTTTAGAATAGTTTGTTTGGTAGAAATCATTGTAAGTTTGGTTTTTAAATACATATTTCATATACATATACATGTTTATATTCTCATTGATACAACACCCCATCTTGCTCTTCCCCCCTCTATTTCTCCCTCTTTCTATCCCTATCTCTACCCCTCTCTTTATTGCTAACATAATATGAGCCTGTAGGTAATGGAGTATAATTATCTTTCTCATTCAAAAGTTTTGTTTCATTTGTTTTTAGATCCCTATAAAAGGATACATAATTTATTTGAAGCTATCACTTCTCCATTGATACCTTTGTTGCACAACCATCATTTGCTAAATAACCGACCAATTGACCTCATGTACTGCATATAGTTAAAAAAAGGACCAATTGTTTTCCTAATTGAGCTACCACCCCTCTTCAGTGTACTAATTGTATACCAAGGTATGATTGCTAGTTATTTTATTATCTGACATGTAATTCTAGCTACCTCCTCTTGTATTCTATTTAAGACAACTAAATAATAATAAAATTTTAGGATTAAAGAGTTAATATAATTATTGAAACAAATTTAAATCTGATATTTAGTTAGATTTTGAAGGTTGAAATATTTTTTTGATTAGATAAATGTTTTTTATTGGAGTTATGAATTCGATGAGGGATTTGAAATGATCCAAAAACCTTGTACATCAAGAAAAGTGTAACAACAACATGAGATTAGAACCAACAAAAAATATGTCTTAAAATTAGAAAGGTCCCCTAGAAATAAATAACAAAGGGACAACCAAAACACCAATCATGAAGGTTTAAATTCAAACCTCACCAAAGAACTTTGAAGAGGAGTCAAAACTTGACCCATAAGAAATGTCTTGTCTTATTTCCAAGGAGAACAAGGCTCAACCAAATGATTCATAGTCTCTAGTTTTATTTTGTTCTTAAAGGGATACCCTTGCACATCCCCTACAAGACCTACAACTCCAATGTTTCTCCTCGTAGTATAGTGCTCTTTAGCAATATTTTGAAATTATTTTCCATGACTAGGAGAAGGTTTTAGAATTTTATGATCTACTAATCTTTAAATTAGGAAAGATATTAAATATGCTAGACATCAATTTATGACATTTGTTAACAATTAGAATTTGAGAGCAACAAATAGCTATATTCTACAAGAAGAATTAAAATTTAACAATGCATTCAAATTAAAGAGAACATTATGAAAAGAAAACCAAGATACCTTAGAGAAACCTCTTGTGATAAAAACTTCAGAAATTATGAGAACCATTCATTTAAGCACTCTAGATGGTTATTATAACTAATCTTCAATACATAAAATTTCTTAAGAGTTTACAAACTCTCTACCAATACATATTATTACTCTTTGCTATAATTCCTCAATCCTTTTCTACATAATAGTCATGATACAAGCATAAAACCTCTCACAATGGCTCCCAAAACATGAGTTACAAGACTCATTGACTCTATACATACATAATTTGACCATAAATATAATATTTATACAACCCCAAGCCATCTATATGACTTGAGAAATAAAAAATCAAAATAATTAAATTTTGGAATGCCAAAAAATTTGCATAAACTAATGACTTCAGCACATAAACTACAAATAAACTTGAATATTTTTCTCTTTAACTTATGGTTGCACCCTATATTAAAATTTTGATCATGTTAATTTAAATTTTTGACTACTCTAGATTCAAATGCATTAGACAAAACAGTCTTGTTGAAGGTTGTAAAAATGCTTTAATTCGTCTATAATTTTTTATTAATTAAAATTGAGCCAAATTTTATGTACTTTAGAAAAATATATATATATAAAAAAAAATGAACACAAAGAAAATAATTGATCATTGTAAATCATCCAGAGGTTTAATATTAAGTAATAAAATTTTACTAATAATTCAATATAAAGAAATGAAATTTACTTATACTTTTGCAACCCTATCAAGTCATATCAAGATTTTCTCTCCCTATGCATTTCAAAGAACATGGACTTATTTGTTAAAAAATTATTATATTTTTAGAATGTCAAGTCTAGCTGAAGTTATATGATAGTTTCAAATCTTATTTAACTTTGGAAATCCCTAAATATAGCCATGGAAGTTTGCAAACTCAATGGAAGGATTTTAACATATTCTTGCACTCAAAAACTCTACAAATGAAGATTTTACTTGCATTGGCATTTCAATAACCTAACCATTTCTAGATGAGCTAACACCAACATGCAATAGAAATACTCATGGAGGAAAAACACTAGGACATGGATTAATTGCCATTAACTGATTTTGTCTACATCAGAATAGGGTTTTGTAGTTCTAAAAACATGGGAAACTACTAACCAGGGGCAACAATACATATAACTTATAGGTGTTGGAAATATTTCATTTTCTGACTAAGCTCTTCTCACGTCAACTCCCCAGTTACAACCACCTATTAGGAGATTTCAATGACAAGTTTCTTTTTTGGGATCTTCATCCTTGCTCTGCTCCTGACTATAGAATTTATTGTGGTAGACAATTTTGAATTTCCTAAATTTATTATGTTAGGTGAATTCAAATTTTGAGAGGGAATTTTTGAATGAAGAAAAATAGAAGGAATGTAACAGTCAATTTGAGATCTGCAGCAGATTGGCAGAAGAATTTGCAGAGAGTTGCAAGAAGGTGAAGTTGCAGAAACAACAGAGAATGTTTTGTTTGAGGAGCAGTAGATAGCTCTGGATTGTTTAGTGTTTGCAGGGAGCAACAAATAGCTCAAGATTGTTCAATGTAGGAAGAAGTAAAGTGAGCTCTGAGAAGCTCCTAGATGTGCTGTATGTGTGCAACTTAAGATTGCTACAAATAAAAATTTTCATTAGTAGTTTGTAGTTTCAAGTTTGAAATGTTTTCATAATTGTTATTTTCTGAGTTAATAGAAGAAGAAAGTTTGCATGCCCAATTGTGTGTCTCCAATCTACTTAGTTTTGTTATTCCACATTTTATTTTGGGTATTCCCTGTTGATTGGGAAACAAAGCAATAGCTTTGTGTGCATTTTATTTTTGAATTTTTTCACATGGTATCAGAGCTAGAAGTCCCTAAGTCTTGAGTGAGTTGGGGATTTATTTTTTGGGTGTTTAAAGTTTTTTTTTTTTGGAGACATGGCTAGAGAAGAGAGTAAGAGTTGGTAGTAGCCACCACCATTCAATGGAAAAAACTATGATGTTTGGGAAAAGAAAATGAAGAACATAATGGTTGTAAATGATTTGTGGGAGTTTGTGATCAGTGGGTTCAATGATGTGACTGATCTAGTAGCATGCATAGACCTCACAAACAATCAGAAGACCTAGTTGAAGGATACAAGGAGGAAGGATGAAAAAGAATTGAGTCTGATTGAAGCAGCCTTGACAGAGGTCATTTTTCCTAGAATACTAGTAGCTAACTATGCAAAGGAAGCTTGGGAAATCCTCCAAACTAGTTACAAAGGGATTGATAAAATCAGATTGGTGAAACTCCAGATGCTTCAAAGAGATTTTGAAACTCTCTAAATGAAGGATAGTGAGTCTATCTCAGACTTTCACACAAGAATCTCAGGTTTGATAAACCAATTGAGAATGAATGGAGAAGTCATGGAAGATTAGAGGAATTTGGAGAAAATCCTCAAAATTTTACCCACAAAGTTTGATGTAGTTGTGATTGTCATTGAAGAGGCAAAGGACCTCTCAGCATTGTATGTTGATGAGCTGATGGGTTCTCTATAAACCCATGAGAAGCACCTAAATAGGTCTACAAGTTCTTCCCGTGAGCAAGATTTCAAAGCTTAAGCCAATGCAAGAGGTAGGGGGAGAGGTAGAAAAAACTCCTAACGTGGTAGAGGTAGATCTGGGCATGGTTGTGTTGGAGAAGATAGCTCAGGATGAGCACACAACCAAGAGGGAGTAAGCAACTCTTAGTCCAACTCCAAAAAATCCAAGAAGAACAACAACTCGAGTCAAAAGTCTAATAAGAGCAACATTGAATGTTACTATTGCCATAAGTTTGGCCATTGTGCAAGTGAGTGTTGGAAAAGGCAACGTGATCAATCCAAGAAAAGTGCAAATGTGGCTAATGAAAAAGTGGCTAAAGGTAATCAACAAAAGGCCTTCATCATGTGTAGCATTGTTGAGAAAGGTAGTGATGAGGTATGGTTTTTAGATAGTGGATGTAGCAACCACATGAGTGGTAATGAAAGCTTATTTTATTTCATTGATAAAAATGTTAATTCTGAAATAAAAATGGGGAACAATGAAATAGTTTCAGTTGTGGGAAAAGGGTCCATTTTGTTTCACACCAAGCAAGGTGACAAGAAGCAGATTGACGATGTTTATTTTTCCCTGGTATAAAGCACAATCTCATGAGTATTGGATAGCTGATCCAAAAAGGATACAAAGTGTTGATGGAAAAGGGTGAATGCATCATTTATGAGAAGGATGGAGGCATGAAAATAATTGCAATAGCGCCAATGACGAAGAATAAGATGTTTCCATTGAGGTGTTTATCAACTCAGTTCGTAGTTGTAGGAAAATGTACAGTAGTATAACAGCAAGTATCCTTCAAGACAGTCATTCAAGACCCTTCCAAGCTTTGGCATCTTAGGTATGGACACTTAGGCTATGCTAGTTTGAATATTTTTTCAAAGAAGGGTATGGCTGGAGATTTACCAACCATTGTAGAGCCTAGTGGTAGATGTGAAGCCTACATTTTAGGAAAGAAACATAGGCATCCCTTTCAATCAGGAATTTTAGAAGGGAAAGAGCACCATTGGAGATTGTGCACACTAATTTGTGTGGCCCTATGCAGACAATTTCTATTGGTAATAGCCAATATTTTATGAACTTCATAGATGATTACAACCGTAAGACATGGATTTATTTTTATAGCATAAATCTGAAGCTTTTGATAATTTTGTAGTGTTTAAAGCCCAAGATGAAAAGGAGAGTGTACATTTCATCAAGGTCCTAAGTTCAAATAGAGGGGGACAGTACAACTCCAATCAGTTTGTAATTTTTTGCAAGCAACGTGGCATTAAGGAGTTAACAACAACCTATACTCCATAGCAAAATGGAGTGGCTGAGAGGAAAAGTAGAACCATTATGGAGATGGAAAGAAGCATGCTCAAAGCAAAGAGACTCCCAGATGAATATTGGGGTGAAGCTATAGCAACAACAGTGTATTTCATAAATAGAAGTCCTACAAAGGCAATTTTTGACAATATTCCACAAGAGGCATGGACAAAATACAAGTGGATGGTTGAGCACTTGAGAATGTTTAAGTGTGTGGAATATGCACTTGTGCCAAAAGAACAGAGGAAAAAGTTGGATGACAAGGGTTAGAAGTGCATATTCATGGGCTATAGTAAAGATTCCAAAGCCTATAAGTTGTATAACCCAGTCACCAAGAAAATCACCATCAATAGAGACAGGAGTTCCTAGAAGATGAGTCATGGGATGGATTGATAGTTTGTAACAGCTTCATACTACTCTCGAAAACTTTGAGTGAAGAAGGAAAAAAGTATGAAGTGCAGCAAGATGAGCCTGTAGTCACTCTCGATAGCTTCAAACTACTCCAGACCAACTTTGAATTGCTCCAAACCACTACACAGATACAGACAGAGAGCTATAGATAGCTCTAGATAGGGTTTTCTCAGCAAAGTAGCAACAATAGTGAAAGTTCAGATGCCACTCTCACCTCCCTAATGCCAAGAAGACTAAGAGTCTAAAGGAGATCTACCAAAATGAAAGGTATGATGAATATTTTGATAAAAGTATGAATTTTGTATTATTTTCTCATAGTGACCAAATTTATTTTAAGGATGTTGTGAAAGAAAAGAAATGTTGTGAAGCCATGGATGAGGAGATAGATGCAATAGAGAGTAATAGGACATGAGAGATGACTGATTTACATCCCAACAAGTAAGTAATTGGAGTGAAATGGGTCTATAAAACCAAAAGCAATGCCAATGGAAGAATAGAGAGGCATAAGGCAAGATTATTTGTCAAGGGATACAAATAGAAAGTTGGGAGATATTATGATGAGACATATGATCCAGTTGCAAGGATGGAAACCATGCAGGTAGTCATAGCAATCACAGCCCAACACAAGTGGAAGGTGTATCAAATGGATGTGAAGTCTACCTTCTTGAATGGAGTATGGAAAGAGGAAGTGTATGTGGAGCAGCCACCTAGTTATGAAGTTTAGGGTCAAGAAAACAAGGTATACAGGCTGAAGAAATCTCTTTATGGGTTGAAGCAAGCACCACGGGCATGGTACAATAGTATTGACTTATATTTTTTGAGCAATGGCTTTAGCAAAAGCAATGGTGATCCCACTCTTTATATCAAGGCAACTGATGGTAAGATTTTAATTGTTGTCTTGTATGTTGATGATTTAGTTTTCACTAGGGATAATGATTTCCTCATTGTTGATTTTAAAGAGGCCATGAAAAGAGAGTTTGAAATGATATAATTAGGTCTCTTGAGGTATTTTCTAGGCATAAAAGTAAAAACAATGCATGATGGTATTTTTATCTCTCAAGTGAAGTATACAACAGAGATTTTGAAGAGGTTTAGGATGCAAGATAGCAAGCCTACCCCTACACTAACACCCATAGGTTTGAAGTTGAGCAAAGAAGATTACAACAGCAATGTGAATCCGACCATGTATAAGATTTTGGTTGGAAATTTGATGTATTTAACAACAACTAGACCTAATATAATGCATAGTGGAAAACTGATTTCTAGATTTATGGACACTCCAAAAGAGTCACATTGGCAAGTAGATAAAATAATCCTAAGATATGTGAATGGAACCAAAGGATATGGTATTTTGTATGGTGCACTAAATGATTTTGGGCTGGTTGGTTACACAAATAGTGATTGGGAAGGGAGTGTGGACGATAGTAAGAACACATATGGATATGTGTTTCACTTGGGATCGAGAGTCATTTCATGGGATTCTAAGAAATGACCCATAGTTTCCCTATCTACAACTAAGGCTAAGTATATAGCAGCAAATGCAACAAAATTCCAAGCTATTTGGCTAAGGAAGACCTTAGTAGATTTGAAAGAAGAACAAAATGATGGAACAAATATATTTTGTGACAATGTTTCATCAATAGCCTTGACGAATAATCCAATTTTTCAAGGAAGAAGCAAGCACATTGAAATCAGGTATCATTTCATAAGAGAATTAGTTGAGAAAGGTGAAATCAAAATGAAATATTGTAGGTCTGAGTAGCAGCTTGCGGACATTTTTACCAAACCATTGAGAAGAGATTGCTTTGAATGCATAAGAAGAAATTTACGTATTGTTGATTTGTATGAATAATGATATTGTTTGATGGCTTAGCCAAAGGGGAAGTGTTGGAAATATTTAATTTTCTAACTGAGCCCTTCTCATGTCAACTCCCCAGTTACACCTACCTATCAGGAGCTTTCAACAACAAGTTTCTTTTTTGGGATCTT
The DNA here is from genome assembly GCA_007258455.2 of Sequoia sempervirens. NCBI lineage: Eukaryota > Viridiplantae > Streptophyta > Pinopsida > Cupressales > Cupressaceae > Sequoia > Sequoia sempervirens. The sequence goes on along the minus strand of VDFB02281492.1, from coordinate 963,060,852 downwards.
CATCCCTGTTCTACTCTTGACTACAGAATTTATTGTGGTAGACAATTTTGAATTTCCTGAATTTATTGTGTTAAGTGAATTTGAATTTTGTGAGGGAATTTTTTTAATGAAGACAAATAGAAGGAATGTAACAGTTAGTTTGAGATCTGCAAAAGATTGGTAGAAGAATTTGTAGAGAATTGCAAGAAGGTGAAGTTGCAACAACAACAGAGAATGTTTTGTGCGAGGAGCAGCAAATAACTTTGACTTGTTCAGTGTTTTCAGGGAGCAACATATAGCTCCAGATCATTTGGAATTTTTACACTAGATATAGGGCCTTAAACACATCTAATAAGTTAGGTGCAATACTTTCTCAAAACAATTTCATTAGTTAGTTCTTATATGAGAGTTCATATATGTTGTGATTTGGATCTATTTTAGGTTTTCAGTGGATATATTTTATGATATTTTGATATTGTCATTTCAAACCCTAGTCTATAAATAACATTATTTTTCTGGGTCACTAACAAAATTTGTAAGAGGTTACAAATGCTTTATCAAGTTTAATTACAACTCTTTGTTGTACAATGTCCCAATTCCTTAAAAATGTTACAAGATTCAATTGACTTCATACATACACAATTTGATCATAGATATAATATTTATACAACCCCTAGTCGTCTAGAAGTTGAAATAGTCAAGGAAGAAGAAACTGAAAAAGAATCATTTTGAAATGTCAAAAGACACATAAATCAATGAATTCACCAAAGAGCCTATAAATGCAACTAGCATTATTTTCTTGTTAACTGAATTTTGCACACTAATGTCCCATTCAACCCTATTGTACTCAAATTTTGATCATGCAAATTTAAAAATTTTAGTACTTTAGGTTTATATATGAAATTAGTCAAAATAGTGTTGTCAAAGGTTGTAAAGTGTTTCAATTTGTTTCTAAAAAGTCTTTTGTTATGTAAGATCATGTCAAAGTTTGGGTTCTTTAAAGAAAAATAATTGAATGCCAAAAAGATTTACTTGTAAAATTTAATTATAATTCAAAATAGGGAAATGAGGTTTTCTTGTACTTTTGCATTATGTGTAAATATGCACATAAATCTTGCAACCTTATCAGAAAAGTTCATATGGATGAAAAATTGGACCTTTTTGACACTTTTGAACATTCTGCAAATATGTAGTCAATTCTAAAATTTTCACTTCTTTTACATTTTTCTATTTTTACCATTGTTCCTACCCAATTTCTCCATTATAGTAGAATTTTTCTTAAACATATTTTTTGTTTTAATCCCCATTTACCATGGGAACCTGACTCCATGTTCTTCCTCTACTTTCATTTATAGGCTTGTCAATCCACATACAAATCCCTATTTGTACCTTTTCTCCTTCACCCTTCCTCATGCATTCAAACCTTAGCCCTATTTTAACCATTGGAATTTCAATAGGTCAAAGAACATAGTTGGTGAAAAATGGAAAAAAAAGCTCCACTTGTACAACTCATGCAAACTAGATCTCTAACCTAATCATAATATCAACAAAGCCTTGCAAATCAACCATCTTGCTCAAATAATTAGTCTCATGATAACAAATGCAATTGTTAAACATTCCACTTAGATATATAAAAACCTTTTCACATAATTCCAATGTTATTTACCAAGATTTGTCATAAATTTACTAAAAACTATTGTTGCTTGAGAAATATCAGATCTTGTAAAGACCATGGCATATATAAATTTTCCTATAACACTAGCATATGTAATTTTATACATCTCTTCAAATTCGTAATATGAGACAATTTTCTAGAGATAGCCTAACACTAATTAGAAAGAGAATACTAATTAGTTTGTAATCATGTATGAAAAATGGCACAAAACAGTGTCAACATACTTCTTTGATTTGACCATAATTTTTTGTTAACCCAATCCCTAGAAATTTTCTTACCCAATATATGTTTTCCAACCCCTAAATGCTAGATTCCCTCACCAAATGAGAAGCTTTAAAATCTAAAAATTTAAAGCTACCGCCATCCAAAATGACTTTACTTGAATGGAGAATATGAGGAGATGGGTGAGAATTAAGGGATTTGAGTCCCATGAATCCAACAAGAAAAGAGCATCATTTCAAAAATTAATAAACCAAAAAAGACCATGCTTAACAAGTAAAGAACCTTTCTTGATATTTTTCTAAATTATTGACTTTTTAAGTCACCTTGATATTAATTGATATTTTTTTAATATTTTTTAGATTTTTTTGCTTCCTAGGTCCTAATAATCATTTTTATCTTGATAAGGTTGCTTTGATTTATGAGGTAATGTTAGCCCTTATAAGGCCTTGTTCATGCCTAAATGATTAAAAAAAAAATCAAGGTGGAAATATGATGCATAGAGGTGCAGGTGTTAACACTTGGCTATCTTTAAGAGTAAAATGGATAGTAAAAAAATCCTTCATGCCTTGAATATGAGACATAACACCTATAATAATGAAAAGTTAGAAGCATTAGAGAAGAAATAACTAAAATTGAGAATTATGAAATAGTATAACTTGGGTGGGAAGTTTTAGTGGATATATACACAAAAGAATAGAGTGCACAATGGTGAGCTATATCACTAAATTTTTGATACAAAGGCTACCTTTGTATAGCCTTCCCTCTATGAAGGTTTTAGGCTCACTATTTTTTAGGCCATGACTTGTGCTCTTCCAACATTTGCTACAAGTAATATAGGTCCTATAGAGATAATTGTAGATGGAGTTTTTGGATTCCACATTGATCCATATCGTGGAGAATTGTCAAGTGACAAGATTGTTGACTTCTTTGAAAGATGCAAGATAAAACCCAATCACAAGGATACAATCTTTGATGCAAGTCTAAAGCATATCTATGAAATATATACACGGTAGATTTATGTTGATAAATTAATGAATTTTACTAGGGTTTACGAGTTTTGAAAGTATGTATCAAAGCTTGAAATAAGAGAGAACCAATGTTATTTGGAGATGGTCTACATTGTAAAATACCACCATCTAGATAAAATTGTGTCATTAGCCATTAATGCTGAAATTAGGATTGGTAGTGGAACTACATGTACCACTGCATCATTTATTGTTATTAAAGATTCTAATGGAAGGAAACTAGTCCTATAACAATGTGCAAATTCATGTTAAAATTAAACTTGGCTTTGGATTTTGAGGGAATGGACACAAATAAATGGTTAAAGAAAATGTAAATGGGACATATATAGTGACTTATATTGTTGGGAAAAGGGGAAATTATATGATATTTGTTCAGTGTAATTGTCAAAAAATTATAGGTAGCCCTTTCCCTATTTTCTTCAATTCTCGTATCCTTGCAAATGGTAGATTTTTAATATGTCTAAAAAAATTGAATTCTTCTAATATGACTCAAAGCATGTTGAATTATATTGGGATAATGTTAATATTATTCTCAAGCATTCTTGGGATGAGTTTTGGTATTCTTATAGTTATTTCTGTTTGAACTATCCTACCCCACTTGGGAGCATCATTTGGTCAAGTTTTTCAAGACTATCTTATTGAATGGCGAGGGAGAAATGATTACAAATTTAATCACCCTCCATGTAATCAATTGATTTCTACTTTGGTTGCGAGAAGCACCATGAGAGTCCTAAGACAAATTCTTATCGTATTGGTGTAAAATACTTATCATCATTTACACCACACATTTTACTGCAGGTTAATCATTGTATATTAGCATAGGTAGTTGGATCTATAGTTATCTCTTAAATAGTTACAAAGTAGTTATCTCTTAGGTAGTTACATTTTTGTAGAATTTGGTTCACTCAAATTTCTATTTGTGTATCTATTTTTTGATCAAATCGATTATCTTCCATTTCCTTGCTATTTGAATTCATTTGTTGTTTCAATTTTTCTTAAGTTTCCTAGATCATTTTGACATCGTATCAAGGTTAAGGTTGATTCAAATGAAATGAACTATGGTTGTCTATGATTTGCAATTCATTTTTAGAATTTTGGCAAATTCTTTGGTGATATCATCGACCTTCATTTACAGCGATCTTAACTCCATTTTGGTGATCTTTAGAATATTCTTTTGGTGAATTTCGGAATATCAAACTCCATTTTTGGTTTCTTTTGGGGCAGATATCGACTTCCATTTTTTGGTGAATTCATTTTATGTGTTGGTCTCCATTTTCGGTGAAATTGTTTACAGTGATCTTCACTTTTTTATTAGATTGACATTACTTTTTAGCGCGGTGAAGTTTTAGATCAATGAAGTGAAGTTCTAGATTAGATTGTTGTGTCGAAGAGTTGCGGAGTCGGTGAGTTCAGCATTTGGTGGTCGGCATCCAAGATGCCAAGGCGCGAAGGTGGGCCACATAAGACTCTAGAGTCATCATTTTTAAACCCTTGATCATAACCAACCCAGGGGGGCTTAAAATCCATCTAATCTCTTCAATTTGTTTGAAATTTTGCAAAAACCATTCTATTGGCAACTCGAAATTAAGTTTAATTTTTCATGTCAAATCTATTGAAGTTGATTCCACACTAATATTATAAAGTGTCATTTTCACTCCATTTAGACTTTCTTTTGCACTATAATTATAAAGTACCAAATTTTTGGGGCGGTTTCTATTATAAATCATAGGGGGTGTTCTTTTATTGTGTGCACTTCTTCTTCCTATCTTTTCTTTTCTACACTTCTAATTTGGTTGTAACAATAAACTAAAACATGAATTCAAATGTTCCAATTCCTCTTTTAACTCCATTTAACTACCATCAATGGAAAACTAAGGTTCAACTAATAGGAAAGAACAATGGGTTATATAGAGTTAAAATGGGGATAAATAAAGAACCTATAGATGAAAGTGTTAAAGTTAAGTTTCTCAATAAGTGTGATCAAGCCTTTGTCTTCTTGTGTCTAAATATATCTCCAAAACTTTGGTTTCATGTTGAAGCTTTAAATATACCAAATCATGTTTGGATAGCTTTGGAGAAACTATTAAGTAAGCAAAATGAAATGCTAAGCCATTAGCTAGAGAATGAGCTCATTAATTTGAGCTCCAGTTCTTTTGATATATTAGAATATTTATCCACCATATTTAAATCACTAAGGTTACAAATTAAAGAATGTAGAACAAAGAAAAATGATGATCAACTAGTTCCCTCTATCATCTATAAGCCAGGTCCAAATTACTTAATTTTTCTTTCCACTTTCTACTACACCTCGAGTGACATGGGAATTACTTGGAAAATTCCCTCCTTAGATGAATTTATTACCAGCTAAACTAGGGAGAAAGACAAGTTAATTGAGATGGGGACATTAAAGTCTATAAATTCTCAAGCCCTTATTGCTAGGAATGGGAAACCAAAGACTTCTAACCAAGGGAAGAAACACTCACAACAAAAGGACAATGAGAGTAAAAAAGAACCAAAATTCGAGTCCTCCAAACCTAATGCTAAAACTTTTCATCTCAAGGGAAACTTTAGAAAGAAAGAGTTGTGTGTGCCTATGGATTGGCCATGATGAGCACAAGTGCATGAAGAAACATATTGATCATCTTTCCCATCTTCTTCAAAAGAAAAATATAGGGGTTTATGAGTCTATCAAACCATCCTCATCAAAATAGTAACCAATTAAGGAAAAGAATAAAGAGAAGTCTAAGTGTAATGCTATAGTTGTTATGTTTTCACATCATCTCCATCTTGGATTATTGACTCTAGTGCTTCACACCACATGGGTTCTTCCTAGGTTGAGTTCTCTTCCTTAGATAATTCTAGCATGTCTACTATCACCTTGGGTAATAATACTCTAGCTTCAGTTATAGGGAGAGGGTTTTTTGAGGTTAAAGGACACATATTTATAAATTTTCTATGTGTCCCTTCACTTTCAACTAATCTCATATAAGTGCATCCAATTACTCATGTAAGGAAAGGCATGAGGGTCATTTTTTCTCTAAATATAGTTGAGATCAGAGAGTTTCACAATAATAATTTAGTAGCAGTGGGTAGGGAAGATCACAATTCCAAATTATACACCTCACATTTTGTATTAGATATTTCTCCCACAAAATTGCTTACTTGTTCCAATAAGATTAGAAAATTATGCCATGAATAGTTTGGCCATCTTAACTATTGTTATCTTAAGAAACTAACTGAATAAGATATGGCCATAAGATTACCTAGAGTCACTTTTTTTAAAGGTCACTATGAGGGTTGTTCCCTTGGTAAGAATATTTAAGAAATTTTTGATAAAGGCAAGTCATGGAGGGCAACATAGACTCTAGATGTGGTACACACAGATGTAGCTGGGGCATTTCCTCATCCATATTTTACTAGGGAAATATATGTTCTCACCTTCATAGATATTTTTTATAGATATACATGGGTCTACTTTCTTAGAAATATGAAGTATCTAAAAAGTTTCAAATTTTTAAGGCATTGGTTAAGAATAAATTAGGGAATTCTCTGAACTAATCATGGGGGGAATATGTCAACACTAAGTTTGAACAAGTTTGCACAACAGAGAGGATACAAAGACAACATACCACTCCCTATACTCCTTAACAAAATGGTGTTGTGGAATATAATAATCATTCCTTGAAAGAGATGGCTAACTATATGGTAAACTCCAAGATTCTTATACCATAGTATTGGGTTGAAGAAATTAATTATGCTTTTTACATTCAGAACAGGGTTCCTCACAAATCCTTGAAGGGCATCACTCCCTTTGAAGCTTGGATGGGAAAGAAACCTTCAATTCAACAATTAAAATATTTTTAGATCTCTAGTTATGACACAGATACCTTGTCAACATCACCAGGCCTTAGCAACATCACAAGGCTTTGGCTCCTCAATCAAAACCTTGCATTTTTGTAGGTTATCCTAATAATGTCAAAGGATATTGGCTTCTCTACCCCACCAAACCTAATTTTTTTATTGAGATAAGTTCTAAGTTTCAAGAGGGTCCTATTGAATTTACATTTGGCATTTCTCCTTTTATTATTAATTCACTTGATTTTGATGATTCTTCAAATGACTCTAACCATCCACCACTAGTTCTTGAGGTAGTGTCTTCTTCTTCTAATAGAGAAGATATTGATGATGAGACCTCTTCATCATCTTCACTACATGGTTTGGAGGATGATCTTTTATCACCTAACTCAATCACTTCTCACCCTCTATGGGTTAGAAAGACAATTGACAATGTAGGTACTTGTGTAGGGAATTTGAAAGATGGTAGATGCATGCAATTAGATTATGAAGATGTGCCACATGCTTTCCTATCCTATGCTTTTGATCCATATAAATTTCAAGAGGCATTAAGCATACCTATGTGGGATAGCGCTATGTAGGTGTATGGGTCCCATCTAAGTTTTGGGGCCTAGTCCTGAATTTGGCATTAAACTTGACTTTTCTTGAAATTTGTGTCCCAAGCCTAGGCTACTAGGACTCATACACCCCAACTGGCGTATGAGTCCCTCTTTAGCTTGGACCTATTTTGAATTCAATTCTTGGCGGTATTTTATTCTCCTAGATCTAATGTCGGCTTGTAGTGTTGTAATTTCAGGAAATTTGGCATAAACAAGTATAAATACAAGGTTATTTCACATAATTTCTCCTAGCAATTTTTATGAGCAAGTGTGATCTAGCAATTCAATCCAAGCATCCTAGAAAATTGATAAGAGTGCATTCTTATAGAAAAATTTATGATCAAGAACACATTCAAGAGCATTCAAGAGCTGATTATCGAGAATTTTGGAGCTATATTTAAGAATAAAGCATCATGTCAAAGTCTTCATGCATCATATGTGTTTTTGAGCTAAAATTTGTGATGTAGGTTTTCATGATTCAAGCAAGCATTCAAAGTGATGGAACCCCTAAAATTCTTTATGTTCCATCTCAAAATTTTGCAAAATTTTGGTTAAATCCATCTCTCTTTGCTTAGGATTTTGTTCACTATCATTGTTTTAGGGTTTATATTGCTAAGAACCTTTCCTATGTAACCCTAAGGCTTATGTCCTTGCCATTGTTCTAATTCATCATTGACCCCTTATCATAGGTACCCAGTCATTTAAGTTACATCCTATGCCATCGGAACCCATGAAGCAATCGGCCCCCTTGTGCCTAGGTTTGAAACATATTTTATTTTATAAGGTCGACTGATCAACATTGTTTGGCCTTTACATCCTTTGATTAAAATGTTTTTAAGTATATTGAGGCTTTCTCTTACATTGTCCTAGGCGGTCCCCCTTTTTAAAACTAATAATTGACATGTGTAGATTCTTGATGATTATGATAGTTGTTCGATTACTGCAGGCATATCCTGGTTGTTCCCCATGCCCCCACTTTGTTCTATTTTTCATTTAATTATTCTAGTGGGTGGGCGGGCGAGTGCCATGTGTCTTCTGCAGTGGTATTTCAAATAGATCTACAGTGGTTTTTTTGTGATGTGGCTTCATCTGGCCTGCTCCCCACCAACCCGTCCATTTTTATTTTGTCTTAAAATAATGCATCAGGCTAGCGGGCTTTAGCCATCTATCCCTTTGTGGAGGGACCCACCAAGTTTTGAATGCTATAAACATTCTATTAGGAAAATATTGACAATTGATAGTGGGTGACGTGGATCAATCATGACCACTCCCTACAATCCCATGGGGCACCTACCTCTAACTCCCATCTATCAATGGGGAAGCGGGGAAATATCATGTGGCTTCACTTGAAGTAACAAAGGAAACATTAGGGGATGAAGAAAAATTAATGAAATATTTCACCGCATATTGAAAGTGTTAAATCTTGGGTTACTAAAAGAAATTTCAAAAGCACATGATGTAATAGCCAAAGGATCTTTTGATCACAGACATTGATTGTACCTAAAGATTATGTGTAAAGGAATGTGGGCTCGTGTTAAGACATTCACATATTGAAGGTTGGATATTTAATCCTAGCCTCTCCCCATCTCCCCGTTGATAAAATTTTCACACGAGATAAGACTCATGGGGGAGAGGGGAAGATGACATATGGTTTCTTGCTTTAGTAATGAAGAGATGGTGGAGCCCGTAGATCACTAGCAAGTGGATCCACATGACTTGATTGGATTATATAAAGGAAACAACTATGCATAGTCAGCTTTTTCAAACTAAGTTGGCTAAATCTAAAATGGTGGTTGTTTTATTTTGTTCCAAGATCAACGGATAATATTCAAAGTTGAGACCAAGGGCAAGTGAGCCATTCTGGTTCACGCAAGCAAGCCATAATGGTAGATAGGATGCCAAGCTACCAAATTAAAAGTTGTAAGGTCTTTAAAACTAGTTTTAAAGCACAATTGAGGATTGATAAAAGCATTCTACATGTCCAGAGGAGCTTGTGCTACAATTTTCAAGCCAGTTCAACACCGGAGTTAGGGTTTTAATCTTGCACCAAGCCAGTAAATTGGTATACTATCCCGCCTTTGAAATTATTACAAACTTGCTCAATTATACTATCTCTTTCATTTTGTTGCTAGGGTTTTCTTGGTTTTACATTTATTTTAAGGTTTGACATTCATTTTAGAACATCTAGTTGGTCTTGCATTGCTATAATTTGTGTCAAACCCTTGTTCAGGTTGTAGCTTTTATTTGGTGCAGCTAGAAACCCTAGTTTACAAAACCTTTGAGTTATGGCTCCAAAAATGAAAGTGTCTTCATCTAAGGAAGAGTCCTATGCACCCAAATAATTTTGAGTAAAGACCTAGCTGACCAACTACCACCCTCGACCAATGAAAATCCCAAGGGTCAATTGTTCTTCCATGGTCCACAAGTAGTTGATGGCCTGATCAACAAGTATAGTGCTATAAGGGATGGAAAATTTCCCTACACTGGGTGGGAATTATTCTATGGTTGGTTTGGGAATAGGAATTGTGGCATTCCAATGGGTAACCCTTGGAATCACGACTTGGGAAAATTGACTATGCTGAATGTCTACCTAAATATTGATTTGTTAAAGGAAATAGCTGTCAATTATGACCTAGTCACCAGGACTGTGAAGTCCTTTGATGGAATTGACATGGTTAAGGTCACAAAGGAAGAAATTGCTCATGTTTTCAAACTCACCAAGTGGCATGATGATATGACTAAAATTGATGAAAAGGCTCTTATGGAGGAATATGATAAAACTAAGCATGCATTCAAGGTCCATATATTGCCAAAATATCTAGCAGAGATTAATGGTCATAAGGTTACATTGGGACCATTTGATAAAGAGCCCTATCCTATTAATTATTTTGTCCCTTACTTCCAAAGATCTTATTACTCCATTTTTTTAGATAATTTTCTATGACCTAGTTACTGGAATTCCCATGGCTTGGATGTATATGGCGGAACACATACAACACCCCCAATATTCCACAATATATGATTATGTAGGGTTTCTTGTAGATAAAATTCATGAGGGTTTGGTAAAGTTGAAGAAGGGTGAGATAGGGGTAATATTTAGGTTGTATTCACTGCTCATGCACATGTTTCTATTCAAAGGTGCATCTTATTGTGGGTAGAATATGGCATTGGATAGGAAGGAGGGTAATTTGGAATTGTCTATCCACTATTGGACCACCATCTTAGATAAGGATGGCAGAACATTTGATTATATGTAATATTTGAAAAAAAAATTCCTTCGAGTTGAGAAGAGTATTGGTTGTGAATGTTCCAAGAGTTCCTAAGGACTTGCATGATTTCTTGAGACCCAAAGATAGGAGGCCTGGATTGGGGGTTGATCATAACTGGGGAGATGTTATCCCTTATACTAGATACATGGTTTTGAGAGTTTATGGTGCCACTATCGCCCCTCACATGTTTCCTAAGTGTGTACCAGAAAGAATTGGGTTTCTTGAGGTGATGTATCAACTAGGAACTATGGAGAATAAACATTTGTTGGATTAGGGAAAGGGAACTTTCTTCCCATCATATACATGCTTCTCTAATTTTGTCATGATTAGAGGAGGTTGGAATAAGGTAAATGATGTACTTAAAACTTTTCACATGGAGAGAGCAGTGACAAGAGAGTATCATGATCTGGAAGGTTTCATGTCCTGATTAAAGGATAGGAATAGGAGTTCCAAGTTTGTGCATATTTTCCAATTCCTTGAGGATATATTAAGGAACATCTTTGATCTTGTGGAGTAAGAGAATAGAAAATCAAAGTAGATCTCTTTTAACAAAATGCAAAGAAAGGAAAAGGAAAAGGATCCTAAATTCGCTGCTCTTGAAAAAATCCCCAATATAATGCAGAGAGTGGAGTATGTCTTCCAAAACTTTCAAACAATGGTTGGTCACCTTGGAGGTGAAAGAATGACTCAATACAAGGGGAAAGCCCCTATGGAGGAGGAATAGGGTGGAGGATAAATCCCTGTTATGGAGAATGACCTACGTATCAACATCTTAAGGAACAAAAAAAAAGGTTTTCATAAGGAGAAAGAGCAAAGCAAAGAAAGTTGATGCACTAGATGCTCCCTCTCAACAAGAGGAGCAAAGACCTCATTCCCCAGTACCAAAAATTCCACCACCATCTCCTCCAAGGTCAACCATGTCTAAAATTGTGGATGTTGATGCTCCATCACAACATGCCTCACTACCAAAATAGCCACCACTAAAGAAACAAAAATTCAAATCAATTGGCTTAGTAGATTATGATGATGATGAATCTAACGAAGATATTTGTGTGTTTGAGCATGAAATGCAACATGGAATGCCCCCTACACTGGCAAGGATTATTTCACAACAATTGGGTATGAGGTTGAGCAAGGTTGACCTCACTAGGATAAACAAATCCGATGATCTTAGGGGGAGGGTTGCACAAAATTCATGGATGATGATTCATTTGTAAAATCTTAGGCTTTCATGGAATTTTCCTACATGGATAAGAAGGATGGATATGTTACTATTGTAGCTAAGCAAACAAGTCTGGCAACTATTCAAGCACAAGTCCTAAAATAAATGAAAGCCAAATTTCACAAAATGACTATAGCAGAAGGTAGAGAATTGGTAAGAAATAGTAGTGTTTTCTTGTTACCAAAGTGGGATCTGGCCTTTGCTATTGATTTTGATATGATAAAGATATGTGACAAAACTCTCTACAATTCAAAGGAAGAAGCCACAATTACACTACAAGGATCAAATTTTAGTGAGCAGTAGGATGCACTGGCTATATGGCCCATAGCCCCAAGCACAGGGAAGAATAATATTTCAGAGCCTACACCAGACTATAGGGGAGGCCTAATAATAATGAGAGTGTCAAAGACATTAGCTCTCGAGGCAGCAACAATGTCAGTACATTTTTCTCAATTTACAAAAGCCATAGTGGAATCGGTAACTACAAAAGAGGAAAAATTCAAGAAGCAATACAATGACTTGTTGGTTGATTATGGGAAGACTAAACAACAAAAGATGCAAATGCAAAAAGAGATAGCATTATTGATGGAGAAATTGAAAAAATTTCAATCAAGAAAGAAAAAGTGAACTAATGGTGCCTCCCCTACTACTTCACCTGAACCAGTAGCTACTAACTATACCCCTACCATAAGTTCCTCATGGGAAATTATGCCATATAATATGGGAATTTTACCCATTTCAATGTTAGAGCCAGACACATCTTAAGTACCACATGAAAAGGAGGGTGTTAGCAAGCAAGAGTTGGTAAAGAAACTAAGTGATTACAAAGAAAAATGTGACAATCACAATAGGGAGATCTTTATCAGTAATATGAAGATTATCACTACAATCTTGGAGCACTTAAATAGGGGGTTTAATAATAGATTAAAAAAAATTCATGATAGTTATTCCTCCATGAAGTCTGCTATAAATAATTTTGGAAATGATAAGGAGAGATCTATTCCACTTATAGAGACATGGATCCCTAGGTTGCAAGAATTAAGAATGATGTCTATTGGAGCCAAGCAGGATGCTGACCCCCCTGAGAAGCTTAAGCCCACCATTACTATTGTAAATGAGATGAAGGAATTCAAGGAAAATAATAAGCCTTTGGAGACCAGGATAAGGGAATTGGTGAAAAACTTTCATGAAACGTATCGTGACCTCCTACCATCTATTTTAAGGAATGATGATAGTATAAAAACCTTGCAAGAGTGGAGAAAGGAAATGAATTATGTCATTTCAAGGTAAGCTACTTCAATTTTTCAAGAACAGGATAAGGCTACACTAAAGAGGAACATGGACATGTTGGCCCATGCAGAGATTTTCTTGGAGAGTTTGATAAGGAAGCCAATCAAGTTGTTACCAAATATTCACCTTACAAACAAAAGGCTATAGTGTCATGAAATTCAGTTGGCCCACTAAAGAAGAGTTCCAGGCTTGGAAGAGTAAATACTTGGATGTACTGGAGGATTGAATTACAATGGCGGGGGGTGAGAATAATTTTGGTCTTGAAGTCTACAACCATGATGATTAATGGATGGGAGATAAACAATGCATAGCCTAGAAATAGTATAGATTAGGATTTTGTTGAAGTATTACAAAAAATATTGTTCTCTCTCCAACATGGAAATTGGTGGCACAAGTGCTGACTTGGACGGGTCAATTCTTATCTTTATGTTACTTTCCATGCTTTTAATTTTTTTGCTAATGGGGAATGCATGTGGTTAATACTTTTGGCTCGTGAAGAAGATATTTTGGAAGTTGTTGCAATGAATGAAAGATGCCTTTTTGAAGGTGGATCTACCTTCTTCAACATGTGCAAATAAGTTTTGTCTTATATGTTTTCCCCCCACTTTTAAATGATGCAAATATAACTAGTTGCTTGGGGAATATTGAAATTGAAATTGAAATCTATGTCAAATGGAAATACAACATTAAATGTAATTTGGCCCCATGCTTGTTGCTCTCATGTTTAAATAAATGAGAATTCATGTCCAATTACAGGGTTCTTTTGATGGTTTAGCAATTTTGAGCTCATGTACATATGAGTAATTTTGATAATTTCAAGCACGGAGAAATAGATTGAAGTTAAGTCTTAGGAATGTACTCAGATCTATAATAGGCTTAATTTTTTTACATTAGCCAAGATATATGAATGATAATTTTAAGTTCCTAGATTAGTTTATCTCCTGTGTAATTTTGGCTTTCAAATTATGAATAAAGGAATCAAGGTTCATTTATTTGTCTGCAATCACTCTGATTGAATGTATGGTTTCATCTTTTTCGTTAACTAAAATAGCTAAATAAGTTCTTAAATGAGATCATAGACTTGTAAGTGAAATTCAAGGATTGTTAAGAAGTTTCTAGTTCTGGACATATAGAGTTGTATGTTACAAAGTAATATACAATAGTCTACAAATACTTGTTTCCATTTGTTAAATGTATTATGATTTATTGCATATGTTAATCTATCACCCTCAGATAAGGCACTAGTCTTTTTTTTTTGGTCACCTTTGATGTTTATGAGCTGCCTATACTTGACAAAGAACACAAATATTTACAACAATTTATAACACATTTGTAATTGTAGTATAGTGGAATGAAGTACTGCTCATTCCTAGTTGTAGGTACAATTCATTAAAGGGTCTACCAAATCCTTAGGGAATTTTGTCTATTTGCGTCTAATAGGGATGTATCTATTTGTTTTCAAGTTTTGTGATAAAATGGCACAAGAGTATCATATAGACATTGTCAAGATCACCCTCCTAGGTTTCACAAAGCCTAAAGAGTAGAGATCTATCCTAGCAAGCTAGTACCTACTTGTTGGCCAATCCTTGCCTATACTTATCATTAGATTGTAGAAAATTCAAAGGTAAATGGTAATATTAAGTTTGGTTCTAAAAAAACAACCAATAGATTACGACTCTACTGGGGACATTGCTAGGTCCAACATCTCTAGGTAGATCTAGTACAATAAGAATAATTTTTTTTAATTTTTCTTCACTGCTTGGAGAATAATTGGTTCAAATTTTCACTATATAGGTCAAGTCTAGTTTTGTGCTTCAAAGTGTGGTTCATTCTTCTAGCTTGTGTCAAATTATGTTCAGAGTCTTCTCTAATATTGCAAGTGCAGCCCCAAAGTGTGATAAATTTTTGTTTCCTAGTATTTTGGGTGGTGACTCTAAAGTCTCTCATGCCAGTGCGAGAATAAATTCCAAGAGAGAAAGTGAGAGAGAGAATTTTGAGATACAATTTGTCCCCATGAGAAAGACTAGAAGTTACACAAAGAATCATCTTGAACAGAAGATGGAGTCTGAGCACTCAAAGGACAAGCAACACACCTGGGTGAAGAAACATGCAGAATCAAGTAAGTCTATTGAACTTCCCATTGATGCATCTCCTACTTTTAATAATGAATTAAATAGTACATATATTCATGAAGAATCACATGAAGTTGAGGTTCCTAATGTAAATCACGGGATTTTTCCCACTGAGGAAGTGTTTGACAATGAATTAGATGTGTCGAGAGAAGAAGATAAATGACAATTCTAGGAGAAAAATAAGTTCTCAAAGCCTTTAACTCCTAGGGTTGGATCCTTTTAATGGTGGTAATTTTAAGCCCAAAGGTGAATCCTCTAGTGTAGAAGTGTACCTTCCCTTTGAGGGAGAACCAACTAACCTTGATTTCTTTACCCCCAAGCCAAGTGAGTTTAGAGATATCCTGGAAAATGAGGAAGACATAGATAAAGATATGCAAGCCTTAGAAAAGGAAGAACTTAAGCTTAAGGAAGAAGAAGAAATTAGGCTTAGGGAGTTGGAAGAGAAAAGATTAAAGGAATTGAGAGAAAAAGAGGAAAGAATTAAAGCCAAGAAGCTTGAAAGAGATGCTCAGAGGCAAAGGATAGAAAAAATCAGAGAAGGGAAGCAAAAGGCATTTTTGGAAAAAAAAATTAAGTTTGCTGCTAAAATAACCCCTGATCCACCTAAGGTGACCATTCAAATGGGAACTTCTACTACAAATACTTATAACATATTTGTTGTAGCCACTAAAGATTTAGATTCGTCTACTACTGCTAAGAAAAAACATGTAGATCATGGGAAGAAGCCCATTGATCAACCAAAGAAAATTACATTCAATACCTTCAATACAAATACCAATACTTCATCCAGTAGTCCTTTCACCCAAAATGCTAATATTTATCCTACCCCATCAACTACACCCCCAAACCCTGACCTCTTGCGATTACAATTGGAAAATGACAAGTTACTGCAAGAGTTGAAGAAGATTGAAATGGAAGCTTCAAATGCAGATATAGCTAGAAAGATCTCTTTTCTTAAGACCTCTATACCTGATCTAGAAGCTTCAAGCTCTGGACGCACTGATGGTGAATCACATAAGAAAAGGTTTGAGGGACACACCACTAGTGGAGGTGGAGCTGGAAATCATGGTGGAGGAGGTGGAGAAAATGATAAAAATAAGTACTTCTATTTTGAATATGATGAGGGAAAGAAGAAAGGAGGTGGAAATAACAATGGAGATGGAAAAGGTAAGGATAAGATTCAATATGATGACCAAAAAGATGATGAGCCTAAAAATTCTCATAGAGACTAAGCTACCAAGAGACCAATGCAAGTCAAAATATATCAGTAGGTATACTTTACTAGGATTCCTAGTTATCCTAACCCATTTCCTAAAGATTCCAGGCCTACTTTGGTTAGATTCTCTAGAAACAATGCCTTGAGTGGTAAAGACCACCTCAAAGCATTTTCCAATGTCATGGATGATTTTGGGGTAGAAGAAAAGAATGTCATGATGAAGTTATTCATGCATTCACTTATTGAGGATGCCATAAAATGGTATAGGACTTTTCCTACTAAGAGCATCTGATCTTGGGAACAGTTTAAGAGGCTATTCAGAGAGCAGTATGGTGATAATATTGATTCAAGGTTTATTTTGAATCAATTTAATAATATTGTTAAAAGTTATAATGAGGGTGTGGCTAACTTCAATGTGAGATTTCAAAAATCCATGAACCGACTACCTCCTCATTTAAGATTAAATGACAGTGTATGCTTGGTCAACTATTGCAATGCTTTTGATGCAAAAATGAGCTACTGCTTACTGGATAAGAACCTTCACACATTGAGAGAGGCTTATAAGATGGTTGTATACATTGATAATATCAATAGAGAAACTAGTAAAGTTGGTAGGAGGGATGATGTAAAGATCTGAAGAATCCTAAGAAATAGGATAAAAGCTTTGGTGCTAAGGGAGGTTCTTTGGAGGATATGATAGATAATGTTACTAATACCATAAGCAATAGAATTACTAGGAAAAAGAAAAGTTTTTCAAATGAAAGGTCTAATTATCATAAAAATGAGAGACCTCCTCAGCTGCAAGATCATCCATATAATACAAACTATCATAATAGAAATCCCATCCTCAACAATAAAAAATGTTCTCAAAACAAGGTTCCTTTGGATCCTTTGCAGAAGAAATCAAACAATTTTATTGATGAGACCCCTTGGTGCATGGTTTGTCAAATTTCGCATTCCCCTCATCAATGTGAAGTTGCACAAATGGTTGAAGTGGAAGAAGGTGTACCTAAAGACTTTGATCAATCCAATGAGGATGATGTTGACATTAATATGATCATGGATGGTTCTATTTTTTTTTAAATGAATGCTTTTCTAATATGGAGTCTCATCAAATGGATGTGGATGACCAAAGATATTTTTCCAATACATATCACTAGCAAGTTATCTCTGATGAAGATGATGATAGTGATAATGAAGTGTACACATTGGAAGCAATTGAAGACAATGTGTCCCTAAGGAGACCTTCGGATGAGGAAATTGCAAGATATACAGTGGCCTTGTCTACTCAAGATAGAAGCTCGTGTCACCTAAGGAATAGAATAGTAGGTGGTGACCATGGTAGTCCTAGTGGTCTCTTTATCAAGGAGAAAAACACGAAAGGAAAAGAGAAAAATTATGATGGCAAGGCAGAAGCAGTCAAAGCTAAGGAAAGTAAAGAAGATATGATTTGGGTTAAGGAAGTTGATAAACCAAAAGCAGATGGAGAGATCAAGTCCCCTACTATGAAGAAAAAGGCACAAAAGCAAAGTTCTAAAGCAACAAGAAAAGATGCCAAGCCCAAGGTTGAAACAACAAAAAATCAACAGAAGGAGAGTGGTATAGAACAAAGTATGATCCAACTGATTTTCCCAAGTATAATCCTATTGATATGTTTTAGTTACTTAATCAAGTAAAATTTTATGTTCCTCTACTTGAAATTATGAGAATTGATGAACACAAAAAAAAGGCAGTAGCCCTTATCAATAGTGCTACTATAGCTTGTTCTGAATTAGTGGTTTCCACTCCACCCAAAGTGAGTGAAAAGGAAGAGAAAGATAAAGAGGTTGAGGGAGTGATTACTGAGATCCCTCATATTTTTCTAGGGAATTTAGTCACAGCCTATCCTGGAAAAATAGACCCATTCTTCCTCACACTGATTGTTGAGGGAAGCTTTCTGAAAAATTGTAAAATTGATTCTAGAGCATCCAACAATATAATTCTATCCAAGATTATGGAGGAATTGGGACAAAAATTTGATATTACCCATGGCAAGTGCTATGTTATGGATCCAAGGGAAGTCCCTATGACTCGCATAATCAATAAGCTCCCTTATAGACTAGTTACTTATCCTGCGAAAGAATTCAAGATGAGTGTAGTGGTGGTAGATATCCCACCCAACTATGGGATGTTTCTATCTATGAAGTGGAGTGCTTCCATCAGAGGTAGCATGCAGTGTGATATGTCTTGCGCTACTTTTCCCATTGATGGTAAGGATGTCTAAGTGGTTAGAGATACAAAGGTGATATATGCTAGAGAATGCTCTTGAGGATGATTCAATTTTGTTTATAGACATTGATATTAATGAGTTTAAATTGGAAGAGCTACCAAGAGAATGTGATAGGCTCCTTGCAACTATAGACCATGAAGTTATTAGACTATCTAATAAGGATGGACTCTGGAAGATGTACTTTAACAGTGCAAGTTCTAAGGGTCTGGTGTAGGAAAATTGTTGGTGTCACCTACTAGAAATACATACAAGTTTTCTTTTACTTTGTCCTTTGTCTACACAAACAATGTCATAGAGTATGAAGCATTGCTATTATGACTAATATTAGTTGAAAAGAATGGGATAAATAAGTTAATAGTAATCAATGACTTTGAGTTGGTGATATCCTAGGTAAGATCTAGATACACATGCAAAAATAACAAATTGAAACAATACACAAATGTTGTCTGGGATTCAATTGAGTAGTTTGATGCTTTTGGGATCGACTGGATGGAAAGAGGATAGAATAGAGTGGCAAAGTTACTTGCAAACATTGCATTAAGAATAGATGATATAACTTTTGCAAGTATAACTAAGTTTGAGGTACAAGCAAGGCCATCAATCCCTAACAATGTACATAATTGGGAAACCTTCAACGATGATGAAGATATTCTAAAATTTTTGAAATGTGTTGATGAATATGAAGGTTAGGAGATTGATTTTGGTGCATTTGTTGAAAGTGTAGATGGTAAGGATACAGTCTTTGGGAATGAGATTATTCAGCTGAAGATGAACAAGATTCCCAAGGACCTTGTAGCATTAAAAAGGGTCTTTGATATTCAAGACAAGAGCAAGGTTAAAACAATTGCCACCCATCTAAAGGATCTAGAAGAAGTGAATTTGGGGACTGAAAATGACCCTAAAAAGGTGTATATAGGAAAGAAGATGAAACCTAAGATAAAGGCAATGCTAATTGCCTTATTGAGGAAATATAGACTTGTATTTTCTTGGTCATATGATGACTTGAAAGAATATAGAGAGGAATTATTCCAACATGAGATTCCTCTGAAGGAAAATGCCAAGCCTTTCAGGAAGAAGCAAAGAACCATTAATCCAACCTTAGCCCTGAAAATGCAAGAGGAATTGGTTAAGTTAAGGGATGTTGACATCATAAATCCTATTAGGAATTCTTCATGGGTGTCTAATCTAGTGCCATTTACAAAGAAAAATGGTGATATAAGGTTATGTGTAGATTTTAGAAACCTAAAAAATGTCATCACTAAAGGATAATTATCCATTGTCAAGCATGGAAGCCATGTTACTGAAGGTGACTGGATGTGAGCTACTATCAATGATGGGTGGTTTTTTTGGATACAAACAAGTGAAGGTTAAGGAGTTTGAACAGTATAAGACTGCATTCACAACTCCATGGTGAACCTATGTGTATGTCAGGATGTGATTTGGCTTAATTAACACTGGTGCCACTTTCCAAAGGGCTATGGATGTAGCCTTTTTTTATTTTATTGATTTATTCATGGAAATTACCAAGATGAGTTGATAGCTTACTCCAAGAAGGAAGAAGATCACTACATGTACTTGGTGAAGATATTTATCAGGGCATTAGAATATGGGATCTGACTGAATCTGAAAAAGTGTGTCTTTGGGTTTACTGAAGGCAAATTGTTGGGACACATTGTGTCCAAAGAAGGAGTAAGAATTGACCTTGAAAGGGTAGCAGACATAGACAAGATTCCCCAACCAAAGAATGTAAAAGGAATTCAATCATTATTTGGCAAGATCAACTTGTTGAGGAGATCTGTAACTAATTTTGTAGAGATTACAAGACCTATCTCCAAGATGTTGAAGAAGGGAGTATAGGTAGTTTGGAGTGAGGAGCCTAGTCAGGCATTCTAAAGTATAAAGCAGGATATCAAGGACGCCCTAGTCTTAAATATTCTGGACTTTTCCAGGCCATTATAGATCTTTTCATTTGCATCATTTCATACTATTGCTGCTATTTAGTTACAAAAGAATGAAGAAGGTTTTGAACAACCAATTTCTTTCTTTAGCAAATCATTTCAAGCTACAAAGTTAAAATATGACTCAATGGAGAAACAAGCATATGCACTTGTTAAGGCTATGAAGAACTTCAAGACTTATCTAGTTGGAGCCATAGTCATTGCTTATATCCTAGCTACAGCTATGAAGGATAACTTTACCCAACAAGAAGTCATAGGTAGAAGATGTAGGTGGATAAACATAATTTAGGAATTTAATATTGACATCCAGATAACCAAACTGGTGAGAGGTCAAGGATTTGCTAATTTAATGGTTGAAGTAAACCTAGATGCTAATTAGATAAATTTGAAGGATGATTCCAAAATATCATACATTTGTGATATGGAGTGTTGTGATTGTAATAAGGGTTTCATTTATTACTTGCAGAAAATGCAATGCCTCGAGGGGTTGATAGAAAATGAGAAAAGAACCCTTAAGTTACACGCCATTAAATTTGTGATCATACGAGGTGAGTTGTGGTGGAGAAACTTAAGAGGGTGTATTGTTGAAATGCGTTGATGAGACCAAGGCTTCAAAGTTGTTAAAACAAATGCATGGTGAGGTATGTGGTGGAAATTACATGGCTAAAACCACTACCCAAAAAATATTAAGGGTTGGATTCTGGTGGCCTACAGGTTTTAAGGATGCATACAAACTAGCAAGAACATGTGATGCATGCCAAAGGTTTTTTGGGAAACTAAAATTCTCAGGTAACTTGTCTCTTAGACTAGTTGCCATGTAGGCACCCTTTCAACAATGGGGTATTTACTTCATTAGAGAAATAGCTGAAAAGTATAGTGGGGGCAATTCATGGATTCTTGTAGCCACATAATACTTTACAAAATGGGTGGAAGCCATCCCAACAAAAAGAGAAACAAGTAATGTAGTCACAAACTTCCTGATGGAAAATATATTAAACAAATTTGGAGTACTTGATAAAATTGTCTCAAATAATGCAATGTGCTTCAGATATGAGGAGTTTACAGACTTTTTCTCAAAACATGGAATCCAGATGTCATACTCTTCACCATATCATCCTCAAGGAAATGGTCAAGCATAA
The DNA here is from genome assembly GCA_007258455.2 of Sequoia sempervirens. Classification (NCBI taxonomy): domain Eukaryota; kingdom Viridiplantae; phylum Streptophyta; class Pinopsida; order Cupressales; family Cupressaceae; genus Sequoia; species Sequoia sempervirens. The sequence continues at coordinate 963,039,002 of VDFB02281492.1, read as the reverse complement.
TTGAGCAATAAATGCTTGATGAAAACTATTAAAAGGATTCTTGAGAAGAACAAGAGAGCTTGGGATTCCAAATTAAATTTATCCTTATGGGAAGATTGGGTGACTATTAAGAAGGCCACTAGATATTCACCTTTTGATCTAGTATATGGCATTTTAGCTAGGTTACCATAAAACAACCTCATGTAGATATATAAGTTTGTCCAATAATATGATGAGGACACGTGTGACACAATGTAGCATAGGATTGATGCATTAATGGAAGTAGATGAAACAAGGAGGGATGCTCAAAAAAGAAGTGCCAAGTTATAGTTGTAAGTCAATAACATGCATGGAAAGAGAGCATCCTCAAGAAAGTTTCAAGTAGGAAACCTGGTGTTGATGTGGAATGCAAGATCTAAAATAAGGGAAAACATGGAAAGTTTGAAGCATTATGGCTTGGCCCTCATTTGATCAGCAACACTCAAGGTGAGGACTTGTATTTCCTACAAGAATTAACAGGTGAAATTTTTGAGCTACCAGTACATGGATAGTTCTTGAAGCCATATTTCTCTTGAAATATGTTATATTCCATGTACATTGTACTGTCCTATAAATTTTGTGTATAGGTGTGTTTTCTTTTGTCTGGTTTTCCTGCCTTGTCCAAGTAGATCCTAATTTTTCATTTTTTGTGTTTGGTCTGCTTAACCTAAGATTCTGGAATCTCACTTTTTTCTATAGGAACAAACATCCCCAACTAGAGCCACTAATGGATACCCTAAAATGCTTCATGTTCCATCTCAAAATTCTGGAAAATTTCAGTTAAATCCATCTCTCTTGGCTTAGGGTTTTATTCATTGTCACTATTTTAGGGTTTATATTGATAAGAACCCTTCCTGTGTAACCCTTAGGCTTAAGTCCTTGCCATTTTTCTAATTCATCATTGATCCTTATCTCAAGTACCCAAACATTTAAGTTACTGTAGACACTGAAAAATGTCCTAAATGATATCATGCACTCAAATCAGGTATACTAACATCATCTTCTCTTGAAACCCATCCTCTTTTTGCTTAATTAATTAAATTAGACTAGTTATTTAATTAATTGCACCATTTTCATCTATTAACCTAATTCATCAAATCAAGTTACTTCTCCCCCTTTTAGGCTAACATTTCATCTCATTAAATTAAATAAATCAATGTATTTAATTTAATTCCCTAACTCATCTTTTTTAATTAAATAACCCCAAGTTATTTAATTCAATGTCATCTCACCTTTCCCCCTTTCATTAAATCGCTTAATTTAATGAATATCACTTTATTCCTCTAAATTCCCCTAACTACATGATTAAACCCTTGTTTAATTAACAATTATATAATTAATCCAATTCCTCCCACTTGCAAAGGAATATTCCTCCTTTGCATAATTTAATTTAGTTTTAATTAACTAAATGACCTTTTTCCTCACCCATGAGAATATTCCAAAGGATATTCTCTTTCCTCCAATCATTTGAAAAAGGGATATTTGCACAAAGCTTCATGTGCAAGTTAGCTTGAAACCTCTTGAACAAGTTAACTTTTGACTTCTTGAACAAGTCAAAAGTGTGTTTGTTTGGAAGGAATGAGAACCCTTGATTAAATCTCATCTGGAATTCTCACCCATTGATGAGAATCCATGATCCATGCCTCCTATTTACTCTATCCTTGACTGTTGATTAGGCTTTTCAATGTCAACCCTTCATTTCTCATTTGCTTTCCTATAAATGAAGCACTATTTTGAGACAAATGGATCCATCTTTTTTAGAGAAAACTTATGTTGTTGAATCTCATTCATCTTTCGATTGCAAACTTGTGGTATTGAAATCACTCACACTCACACTCATAATTTACTCGCATTTAGCATATTTTAGTTTATTTTTAGTTGCATATTAGCTTTAATCTTCCATTAATGGCTTTCATGCATCCATCTTAGCTTGTTTATAAATTATGGTTTGAATCTCTTAGCTTAGAATTAGCTTAGATTAGCTTAGCAATTGCATATTTAGATCAATTTTAGCATAAAATCATGTAAATTTAGTTTGCATCATGTTCAATTTAGCATAAATCATGTTTTCATCCATTTATGACAATAGTTTCATCAATTCTCTTTAATGGAATCGATTGAAACAAGCTCACTAATCATGAGATTGAGAAAGGTCATTGTTCCACATCAACATGACACCAATTCCAAAATAGGATAAGTTTCAAATGGGGTAGAATAGACATTTCAATTCTTTTATATTTAGAATGCTTCATTTCAATAAATCTTTAGTTTATCTTTAATTTGAATGATCTTGTTTGAAGAATGAGTATTAGTGGCTACGTTATGCTTTGATTCATCATGGATAAAGCGTGACCGGCCCATACTAGTATCCTTGGTTGATATTTTGGCACTAGAAGGAGGGATAATTGATAATTTAACCAATTTCTATCTTGAATTTCATTTGTTTTTCTTTTTATAGGAAATAGTGACGCCCAAATCAATTATAGCGACGCACTTTGTTGGGCGTCATCATATAGTGACACTATCATCATTTCAAACCGTGATGCCAATTAAATGTACTGATGTTGATTAAATAAATGGCGATGCTAATAATTTATCAAGGTATTGAATATTTTTAAATGATGATGCCAAACCAAATTACGACGTTATCATGCTCTCTGTTCTTTTTGTAGAGTGATGCCCTTATTCACCAAAGTGATGCTATCACAAATAGTGACACCCAATTTGGGTAAGAATTTTAATGATTATTTTTCAACACGCTCATTAATTTTTTTGATTTATCATAATACTTACGCACTTCTAACATTGTTCTAGTTGTTAGACTAATAGGTTTTTGCAAGTTGGATGATATGAAGCTAAAGTGAAGAAAGCATTCTCTTTTTAAGATTTTATGATTGTAACAAGTGTTTGACACTTTTTAATTTCTACTCTAGGACTCACTAAATTTCATTTGTGTTTAAAACGAACACTCAAACGGGACTAAAATTGAACCCTTGTCTCATCATTATTTTTTGAGTTTAAATTTGGACAAGGCAACTTAACATTTCATTTGGTGCTTAAAACGAACTCATTGCTACTTTAAGGTGTTAAAATTTATGAGTGTTTGTTGTGTTTGGATTTGCAATGTTGTTATTGGATGCATATGCAATTCTCTTGCACCACTCAATGATCTTGAGAAATAGAAACATTCCTTAATACTTTGCAAAATCACCTACATCTTTCATTTCAGATTAAAAAATGAACCCCATTTAAGTGTAGGGAAAATTCATGGTGTGTTATCTCCTTGTTTCATGCAAATTGGGATGATCAAAGTATAAACGTACTTCCATGCTATTTTTTTTCTTTAGAGAGTCTTCCTTTGCACTTCAAAAGGAGGGAATGACCCAAGTGGTAACGAGCTAAAGCCAAGCTCTTTTGAACTGCTATATAAATGTGTGGTTGTGATGAAAATTGTGATTAATAGGAAGTGGTGCATGATAGCTCTCCCCTAGTATCTTTATGTTGCGAAAATCCCTTATTCTAAGGGTTGGGAGACCTCTTGAGGGAGTTTATCATAGTATTCCTTGAGCCAAAATCCCTTATTATGAACCATTGTTTAGAATCCAAAATCCTTAATACTTGGTGCAAGAACGGTCATTCTGAAGCCACCCCCCACATTTGTACTATTTAGTGTTGAAATAAAAAATCCTTAAGATTTCAGGATCTTTAGTATTTTGAGATTTGGTGGTCCCATGGTCCCAAGAATTGTGTGTTATGGAGGGGAGCCAATGTCGCCAAATCTCTAACTGTTCACAATGTCTAAGTAGTGTTTGGAGAAATCTGAGTGGGGACTCAACAAGTATGGCCATTTCATCCTATGATTGTAAATGATTGTGAGTCAGTTTGATACATTGCTTGGTTCTAAAATGTTATAAAACAAACATTCACTATCTTCCTCAAAATTTCAAACAATTTGGCTTAAATATGGATACCTTTTTGAAATAATCTTGATATTACTACTTGACTTATGGATACCTTTTGGATTTCTATCCTTAGATATTTCTAAATATATTGACTTATATCTCAATCCATATTTTCCAAAGACAACATAGGGAATTATGGCTTCAACCTCATGATTCTCACAAAATGGACATTGTGAAAGTTATGATGTTTTGGACATAAACATTTAGTTTGAAAACTTAATCAAGACAAGTGTTTGTGGTAAAATAAATTCACTTAAGCAAGATAAATTGAAAATTGAATCCCACATGACTATTTGGAGACCAATTGCTCCCACTGAACAACCTGATATTCCAGGTACTATCATTCAATGAAACTTTAAACTTGTTACCCATAACAGTTCCTCCTAAATTCTCTTCTTGTTGTTATCCTTTCTTTCTGCCTATGTCTGATACTCAAACTTATGTTCGGGAAACCTTTTGTTATTTTCCTCGAACCCAAGTAGGGTTTCTCGTTTGTTCATCAAACCTCTCATTCTATTGCTTGTGTTGTTTGTTTCTCACTAAGCAATGTTTTCTTACTATTTTTGAACTTGTCTTGCCTTGAGGTGGATGTACGAATATTAATAACCCGATTGATGAGTTTTTTGTATGTCAGAAACATAGAAACTTCACCCACAGGTCATACCTCAGGTGACATTCTTAAGGCTTTCTCAAACCTAGGTGGGGTTTTATCAAGTTGTGTAAACCACCCATTTTTCCACCTAGAAGATTTTTGGTGATTAACTTAATAGCAATTAGCCTATTCATTTAACTAATGCATTATACAAAAAAGAAACCAGCATTTTTAAGCATGATATGAACAAGAAACCAATGAATCCATGCATGTAAAGATAGTGATATCAAAAGAGATATTTTATTTCTATATAAATGTAATGCCCCGCCGTGTGAACCCCAAAGGACAACAAACACCGTACAATTTTATTTTTTTTTGAAAGTGAAACATTGCGGAACATTGCATATAATGAATGTGTACTCACATTACACGAAAAGCAATTATGCATTTACTAAATCATTCACGTCCTCTGGGGTACACGAAACGGTCATTACAAATCATAAACTTTCATCAAAAGGAAGAGACTAAACAACCAAGAACACATAGTGATGACACACTACGATTAATGATCACAAGCGTGGAAAACGATACATCATTTCATTGCAATTCAATTCACAGTTCCATAATACAACTACAGAGCATATTTCCACAGATACAACATATCAAAGATACATTAGTTCATCACCTAATTTTTTTTCCTAATATCAATGGGAGAAGTACATTGAGTACAAGAATGAGAAATTAATGAAAAATAAGGTACAAAGTGACCAATCTCATGCCCACATTTTACACACTAAACAACCAGGCAAGACTGTAGCATCTTTGCTAATTTTGCAATAATTTTTATTTTATTTTATTTTATTTTAATTTTTGTGTTTACTTATAAGACAACAACAACACAATTCACTACTTATAGCTATATTCAATGATCACACAAGTTACAAGAAAGATAGAAGTGATTTACTAACTTTGGCAATAGAGTCTACTTACTTAGGTCAGCTTAACATACCTCTTACATTCTATTTTATCAACAAGTCCTTGCTCCCAATGCCTATACCTACAAGGTCTACATGACTTGGCACACACATAAGATCAAAGATAGTTAGCACATGATTACTAAGACAAGCTATATAAATCAATGGTAGTTTTTACGTTATCGAGAATAAACGACAAGTCTCAAACAAGACTCAGAAGAACAGTCCTAGGGGCCCGACCTAATGCCTCGGGGGCTCATCACTTGATGGCCTTGCCTACGTATATAATTCGCAGAGGCACCGTAGTTCGACAACTTGAGTTGCTCCAACTCACCCACATGGGATATAACCATTAGTTTCCAATGAACGACTCGACTTTCTTCATACACATAACACTATAACACTGACATAAAACAACATGCAATGAGTACAACATTGCTTGATTAGGAGACTCTTTCGAACAGTTTTGAAACAAGACTCACAACAACAAGGGTGTACCAATGCATAAAAGCCACCAAACAAATACACGTGTGAGGCATGAACCATCTCGCTCATAATCATAACCAAAGGCAAGGAAAATCATGGAACATGGTACACCCACGAACTCAAAATAGAAATACGATCAATGGAACACAAAGGTCTGATCATGGGAAGATTCCACACGAAATAGGTTTCCCATCGCCTTTGGAAGCCTAACAATCTACCACCCATATCTTATCAAAGGGGAGTGGCTTAAGCATTTACGAGTTCCCAACTTATCCAAAACATGTCTATACATAAAGATTACCTCAAAAGCGAAATAAAGCAAGAGGAAAGTATGATCAACATGGAACCACTAGTATGCATAAGAAATCAATTCCAACGAGCACTCAAAGTATAACCAAAATAAATATCCAAACATGTTCAAAAGGACTATACATACCCACTTATTTGAACGTGAACATAATCCAAACTTATTAAAGATAATGTAATAAATAATTAAATAATCCACTATGATTAAAAGCATTTCCTTTATAATATATTTTAAACAGATAAGCACTTGGGAAAACCTATAGTATTCAAAACATCAGTTTTCTTTTGATTTAAAATTCATAGCCTGTACTTTTGTTTACTTCAAATTGATTAAAACTTAACCTATATATCTGTTATTTTAAACTAATAAATTTAATTCAAATGTAACCTAATTTTTACTGCAAATTAAATTTAATTAAAAGTATGACATTTACCTTTGTTGACTTCAAAATAAATAAATTTTAATTTAAAATCTACCATATACAGTTTATGCAGAGTCACAAATCTAAAAGTAAAGATGTTTGAAAATCAATTTAATTTTAAATAAGCTTGTAATTAAATCTAATTTTAAATGCACTTGAAACGAGTCGAGTTTTAAATATACTACAAAGATGAATTACCATTCCAGTAACTTACAGGGTAATGAAATTACCCATATCTAATAAATCAAGTCTTAAATAAATCAAATTTTAAATATACTATGTAAAGATAAATTACCATTACAGTAAGTAACTTAAGGGTAATGAAATTACCCATATATGATTAAAACAAGTTTTAAATAAATCTAATTTTAAATAAATCAAATTTTAAATATAATACAAAGATAAATTACCATTACAGTGACTTACAAGGGTAATGAAATTACCCATATCTAATAAAATAAGTTTTAAATAAATCTAATTTTAAATAGATCAAATTTTAAATATACTACAAAGATAAATTACCATTACAGTAAGTAACTCAAGGGTAATGAAATTACCCATATCTAATAAAAACAAGTTTTAAATAAATCTAATTTTAAATAAATCAAATTTTAAATATACTACAAAGATAAATTACCATTACAGTAACTTACAGGGTAATGAAATTACCCATATCTAATAAAAAACAAGTTTTAAATAAATCTAATTTTAAATAAATCAAATTTTAAATATACTACAACCATAAATTACCATTCCAGTAACTTACAGGGTAAAGAAATTACCCATATCTAATAAAAACAAGTTTTTAAAGAAATCTAATTTTAAATAAATCAAATTTTAAATATACTACAAAGATGAATTACCATTCCAGTAACTTACAGGGTAAAGAAATTACCCATATCTAATAAAAACAAGTTTTTAAATAAATCTAATTTTAAAAAAATATGTTTATTTATTTAAATACTCACATAGGTTCTAAATATTATAAATAAAAGAGCTATCTTCACAAAAATATTTAAACCTACAACTATTCAATTAAAAGGAGTATTTTAAAAAGAGAAAATCAATCTTAAAGGTATAGTAGCATCTAACCTCATTTTCTTTATTAGAATTAACATGTACTATTTTAACTTAAAGCTTCATTTCTCACGTATCTAAATGGAATGTAGGCATGAACTAAGTATGCCATACCAATCATGCGTAATTTTAAGGAGAGGTAAAAGAAGTGGAGGGTAAATATCATGCCTAATTTTAAGGAGAGGTAAAAGAAGTGGAGGGTAAATATCATCTAACGATTCTTATGCAAAAATCTTTATGCTAAAAACCTATTTAGGGTTGACTGAAAACAAGAGTAACAATTGCATAAAATACAAATTTGGTGACAGATAATGAATGCTGAAAGTAGAAAGAAGCTGTAACTGATTTCAAAGGAGAAGTTGTGCATAAGTTTTATTTTTATTTTGAGGGTGCTAAACAGAAGTAGCAATGGCTGACTGGGTGGGATTCAGTTCATGCACCAAATAATAAGTTCTAGAGAAAGGTAGGGCAAGCAATTTTACTTCATTAAATTAACTAATCAAATTGGGTGCTAAGAATACCATGATTGAGGAAGAAAAACATCATACACTAACTATATTTACAAATTCAATACTTCAAAATATTTAAATTTTTCCAAAAATCTCTATATACATGTGATACAGCGTTACAGTCTTCCAAAAGAAATTACTGTATTTATACCTCTATGCATCAGCTATGCATGGGATTTAACTTGCGATGCCTATTGCTATGTGTTATTATTATTATTATTAAAAAAAATAGTAAATATGTATTTAATCTTTTAATGCTGGTTCTTTACCCATAACTCTCAGAAAATAGCATACGAAACATAAAAATAAATGGACTTACCTTCACCCTTCCCGTGTTTTCTCCAGCTCCTTCGTAATTCCTCCTTTCTCAAAAACCACCGCTTCCCCCTTCTCGTAGTGATTTTTGTGCCTTTTTTCCTGAGTTCTTTCCCCTTCCTCCAAAAAATGTCCACCGTAGAAAGAAAAATCCCCGGGCTTTTACCCTCTTCAAACAAATGTACCCCTCCAAAAACATGTAAATGACAGGTGTAAAGAAAATTTCCAAGCTACTCTCGCTCCTTCCACGTTGAAAGAATCATGCAGAAAGTGAAAACTCACTCCTTCCACGTTGAAAGAATCATGCAAAAGTGAAAAGGGTTTACAAGGCATGAGGAGGAAAACCATTATTTGGATACCATTATATTATATTATATTATATTATATTATATTAAGCACAACCCTTCCACCATTTAATATTTTACGCGGTAAACATATTATCCCATTATAAATTTAATGGAGAACTCTTTTAGTATAAAAAATTACAAAATACAATTATTAACAAAATTATTTATTTTTGAATAAATCCAAGTAATAACAAATAAATAAATAGTATTATTTAATTAAATGGACAATATTATTTAATAAAATAAACAATATTATTTAATTAAATAAACAATATTATTTAACTAACTAAACATTATTATTTAATTAAATAAACATTATTATTTAATTAAATAAACAATATTATTTAATTGCCAATTGAAAATTCATAAAGCTCCAATTAAGATATTATTCTTTTAATTTTAAAAACATAATTTTAAATTTTCAAACTAATTTAGCATTTAATTAAATCTTCACAACACACATTAATAATTACATTTAATGTTTAATTTCAATCATAATACTAACCATAATTGTATTAATTTAACTAATTAACAGTAACGATACCATCTAAATCAAACAATTAACACATTAAAATTTCCACCCAAAAAGAAACGACGTAAAACAAGATGATACCAAACAGAGTGGGAACTGACGGATGACATCATCAAACAACGATGGGACAACGGACATGGACGGGGATACTTTCTTGCCAAATCCTTAAACCACATCATATCCATTGGGTATGTTGGGCACGCTCTGACCCGACAGTGCAGGTGGAGTCGGTGCCTACTACCTGCAAACCTGCATAAAACCAAGTGTCGAAACAACATATATATATTCAATGTACTACACACTGTGAGAGAGAATTGCAGTGTGGCAGGGTGCTCATAGATGAGCGATGCAACACCGTCCCCCTCACCCAAATCTCAAACAATAGAACATCATCATAAACATCATGAAGTGAGTATTAAACAATTTGCATAACCACACAGTATAGCATAATCAGTTAAAGACAAACACCATGAATCATTATATCATTAACATCATAAAACAGTATCATTTGCATCCAAGCAAAACATATAAGTCAAATAGATGAAACAATCACCAACGTAATCATGAGTATACATCAAACATAAGCAATATTCGAACAGCAACAACCACATGCACATAAAGGTATCATGGGAGTTCAATAACATGAGAGGCATTACAATAAATCTTTTTACATTGCACTAGCATTACCAAAAACTTCTTGGTTCAACTACAAAATTCAGGTCATGGACAAAAAAGGACAAAGGGGGATTTCCTTTTAGGTACATAGAGTAAACATCAGGACACAAATGCCCTCAGTGACAACTTGCAAGAATTCAACTTGAGATGGTGACAATAGATTCTCATGCGACTAGAGGAATTGTGCAAAAAGCCCCATATCATTCCTTACCACTCCTATGCACAGAAGATCCACGACCTCTAGAGTCTCATCCTAAATAGCTGACACAATGCAGATAGCATCAACTATTAATCCATTTCAAGTATATTACTCGGGTTTCACTAGGCACTCTAGTGCTCTCATTCCCCTGTCATGATGCCCAAAAGTCTTGATGATTGTATAGATAAACTGCTCTAGCATAGCTGTATTATGCACATGAGCCTGGCCTAGGAACCCTCACCAAGGATGTTCTAAATCACTTCTTCCTCCACCTCACTCTGCACTATGAATACTTCTTTCAATTGGTCCAAGGTGTGCCTAAATAGTGGATTGCACTTGATTTCCTCCAGAATGATGTAGTCATTGGTGAAATTACCATCACTCTGAGAACTCACCATATTGGATGCAACTGATTATGGAAGAAAGGTGACACTTGTTGAATTTATAGAATTTTGGCTATACATGGGTGAATTCTCCTAAGCTTGATAAGATGTTATTTGGTTCCCATTAATGGTTGGCTTGTGTTGCTTTAAATTACGATTTCCCATCAAGCAGCACACACGTGCCATCACTTGATATCCCTATACATTGCATTGATAGTTGGTGGTATGATTGGTCCTTTGGAAACTATTGGTGGGATCATGATCAATTTTATTTGCCAATATTTATTCCTCTACTAAATTCAATTATTCCGACGAACTCCCCAAGAAACGTTGGGAATACAAGAAGTTGTTGGTTTAGTAATGGCTTCCGCACCCATCAGTGGAATTGGCTATGTTATAAATTTGAAATTGTAAAGAAGGAAGGGATCTTTTTTGGATACACCTGGGGTTGTTATCGATAAGGATTAAAAATTTATTGTAGACTATGATGATTTATACTCTGTGTGTTATGAATTTAATGATTTGGTATGATAATCTGGGAATTATGTGTACGATGTAGTTATATATTCTTTGAAAGATAAGCTATATGTCTTCATTTATTACAGTTTGTTTTATCTCTTGAGTTGGATGATCATGAATTTTCAATCTTTGTATTAATAGTTTGTGGTTTTAGTTTATGTCATTCATGCTAGCTTCATATTTATGGACTAGTTTTCATCACCTTTTATGCTTTCTAGTTAAAAGCACACCCCTTGCATTAGAATGGAATATTAATTAAAGATTTAATGAGGGAATTGTACCTCAAAAAAAAATAGAGAAAAGTCACAAAAATGATTGTGATCTTTTTGAAGCTATTAGCATATTTTAATTGGTGCTAAATCTGGGCCTGGAGTCATGTGTCAAGAGCCATTCCATTCGCTAACATATTTTTGGTGACTCTACTAGGGATTGTAAAGATATCTTGAATTGATTTAAGTCTTACATTCTTGTCACATCATGTGACAAGATGGTACTTCCTCACGATGATGTATTCCCTATTTTGCAACCAGATTTAGATTGGGTCAGTGTTGAACAAGAAGATATTTTATCCCAATTGAATACACTTTCCTAGAGATATAGGAGGAACACAGTGGACTATATCTGGGTGAATCTTGTTTTAGAAGAAGAAGAAGATTTGGCCTAGTGTCCACCTACACCTATGATTGAGTGGCCTCTAAGGTTGATATTCGAATTCTACGACAACCCTCCTCATCATCGTAATCATCAACCTAATCAGTCATTACATCAACCAAGAGACCCGCCGATACCTCAGACTCAGAATCCACCTCCAGCTTGTCCACCACAGTAATTTTCTCTTCTTAACCTTTACTTCTATGTGAGTTGGAAACTCTATTTATGGCTTCAAATATATGGTGTAATCAAGTTGGCCCACTTTCCCTATCACAATATCATGATTTACCCTGAGGATCTTGGAAAAGGTTCCATAAATTTTCCGGTCAGAACAAACAATACCCTAAAGAACATGTTTCGACTATAACTACTGTAAGTGCAATTTTAGGAATTCAAGAAGAAGATGTCTTTGTAAGAATTTTCATTGATAGTCTGATCAAGAAAGTGGTAGAATGGTACAGGGGGTTCGAAAAGGGAAGCATTACTAGATGGTGGGTTCTCAAAACAAAATTTCTCTAACACTATAGAATTCCAATTAATATTGCAGCTTCCCTACATCTCTTCTTTCAGATCATGAAAAAAAGAGTAGAAACAATGAGGGATTTTGTTTATTAGTTTAATTGGTCTCTTCAAAAGATTCCTACTCTAGAAAGACCTAGTGCAAAGATTCAGTATCATATATTCATTTCTACTCTGGAACCAGACATATAGTTAATCCTCAAAAGAGACAAAGTGCATGGAATCGAGCAAGCTCAACTAGAAGTAGTGAAGGCTGAGGATGATTTTATCACCATGGGTAAATGGAAATTAGGCTTAAATGTGATGTTGGAAGCCAATTAGAAGGCATCTCCTAAGTTCCTAGCTGGAAATCACAAAGAGGCAGAGTTATCTTGTCCAATTGTTGAAGACATTAATTTAACAATTTTTGATGACATGCAACAACCTATTGAGGAACAAGATCAACATAGTAATGATTTGACTTTCAACTTATATGCTTCTTTTGAAGTTGAAAGTGATTAGAGGTCATCCAGTGATGATGAAGATGATGAGCTATGGGAAAGGTCATCATTTGCTTCACCCACTCCTTTTGATAAGTTCTCCCCCTCTCAGACTAATTTAAATGATTTGGCATTGACTTCTCTTCTTACTCCAGAATATGGAATTTTCTTCTTTGAAGAAATGGAAAATAAAGATATATGTTTAAATTTGGAAGGAAATGATGGTTCCAGGAATGGTGATTTTCAGGAAAAGGAAAAATGGTCAACTCATTCTAACCCTCTTTTTAGTTTTGATGAATTTGAAATATGTGATAACCTCCTTTTCACAAATCAGATTGTCGATCAATTCATGTATGTGGATAAATGTCATTTATCAAGGGCTTAGATAGATTATAAACAAAGGAAATATGAGGAGGATGTTAGTCTCTTCCTGGGGGAAGATGAATTTGACATCTAGTTAGAAGTGGAAAATAAACCAGTTCCTGCTCTGCACTGATCTACAAAAGCAATTACCCTTCATGAGAGTGATTAGACTGAGATAAGGTATGATGAGATTAAGGATAGTATTGTTTCCTATGGTAATTTTTTAGGGTCTTGGGAAAAATTTTGGGAATGTAAGGTCAAAGAAAAATTTGGAACTCAAGATGCCATGTTGGAGTTGGGTATGCTTGAATTGGTATTTTTTGATTGTGAAATTTGGTTAGCAAAGAAGGATTTGGCCCTGACCAAATGGAAACAAGAGGAAGTTTTTGATGAGAAATGGATTTTTAGGAGACCATTGGACTATGGATACATCCATTTCTACATTAATGATCTGATGTCAAGGTTCCTAGATGTATTTTAGAGACTATAAAGGAAGGTGGGCCTCTTCAGAAAAGGATTAATCTTCTCCTAGCTGGTTAATGGGTTTGTGTGATCACGCTCTTCCTTTTCTTTCTTTGGTAGGTTAGTCCTACCTTGTAAATAGGAATTTTGGTGTGTTTAGTTTTTTCTTTTTGTTTGGTGTCCTTCTTGTTGACTCCTTGCCCAATGGATAAGGACTAGTCCATGCTCGAGATTCTAGATTCCTTGCTTCGTCCTTTGCAATCCTTGTCCCCAATTAGAGCCACTATTACCCATAAAAGTTCCCCCTAAATTCTCTTCTTGTTGTTATCTTTTCTTTCTGCCTATGTCCAATACTCAAACTTATGTTTGGGTGGCCTTTTGTTATTTTCCTCGAACCTGGGAAGGGTTTTTGTTTGTTCATCAAACCTCTCATTCTACCACTTGTGTTGTTTGTTTCTTGCTAGGCGGTGTTTTCTTACCATTTTTGAACTTGTCTTGCCTCGGGGTGGATGTACGAATATTAATAACATGATTAATGGGTTGTCATATGTCAAAACCATAGAAACTTCACCCACAAGTCATACCTCAGGCGACATTCTTTAGGCTATCTCAAACCTCAACAAGGTTTTATCAAGTTGTGTGAACCACCCATTTTGTCACCTAGAAGATTTTTGGTCGTTAACTTAATAGTAGTTAGCCTATTCATTTAACTAATACATTATACAAAAAAGAAACCAACATTTTAAAGCATGATATGAACAAGAAACTGATGAATCCATGCATGTAAAGACAATCATATGAAAAGAGATATTTAATTTATATATAAACATTTTAGCATTGCACTAGCATTACCAAAAACCACTTGGTTTGACTACAAAATTCAGGTCGTGGACAAAAAAGGAAAAGGGGGATTTCTTCTTAGGTACACAAAGTAAACATCAGGACACGAACACCCTCAATGACATCCTGCAGGCATTCAACTTGAGCTAGTGACAACAGATTCTCATGCGACTAGAGTAATTGTGCAAAAAGCCCCATATCCTTCCTTACCACTCTTGCGCACAGAAGATCCATGGCCTCCTCTAGAGTCTCATCCTAAATATTCAACACAATGCAGATAACATTAGCTATTAATCCATTTCGAGGATAGTGGTTGATCCCATTAATCGCTACCTTAACACGATGATGAAACTCAAGTTTCACCAGGTGCTATAGTGCTCACACCCCAGTAACAACAACCAAAAGTCCTAACGACTATATAGATAAAGTGATCCAATCTAGTTGTATTATGCACATGAGCCTGGCCCATGAACTCCACACCAAGGGTGCTCCTAAGCACTTCTTCCTCCACCTCACTCTGCACTATGAAGACTTCTTTCAGTTGGTCTGAGGTGTGCCTAAATAGTGGATTGCACTTGATTTCCTCTAGAATGATGTAGTCATTGGTGCAATTACCATCACTCTGAGAACTCGCCATATTGGATGCAACTAATTGCGAAAGAAAGGTGATGCTTGTTGAATTTATAGAATTTTGGCTAGACATGGGTACATTCTCCTGAGATTGATAATATGTTAATTTGGTTCCCATTAATGGTTGGCTTGTGTCACTTTAAATTACGATTTCCCATCAAGCAACACACATGTGCCACTACTCGATATCCCTATATATGTTGCATTGATATTTGGTGGTATGATTGGTCCTTTGGCGGCTATTGGTGGGATCACGATTAGTATTCTTTGCCAATATTTATTCCTCTACTAAATTCAATTATTTTGATCAACTCCCCAAGAAATGTTAGGAATACAAGAAGTTGTTGGTTTAGTAATGGCTTCAGCACCCATCCAGTGGAATTGGCTATGTTATAAATTTGAAATTGTAAAAAAGGAAGGGGCCTTTTTTTGGATACACCTGGGGGTGTTATCGAGAAGGAATAAACATTTATTACATATTGTGATGATTTATAATCTGTGTTATGAATTTAATGATTTGGTATGTTGATCTAGGAATTATGTGTACGATGTATACAATGTATTTAAATATTCTTTAAAAGATAAGTTGTATGTCTTCATTTATCACAGACTAGTTTATCTCTTGAGTTGGATGATCGTGAATTTTCAATCTTTGCATTGATAGTTTGTGGTTTTAGTTTATGTCATTCTCGCTAGCTTCATATTTATGGACTATTGTTCATCACCTTTTCTAATTTTTGATTAAAAACACACCCCTTGCATTAGAATAGAACATTCATTGAAGATTTAATGAGAGATTTGTACCTCAATAAAATTTAGAGAAAAGTCACAAAAATGATTGTGATATTTTTGGAGCTATCAACAAATTTTAATTGGTGTTAAATCTAGGCATAGAGTCATGATTTAAGTATATGTGTCAAGATCCATTCCATTCACTAACAAAACTCATTAACAAAGAAAAAACTAATCTCATTGGTAGTTTGAGAAGCTTCTCTTTTGAAACAAACGAAACACCTACCCAGTGGAGAAACACAAAAACAATCTTGGAGGAAGAAGAGGCACAAGCTGATATTGAGGCTGGAAGGCCCATATTACCACCACTTGCATGGAAATAAATATCCTCCTTTCTTCTATAAACTTGAACTTTTCTAGATGATCTCACACAAAGTTAGGATCCCCAAAAGAAGGTTTACTAGTCATCACTTTAAACGTAGGCATCTTAGTGCAAAAGCAATCAACTACCCCATTGAGGCACTCTACGAAAATAGACATGATAAAATTATATGAATGTACACTAAGGAAATATCTAGACATGTATATGTTCTTTATGAGCTAAAACCCTCGTCTTTTTTAGGATTAACAACTTTTCTAAATCATTGGGTCTGTAGGATTTGAAAAATTTAGAGGTATAGAATGTTTTTTTACTACCTTGGTCTTGTCAAACAAAGGTTCACTTTAGGTCAACATTGGATCAAACATTGCATCCACCCCTCCATCAAATTTCATCCTTCACTTTACCAAACTTTGCAAAAAATTTGAATACACCAACAATTTTTTGACTTAAAACATCAATCAAACCAATCCATAACTTGGCTATTTTGTATGTGAAATGTATACTTTTCCATACATTTATACAAGTTAGTTATCAACCTTGAACTAGTCTATCTTGAAGGTCACTATTCTACCCTAACGATTTTCAAGTTCATCAACATACTTTATCCCAACATCAAAACACCAAAATTAAGTCAAAAGTTTTGTCCCAAAATTTTTACAAATATCACTCTCCACATCACCCATTTTTTCACCCCCCATTATCATAATTTCTCCCAAAAGACTTAGAGAATCCCTTTTACCTAGATTTGATTCAATTAGAGAGTTCAAACATTACAAATTACAACACAACTCTCCCAATGGTAACACAAAATTTATGGTAAAGATGAGATCACAACACAAGAGAATCATGGAGAAAACCAAAGTTACATTTACCTCAAGTGATCCAAATCCTTTAGAATTTGAGCCAAGAATTCAAATTACCCCATTGCAACAACCTTCATCACCATCAAGGCCATATGAGATAGAAGATATCACAAACAATCCATTTGAACTCACTAGGGAAGAACTCATAGAACATCAAGCCTTTGAAAATGTAGCCCCTATCTCCCCATCATTTGTGGCATAGAATTTAACACAAGGTTTCACAACCCAATCGCTAGGGCTACATCAAACCTACATTCCCAATATTGTAACAAGCCTTGCTAGACTTTGGTCATGCTCTTTCATTTGAAAGCAACACACTTGTGGGTACACTTGAAACCAATCCTCCATCTCAGATGACTACTTGGACACCTACCTTTGGTGCCCCTCTCATTCCCAAAGATCCCCAAAAAACATACAAACCTCTTGATCTTCATTATTCCATAATGACTTCCAAATATCGACGACATCCCTCTTCATCCATACCCATGGGTACCACAAGTGTTCCTACCATCATGCAAAGTAGTTTGGATCAAGTATCTCAAAACAACACATGAGGGAATGCCAATACCATACAACAAAGTCAACCCTTAATGAAAATGGGGATTTCTTCATCCAATCCTCCAATTAGTTCATCTATACCATTTGTTTCACAAAACACATCTATCACATCCATTATTAACCCATCTCAAAGCAATCCCTTAATAACAAATCCTATCAACACAAGTAATACATTATCTACATCCCTAACACAAGGTAATCCTCAAGACATGGGACAAGGAAACCTTTTTAATCAATGGAATCAAGGTCCTAGTGTTTCATTCCCATTGCATAAGCTAATGGCACCATCATCATCTTTTCCCACAATCCCCTTTACCATGAAAAATCAAATGGGATCTCAAACATACATTCATCCACCTCAATCCACTACCTTACAAGGAATGTTAAACCAATGGAACCCCCAACCTCTTATCGCCAATCCACTACCTATTCAAAACATCAACACCCACAATCCTCCACCAATGTCCCAACAACCACCTAATCCTACATTGCAAGTGCATGCCTTAGCCTTATAGCAAGCACAAAAATCCTATCATCAAGCCCTAGGAACACAACAAGTAGCCTTCATATCACAAAAATACCAACAACAATAGGAAGAGTCCCTCATAGCTCAATAGCAACAACAACAACAAGTAGCCCTAGCAATCCAACAATAGCAACAACAACGACAACAATAGAAAGCAGCCATAGTGCAACAACAATAGAAAGCAACCTTAGTAGCACAACAAGAAGCCTTAGCAAAACAATAACAACAACATGTAGCCTTATCACAAAAACAACATCAAGCCCATCAAGTAGCTTTAGTAGCACGACAACAACAATAGACCCAACAGCAATCCCTAGTAGCACAACAAAAAAAGAAAGCTCAACAGTAAGCCTTACTAGCTCAATAGTATGCCCAACAACAACAAAAACAAAAACAACAACAAGGTTCCTATTATAATCCTCAATTACATATCATCAATACAAAGGCATTAGGAACATATACATCAATACCCCAACCACCTTCACCAAATCCTACACCACCATACACCGTATACAACACATCCTCATATCAAAATCCCATGTACAACTCCTCCATCATCCCACCATATGTTCCTCCACCAAACCCACAAGATGATCTAGCATCACAACTCCAGGCACTATCCCAAGAAATGCAGGACCTTTGAATGGGCAAGGAAAAGAAGCCCCATACACAGAACTTGTGTCCATATCTATTGGATCGAAACATTGCAATGGTACCATTCTATCCTAGTTTTGAAATCCCCAAATTCAACAAATAAAAAGGGAGAGGAAGTCCTATGGACCATGTAAAAGAGTTTAACATCATGTGTATGGAGGTGGATTACAATGATTCATATTTAATTTGCTTCTTCCCTCAAAGTTTAACAACCCTGCCATGGACTAGTTTTCTCATCTACCTCCTAGTATCAAAACTTTTCAAGAAGTTACTGATAAATTTTTCAATAACTTCTCCTTTAATCTTGACATGGATGTTAGTCTAGAGGAATTGTACACTCTAAGACAAAATAAAGGAGAAACTTTCACTAATTTCTTGCAAAGGTGGAGACAAAGAGCTAGTAAAAGAAAGTTGCCTCTTCCTGATGAACAACAAGTGGGAATCATCATAGCAAATATAGATCCAAATATATCCTTCCACTTGAAAATGTAGTGCATCACATCTTGTGACAAGGTTTTACCAAGAGCCCTTAACATCAAGAGACCTCTAATGTCATAGGGAAACACTCAAGCTTATAAATACAACCGCCCATCAACTAGTTCAAATGACAAGCCTCATGACTGGGCTAAGAACAAGAACATATCCAACAATGGTGTGGTAGATGCTAAACTAGTATTAAGTACTCATAAGCCAAACAACACTCAATTTTCTAACATCCAACCAATTGTGTAGCAAACAAAACCTTTGTAGAACAATCAAATCAATAACATTGAAATGCAAAGGTGAACCCCTAACAAGAACAACTATCCTAAACACAAGTACACACAGTTATCTGAACCCATCAAAACTATCATGAAAAATTTGGTAGAATCAAATATGATAACACATCACAACTTTGAAAACTACCATGAACCACAAGAGAAACCATCTTGGTACGATGAGAATGACCTTTGTGACTTTTACAAGATCAAAGGACACAAAACAAAAAACTGCATTAGGCTCAAAAACATTATCCAAGACCTCATAGAGAATGACACCATATATGTTGAGGTACCATCCAGGAATTAGGATCTAAAGATATACAAGAACCCTATGTTGGACCATAACAAAGCAAACAACACTGGGAAAGCTAGGGGTTACATAAATGTACAACATACCTATTCCAATGTAGTTGCTTCTTGTGATAGTATAATCACCATTGTCACCATCAAAGAGCCTAGTGTGGAGTGTGGGGCCTAGTGCAGAGTGTGGAGTCACCACATGACATGGTAAATTCACCATCCAAGGAGTCCCACCCCAATCCAGGGCACAAACTATCTAGCCAACAGTAAGTACAATCTCTTAGAGTATCTTAAGAAGACCCCTACACAGATATCAATCTTAGAATTGTTGAGGCTATCACCCGCGCATAGAGAAATCTTGGAGAAAGCTTTATCAGAGTCATCTGTTCCTAAGGATATTGATATTGATCAGTTTCAAGATATGGTAGGCCATATCGCTAATCATCTTCTCATCTTCTCAAAACAATACCTACCATCACAGCCATCTCAGAACTGTGCTTTACACCTTGAGGTTATCATTCATAAAACAAGGTCAAAATATTCTTAGTATATGGAGGTGTTGGATTGAACATTTGCACCTTTAAGCTGATAAAAAATTTGGGCTATTCAAAGGATACTATTGAAAAGGAAAAGAGTACCACCATTAGGGCATATGAAGACCAAGAATGGGTATCACAAGGTATCATTGCACTACACATCCAAGTAGACCCTCTCATCATAGAAACTACATGCCAAGTGATTGACCTAGATCTTCCTTACAACATACTGCTTGGTTGACCCTAGATCCATGCCCTAAAATCTTTAGCCTCGACTTATCATAAATGTTTCAAGTTTCCTTTTGAAGGAAGAGAGATTACCATCCATGGAGATCCTGAGCCTTTTTACTACTACAAGAATCTTGAAGCCAAGTTCTATAGAATCCCCCAAATAACCAAGAATGATGAAGAGCCTACACCTTCTACCTCATTTTTTGACCCATCATCCCTTGCATCTACATCTGAAACAAAGGCACCCATAGTGAAAAACATACCTAATATCAAAGTAGTGATCTAGGATGATGGTTGTGGAAACTATAAGCTAATGAAGAACACCTTTATCTTAGGAGAGCTACTTATTTCTCCTCAATCTCATGGGAAACCTACATCCAACAAAAAAAAGCTTGAAACTATCAAGATGATAGCTACTACCTTCACTAAGTGGGGGATTTGAATCAAGAATATGTCAATGATGAGAACATCTCTAAACTCCTCTATCAAGATGAACGACCTATCCCCACTCTTCCTATGGAAGACAATAACAAAGGCTTGTAGGTAATGAAGGGAATGGGATATAACAAGAATGAGAAGCTAGGAAAAAATGATGATGGTTTACTAGAACCCATCATTCCTAAGAAATGACTAAAGAATCTCTACCTAGGTTGTACTACTAGCAAGGTCACCCTTATTGGAAAAGGTACTTCCGCTAAATGAGTTGAGGCTTCCTCTTGGTTACCTAAAGCATGTGATATGACCTTAGATGACTTCCCTATTCATGTTTCTGACCTTTTTGGAAATAACTCCCTCTTCATGATATCCATTACATCCTTCACTCTAAGCAATCAACCAACTAAAATACACCTAGTCTACCCACAACTCATTGACATGGACCAACAAGGACAACCAATTTTGAATTTATTCAAAAATGATGAAGTGATCTCATAATTCATGGGACTCCATGACAACTTACCATGGTCAAATCACAAAGCCAATCTTAACATAGAGCTAGATATAGAGGTGTACTATGGGGAGATGATTGAATCCTTTAGTCACAAAAT
The DNA here is from genome assembly GCA_007258455.2 of Sequoia sempervirens. Classification (NCBI taxonomy): domain Eukaryota; kingdom Viridiplantae; phylum Streptophyta; class Pinopsida; order Cupressales; family Cupressaceae; genus Sequoia; species Sequoia sempervirens. Next base: position 963,017,153 of record VDFB02281492.1, on the reverse strand, counting down.
TGATGAAATGCAACTAACATGTAGATCCTTAAGTGAAAACCACACTGACACTTTATGATCCTAAAAAATTAAAAACAAAGGATGTGTATGAAGGTGAAAATCTCTCTAAGACACCAAAAGATGAGGGATTCAATCTTCCCCTTAGTGCAATGCATCTGAAGAAGTCAGTAGTACTAGCAAAAAAGGCCACACTAGTCAATATGGGTACCAAAGAAGCACCTAAGATCACTTTCTCTATTAAATCCTTATTGGATGAAGAATAGAAGAACTTGGCAGCATTCTTGAAAGATCACAGAGCTAACTTTGCATAGTCATACACAAATATGCTAGGTCTTGACCCTGAGGTGGTTGTGCATCACTTAGTGGTCTATCCTGAAGCTAAGCTTGTCAAGTAGAAAGTAAGGAAGATGTACCCTTAGATATAACTCTTGGTCAAACTTGAGTTACAAAAGCTTCTTGACGTTGGATTTATTTGAACAATAGCTTATCCTCAGTAGATTCCTCATATGAATAATAAAGCAACAGATTCCATGGAAACAATCAGATCACTACTAGACATGTCGAACAACATCCTCCAATGTGAATTCTTTGTAGAACAACTTCTCGTACCAACTTTTGAGATATTTGAATTAGAATTCACATGTGTCATTTTTGGTCCTGGATCCCTATGGTACCATGATAGCTTTACCTACCTAAGCAGAGGAACCCTCCCATTCGATATCACCTCTAACCTTAAAAAGACCTTTGTTAAAAAGGCATCTAGATTTGTGATCCTAGGTGACACCCTTTACCTCTGAAGCATCAAAAGGACATTGCTACGATGTCTTAACCAAGAGGAATCCTTGAATGCTTTAACAAAGGTACATGATGGCATATGTGGATCCCATTCTAGTGGTGTGACTTTAGCTAAGAAATTGTTGAGGATAGGGTACTATTGGCCAACCATGGAAAGAGAAGGTCACTAGTATGTGTAGAAGTGTGTTCAATGTCAATAGCATGGGGACCTAATTCATGCTCCAGCTCAAGAATTTCAACCCATGATCACACCTTGGCCTTTCTGATAGTGAATACTTGACCTCATAGGAAAGATCACCCCAACCTCATTCAATGGCCACAAGTTTATCATTATAGCTACTAAGTATTTTACCAAGTGGGTTGAGGCCATTCCTATAACCTACATAATGGGGAAATAAATTTCCAAATTTATCCTAAACTATCTAATTTTCCATTATGGTGTTCCAAAAACCCTCATCTCAGATAATGGAACCCCTTTTGAGAATTAGGATGTGAAGGAGCTCTATAAAAGATTCAACATCCAACACCAATTCTCTACCCCATATTACCCCCAGGGAAATGGTCAAGTTAAGGATATGAACAAAACCATCTTGAAAATCCTAAAGAAAACAATTAATGAAGCTAGTTGTGACTGGCATCTGCAACTAAATCCTTCTCTCTAGGCTTATCAAACCAGTATCTGCACGCCAACAAGTGCAACCCCTTTCTCCCTAGTCTATAGATCTAAAGCTATCCTAACTATTTAGGTTGAGCTCCCATTATTCAGAGTGTCACTATAGAACCTGATCACCGATGAAGAATATAGAGTATCTCAGCTGAATGAGTTAGAATTCCTAGACAAGCATCATCTTGATGCCCTTAATCACTTGTAGGTATATCAAAATCAACTAAAACAAAGCTATAATAAGAGGATCAAATGTTGGTCCTTCTAGGTAGGGGATCTTGTCTTAAAGCAGAATCAGAAGAACCTTCCAGATTAGGAAAACAAAAGGAAGTTTGAGCCTAACTGGTTCGGGCCCTTCATCATCACAGCAAGTTATAGATCAAGAGCATACCAACTGTCAACCCCTGAAGGAGAATCCTTATAGGAACCAACTAACAACTTGCATCTTAAAAAAATTTATGCCTAGTCTTGAAGGGTGTAAAATCTAAAAATATAAAAAATGATCAAAATGATCAAAATCCAAAAAAATGAGAAAAGGGATTGAAAAAGTAAAGAAAAAAAATTGTCCTCTAGTGAAAACCACCTCAATGGAACTTTTGGCAAGTACCTTGGTGAAAACCTGGCAAACAGGAACCTCGTGTAAATAAAGCACCTCCATCTATTCTTTGGCTCTTTATCCTATCATTCTTTGATTCACCTTCCATCCATTCATCCTATTTATTTACCCATTGCCTATATGCATCCTTATCATAGCTTAATGTTGTGAAGTATCACAATCCCTTTAGTACTACTTGGCATATTCCAAAGGTCAATTTGTCTTGCTTGTATCAAAGTATTCTAAAATGTCATGATAGGGGAAATTCATTATGGATCATATCAGGTTCTTTTATATCTTAATGGTTACTAGAAAATCCAAAAACATTCATAAAATCTCAATGAAAATGCCAAAAAAACTCATAAAATGCTCATCAGAAAATCCAAAAACATCCAAATTCTTGTACAACTAAAATCCAAAAACATTCAAAAAACTGTAAAGGAAAAATACAAAACATCCAAAACACATCAAAATCCCTAAAAAGGTTGAACATCAAAAATCCAAAAATAGAACCATATTGAACTACATTGTCTCTGAGCTTGAATGTAGGAAATGCCATCATTGGTATGCCCCCAAGACACCCTAGGTCAATCCTTTAGGATCTGTCATAATAAACTGGCATTCCATCAACTATTTATATCTTCATCTTTAAATAAGTCAAGTCAATTGAACTATGTGGTCTCTGCATGTATAACATAGACAAGCATTATCTTTGATCAACCCCTGAGGCCCCTAGGATAGGTCTTTAGGTTAGGTTCTTGATTGGAGCTTGGAAAACATAAAAACATCCATATAACTTGAGAAACCCCTTAACATCCAGATAACTTAGAAAAACTCCTAAACATTCAAATATTAGAAAACACAAAAAATATTTGAAATCTGAAAATCCAAAAACATTCAAAACATTCAAAAAACCTAAACATCCTCAAATATCTTAGAGAAAACCCTAAACAGCCTCAAATACCCGAAAACCCAAAACATTCACATAAACATTCCCAAAAGACCAAAAATAGCCTCAAAACATTTTCAAGAATACCAAAAACATTGAAATAATCCCAAAAAATCCAAAACCACCCATCACATCTCACTTTTACCCACAATAAACCTCCATCCATAATAAAATGATCATCATCTTCAATATTTGGTGAAACAAATAGAAAGAAAGTACAGTAAGTTGTAAAGTGAGAACCTAGTTGTCAAAATATAAAGTCTAGATCATAGGTAAATGTGTTAGTGAAGTGTATATCAATGGCTTATCATTAGCATCATCATCCTAACATCAAACCATCTAATTAACATGTCCTAGGATTTATCCTTCCTATGATGGACATCAATATCAAATATCACCTTAGCTAAATTAAACAAGTAAGAGACATAAATAACACTAACTATTTGTCTTTGATCTTCTCTTATGATTTATCTTAAATGACCCATTATGAGGACCTCTCAATGATGTGCATCAAAATGACTTAGAGAGAAAGGAATGGGGCATTGATAATTATATTTCAATTGTTGTGCTTGTGGGCATTCTTGTACAATAATCTTGGCACATACTTGCTTAGTTATGTTTAGGAAGGTTGTTTGGAGTATGTTGTTGATTATTGTGTATGCTTCAGTCCAACATATTCTAGGATTCTAACTTACATTCCAACAAGGTCTTCATATGTCAAGGTGTGAAAAAGAACTATCCTATTTTTTTATAGAGTCAAAGTCCATTACACTAGATACAATGTTTTCCGAGTTATTAATACCTTGATGCATCGTGTCTATGTGTAAGTGCACCAATTTGCAACACAATTTTGATGCCAAATTGGAAAAAATGAAAAAAATTGTCAAAATAGTTCATTTGGTGCATGTCGAATTTGGTGAGCGCCAAAGTTGGTGAGGATCAAATTTTGTGTGTACCAAATAGAAAAGATTTATTTAAAAAAAATGCATTTGTATCTTCATTTTTTTGTTCACCTGCAGCTTGGCTTGAAGGTTTTCAGCTCTGCAACTTGTACTCACCAAATCTCTTCCATTTTTTGCACTCTTAGCATGAAATTCTTCATGAGGATGCTGCCAACACGTCAAAGAGGTCAAATATTATGAAGAGATATGTATTTTTATTATTTTTATTTTGAATTTGATTTAGAATGTAGATTGAAATAGGTTTTTTTAATAAAACTTTGTTCTAATTCTCAAGGAATAAATCTCCACCTCCAAACATTGAGAATTCACAATCATCCCCTCACAAGAGCCTCCTAAAGAAGAACAACCTAAAACCCCTCCATTGATTCATAGGAATCATCAAGGATAGTGTAGAGGTGGACATGTTGGAGTTGATTAGCTCGCTCACCCGGACCATTATACAGTGTGCGAGGCCTCTAGTAGAGCCTGATGTGGAGGAGATGTGTATGCCCTAAGCTCCACCCCACCATTGTGGTGATTGTGTTGTTGTTTACACGTATGACTATCAGAGTGCTCGGGATGTAGCTACATAGCCTAGATTAGTTGCAGACATGATGGCTATGACAAATGAATTTTTGAATAATACATTTGGCATTGATAATTAGGTAAATTTTAGCAACTTCATTTAGTTTTGTTTATTAAATTATATTTTTAAATTTAAGAATAATTAAATTAGTAGAATCAATATGATGAAATTTTAGGGTTGGAGTGTTCACGAGATGAGCTCCATTCTTATAGACCCTTATTTGTTCTCAACATTGAGTTCACAGGTATGCAACTAGTATTAAAGATATTATTAATGCATTTGAATAGTTGAATGCTATATTTGGATGTTTGTCTCATAACATGCTTTGGATTTCAAATAGTTTCCTTGTGTGCCTTCAACCTCCACACCTCACAATTCATGTCCTCAAACAACTTTCACTTAGGTAACCTTTATTCATTCATAGTGTTGTAAAACAATGTTAGCTAGTTTTCTTAATTTTGTGTATACAAATCTAAAAAATTGATGAGAAACACAAACATTGGTTGCTCTTGTGAGATCCTAATTATATTTACCATTCAACGCCCATCTCATTCTTCCATTCCCTTCATCACACATATTTTAACCATTTTATATCACATATCCCAATCTTTAACACCTTATATATTATACCACCTTCCTCCATACTTCATCTTGTACACATATCATTACAAGAAACCTTTCCTTCTGCTCATTATTGACAAAATATCTAATACATTATTACTACACACCTCAAGTTCCCACTTCATGTCCTATACTCAAACCTTAGACACTGCCTAATTCACTTTATGGTATAATATTCCCTCCTAATTACTTCCCATTAACCTCTAGTACAATTCACATTAAAAATGTTTTATTATCCCATCCTAGCTCATCTAATTAATCTCTACTAGTCCATTCTATGTTCCATCATCCCCTCTTGATCATGTCATATTATCTTCTCCTGATTCAATTTTTGTTCCTTTATTCCTTCCTAATCTCATCCCATTAACATTTAATAGTTTACCTTATTTTCCATGATCCCCTCCTAGCTCATCCCACTAATATCTTCTAGTCCATCCTATGTGTCATTATGCCCTTATACTCCCATCTTATTGTACCCATTTTTATTTCACCCTATATGTTCCACAATCCACTATGTTCCACCCTATGTTCCTTTATCCATTCTATGTTATACCATCTTTATCCACATTTCATCCTAGATAACTCTCCTCTATTATTACTACACACAGGTCAATTTCGCACTTCATGTACTATAGTCAAACCCTAGACACCTCCTGATTCACCCTATGTTGCATTATTCCCTACTAATCGCATCCCATTAACCTCTAATTTTCTACCCCATATTTTGTTATCCCATCCTAGCCCATCCCATCAATCTATACTAGACCATCCTATGTTCCATCAACCCCTTCTATTCCCATCCCATTACCCTCTCTCATTTCACCTTATGTTCCATTATCCTCCTTGGTCTTGTCCCACTATCTTTCCCTAATTCACTCTATGTTCCTTTATTCCCTCCTAATCCCATCCCATTAACCTCTAATAGTTCATGCTATATTTTTTTATCCCATCCTAGCCCATCCCAATAATCTATTCTATTCCATCCCATTTTCCATTATCACATTCAACTCCCATCCCATTGTACCCTCTATTATTTCACCATATGTTCCATTATCCCTTGTTGGTCTTGTCTCTTTATGCCTTCTATGCTATAGAACCTCCATCCAAATTTTATCCTATACAGCTTTAGAATAAATCTTTCCTTCCACTCATTATTGACCAAAGTTGTCTTCTACATTACTGTTGCACAACTCAACAACCAACTTCATATGCTATACTAAAACCCTAGACAAGTCCTAATTCATCATATGTTCCATTATTCCTTTGAAAGCTACTAGTAACATAGTAATCCTCACTTCATTCATGTGGACTTCATTGCGGCATTATCCCTATGTTGACAACATGCCCTCATTAACATTAGTTCATCAGCATATGCAATTTGAATCTCAATGACCACTGAACTTTGGCATTTGCAAGAGTTTGTAGTATCCCAGTGGACTTAGTACTTTCACCATTCTATGATCTATAAGATTTATATTGTAGTCTCAACTAAGGCCAACCATATACTCTTTCATTTATGACAGTTGTAAAGGGACTATCTGAACTTCTTTATATTACTATTAGATATGTTGTTTCATTTGCAATTGTTGACATCAGATAGCCCTAGTGATGTTGGCAGCATGATGGACCATGGAGTTGTTGCAAAAATAGCCAATTCTGATCCTTTGAGAGAGGTATGCAATAGATTAGTTGATTTGACATTATATTTTCTCTTTTACAGTCTATTATAAAAAAAAATCATGTTACTTTTATGTAGTTTAATTTCTATCTTGATGGTTGCTATAGGTGGTTGTCACTCCAAATCATGGATGTGGTAATGTTGTAAATGTACATGATGACTATAAGTATATAGTAAGTGATTATATTTTGTTATATGTCATTCCACAATTCAATTTCTACGTATTAACATCTTTAATTTTTATTGTATCTGATAGAGCCCCTAAAATTTTGTAGAATTTTGAGAAAACCATAATTTGAGTCATGGTTTCTAAGCTTTATAAACAAAATGGGATAAGTGTCTGACTATAAACCCTAATTTCATAGGCATCCAATTCTAAAACCCTTTGATGTTATAATTATATGGTGATTTGTTCCTACTAGTTGTTGGTTAAGTAAGTCATAACATAAACCTTCAAACATGTTTGGTTATCAGCACCTTTGATTAGGAAAGTCAGTCTTTTCGTGCTTAGTCCCGCACCAAATTTTTATAAAGTTAGGCTAGTTATTTTAATGGGATTAAGTTGTCATCCTCAAGGTTCATATTATCATTGGCCTAGCCATGGTCCCTCTTTATGAATAACATTTAGCGTGTGCAAGAAGGTGAACCGTTGGATGTGGAGATTCAATCTCTATCATCCATCACACACTGCACAAGCATTTATGGGGAGTCATCATGAAGAATGCGAGGGCTGCGAGATGCTAAGACATGTCCCCACTGTTGGTATGTGGCGACTGATCATGCTATACTATATAGCCCATGGTATACTGTACACCCCAGCCCCTATCCTTGCCAGGGTTCGGGGTTGGGCCGGGCCCTAGGCAAGGGTTCGGGGGTTGCAGCCCCTGAGAAAAATTTTCTTCCTACTTTTTTGCCTGATCACCGAAAAAGGGAAAAATCAATGAAAAAGGAAAAATCCAATTTTGTAGAGCCCTAAATCTGGAAGCTTCTTCTAAGCTTGTTAAAAAAGGGTTCAGATGGGTATTACTGTATGATGAAAAATGTGATTATTCGCAAGATTGTAATAAGTTTTACTAGATAATAAAAGTATTGGATGGCTACGGTTTGGTGGATGTATCCCGGATTGGGTGAACCACGTTAAATTCTTTGTGTTATGATTTATTATGTGTGTGTGTTAGTTTCTCTGTTTATTAATTAAATCTACATTTAATTGTTAGATATCTGCCATCTCTAACCCTAACACCCACCATATGGAGCCTGACCCATGTATGAGTGCTAGGTAATAAATGAAAATGAGATCAAAGGTCATTGTGTAGCTTCTAGATTTAATCTGGGTCATTCATCATACACCTCGCACGACATTTTAATAATGCTTGCTAGATAACATGCGAGGTATGTGAATTGTTGACACATGGTGTTTTTGACCACCGTGTGGAGTATGGTGGATCTCATGGAATTAATGACATGGATCCAGTCAACATCTTCTAATTGGCCAAGAGATGATGAGCCAGGGTAGTGGGTTTTCAAACCCAATTTGACCGCATTTTGGTTGCTCGATCTTCCATCTCATTCTACTATCAACAATCGATATTCAAAACTCAAAACATGCATGTGATAGTCATTTTGTTCTACAACCATTGAAGCATTAATGGTTTGTTGTCTTTAGAAATGATCAAATCAAGTCCTTGTATGTGTGAATAATTAATTCCTAGCTATTATGAGGAACGATTCACTGATCTCCTAGTACCAAGGTGATTAACAATGAAGTAATCAATGCCAACAATTAATTGCTTCTTCAAGCATGTGACAAAAAAATTGATGAGAAAAAACCATCAAGCTTGCTCAATAAATACGGGCGAAGTGATAGCTATTTTCACCATTGTATTCAGTAGTTGGCATCTTTGAATTCATGCAAAACAAGGAGTATGTGACTGTAAGTTTGAGAAGCTACTAGGTAGTGAGATTGAGCAAGCCAGTTGACTCCACAGTACTAGTTAGCAGGTCACCCAAGCTTAATTTACAGAGGCCTCATGATGACATTTCTGAATATGAACATAAGGTACTTGAACAAGCCCCATCTACAAAAGAGAAGGCCTCTATTGAGAAGATTTTGTATGCTCCTATTAGATGCAATAACAGACTTAAGCACCATGGTATTATTGCAGAAAAGGATGAAGAAAAGGGAAAGGAGCCTGCACCATTCACCTCTAGAGTCCATAGGAAGATATGATATGGGTGTGGCTCCTATGGCTGGTAGAATTTTCCAATTTCTATTATAGAAAGCCCTTTAGAAAGCGTGACAAAAATGGACTCAAGTTACATGCAATATCTAATCATGCTGAGCCAAGCTGTGATCTCAGGAGTGGGCGTGTTGTTGATACTACCATTATCTATCAAAACTCCAAGTGGGCACAATGGTTTTGTTCCAGAAGAGGACAAAGAAGAGGAGGGTGTTGAGGTTTCTTCTCCAACTCATGCAAGGATGCAAATTAGGCGTGTGTATCGTGGGTTGGGTGTTGGTGCTAGTCATGCCTCTGGTTGAAAGAATTGGTGTGTGGGCTTGAAAAATTTTGTGTTGACTAATAAAGTTGCTATGGTCATTGCTCTTGTTCCTTGTGCATGGTGGTGGTTTTCTATTTTTTATGCTCATTATGGGTTTCCAAGGTTACATGGACATGGGTGCAGAGATTAGCTAGTGACTAAAGGGAAGTTTTGGTGATACTTATATTTCCCTTTTGATGATGGTTACAAGTTTTGTCTCCCCTTTTTCAATGAGTAATTGAAAATTGTCATGTGGGGAATTTTGAGATGAAATGCAAATGGATTTTGAAATGAAATATCTAAATTGTAACTGCATTTGAGTTGGATGCTTGTTGCTCCCTTGCATTATAAAAGGGATTTCATGGCTCATTTGTAGAGTTCTAGTGTCTAAAATTTTTGAGTCTGATAATACTTTCAGCGTAGAAACTAGGTATAGAAAGGAAAATATCAGTAAATTGAATAGTTGAATTGTTTGGGTTTTAAGTTGTGCATATGTTAATCTTAAAATAGTTTTATGGAAAGGGTTGATATTGAAACAAATCTTATGGATAAAGAATTCACTCTCCTATTGTAAATATTTTGCAAATTATGAATGGAATATCAAGGATAGATTTTTTCATCATCAAATATTTGTTTGAATGTATGCCCTTGTATGTGCTTTGGTTCAAAGAATCAATCAAATGCTTAAATAAGGTCATAAATTTGTGATAATTTACATAGGATTCAGTAAGAAGTTATGTTTTAGGAATAGTGAGTTTTCATAATATAAGGCATTATGAAAATAGTCCTTTATTGTCAGAACAAAAGAATTTATGTATTACCGATTGTCATATGAGTGACTCTAATGCCCAATTGATAAGACCTTGGTAGATTTGCACACAATATTTACATTTTGAAGTATGATATACCCAATCATGGACTCAGGATCATAATACAAATAATTTAAAAAATTTCAAACTATGAGATATGTGCTTGAAATATCTTCTTGTTCCTGGTAAATGAATGATCAGTTGCTCAAAGACTAGCCAATATTTTAGTGAATTGTGTTTATTTACCCTTCATAGGAACCAATTTTTGCATTGATGTGTTCTATACTGAATTAACCATAATGAACACAATAGGAACACCCTCCTAGGTCCCATAGAGCCTAAAGTGTAGGAATAGAGACCTCAAAATTCTCTATTCATTAAGTTGACCATTCCTCTTAGGAGCTCTTAAGTATAAGAGTGGGCTCCTCTTTAGAGAGGTCTAAGGGTGTATTGGAAAAAAAATGAATAGAATGGCCACTGTGTTGGGGATAATTCTAATTCTCCAGATGTGGATCTTTGCATCATAGAATCAAATGGTGAGATAAGTTTGAACATCTTGTTCAGATATTGATCAATTCTTGAACCTAGTAGAAGATTTAGTTGCAGCAAAGCTCGATGAACCTAAAAGTGACTCTGTTGTGGAAGCCAACCAAAAGCCTATATTATTTTGATGAAACTTCATATTATTTGAATTTTAATCCTCCATGATAGGAGGTGGTGACTCTAACAAAAGAACCTGATAAAGTATACAACAAATCTCCAGATCTACATATTTGAAGACAAAGGATAGGCAATTGCTGCAAAATTCCAAGTATTCTTATAGAATTGGTGATGATTTGATCATATTATGAGAAAATTATGATAAATCTTCTATGTTCAAAGTGTAAATGGTTCCCTATTAAGTGAATTAAAACTAGATCAGGGAATAATAATGAAAATTTAGCATACCTTTTGAAATGAAAATTGAAATTAGTTCATTATCATAGATAAGCATGCTAGTATGAAAGATCTTAAACAAAATTCATGGGAAATATGCATTGTATGAGCTTAGGGTCATAATTGTTGAAAAGAACTAGTGTAGTATTGTGCAATTGCAAAGAAAAAAATTCACTTCTCTTTTAAGGAGTGAAATTGCATAGTTAAACTGCATGTTCTAGTGTAAACATGAATGCAATTGAGCATGATGACCAACCTTTTCAAGGTCAAAGGAATTTCAGTATTGAGAGGTACAGGTCCATTTACTTTGACAGTATTTTGGGGTATCCAAATGTTGTCCCACCAAAGATTAGGGACAAGCTACCAAATTTCAATGGTACGAAAGTTGAGTCAGTAGGCAAACATCTGCAAGAGTTTATTGACATGATGGGAGATTATGAATTGGACTTTGAAGATGTTGTCATGAAATTATTTGTTCAATCCTTGAGATGAGATGCAAGAGACTAGTTCTCTTATTTACTCGCTTCTTCCATACATTCATGGGAGGAATTTAAAGTATTGTTCATGGAACAATTTGGGGAAAGGATTGATCCAATTCTAATCAGACAAAAAATCATGAGCATGGAAAAGGTAGAGGATGAGTTGGTTCCTTCTTTCAATCTCTAATTCTTCAAAGTGATCAGAGAGATCCCTGCAAGCATAAGACCAAATGATGTCAAGTGTTTGGTGGCATACTTGGGTGCTTTCAATAGAAAGATGAGTTACCTACTAAGAGACAAAGAGCCTACTACATTGTACCAAGCATACCAAATTTCCATAGACATTGAAAATAATTTGAAGTATTCAATGATGAAGGAATATCCAACCATCGACAATGGTCACTCTAGTCCATTTCTTGCAAATGCAAATAGTGGATCAATTAGTAGAGGTTTGGGTCGAGAAGAAAAAGATTCAGTTGTCCCAATTTCTCCATCACAACAATGTGAGAATTATGGTAAGGCCCAAGTGAAAATCTTACAGGACCATGGTAAGATTGATCAAGTATCCTTAGCCAAGAGTTTACATGACATGAAGAGATATCAAGGGGAATCACCCTATGATTTTTTCTCTAGGTTTGTGGATACCTTGTTAGATATACCTAAAGATATCAGACTAGAAGAATCCATGTGTATTGATTTGTTTTGTGACATGTATCAATCAAGATTAAGTACCTTACCAAAGGAACTGAAGCCTCATAATTTGAGCCAAGTAGTTGATTGGATAAAGGTAGTAGAGGAAGCTAAGAGTGTGTACACACTACAATTGTTACCTCATAGTACTACCAATGATTACCATGATGAGGAGAACCAAAGGTCAGTTTCAGCATGTCAGGAGGATGCATTTGAATGTGAATGGCTTGTTGATGATTGTTGTCATTTTACCAGTACCATAGATGCATATCCATGTAGCAATTGTAAGGGTGGAGATACAAAATATGAGGATAAAGAAACAATACATGATTTTCGTCCTTGGGATTTTCTAAACTATGAGAAAGCACAAAGGGAATCCCTACATCCTAATTTCATCAGGAACGATGATGCACTAATCAGTAACCAAGGTGATGAGATTGAACTTGGTCAATCCCCTACGGATTATAATTCTTCTTATGAAATTGAAGTGGAGTCTCTTGCTTCAAGTGGAGGACAAGTTGATAGCCTTGAAAGAGTGCATTTGTTTGGAAGTCAACAATTTTCTTCTTGTGAAGGGTTCTGAGAGTGTGGATCAATAATTTTGAGCACAAATGATGAAGAGGATGATAAAAAAATTTCTCTCTGCTCTTCTAGTGATTACACTAATTTTGAATGCACTAATGACCCTAGTGATTGGGACCCTCATGTTGGAGAGGAGGGGGTATTTGTGACCACCATGGAGGTGTGGCACAATCCCTTATTTGATGAACCTTCACTAGAAGATGGGGTTATAAATGATGACTCCTAATAGCGTAGGAGCAATCCACTCTTTGATAAATATTCTGATAAGTTTGTGACAAGTACTACTGGTGAATATATTCGGGATGGTACAAATGAGGACCAACATAACACTGAGGCTTATGATTTTTCCTTTGAAGATGGTAACCTTGATTCTATAGCTTCCCAGTTACATGAAAGAGGCAAGGGCACAAACATAGCTAAAATTGCTTACTCATATGTGATTGAGCAAACAATATTTGTCAAGCACCAAGAGTGTAATTTATATTTTCCTATATTTGAATGTGATAATTGTTCACATGATGAATAAGTGGAAGACCATGATGGTAGTTTTGAATGCAACACTACTATTGAGGGATATATGGATGAGTATGCTAATTTTTCCATGGTGCCTACTTATGTGCTTGAAAAAGTGGTTGAACTACCAACCACCCATATACAACATGATGACATTTACATCAGCAAGAAAGGAAGTTGATTCTTGGATGGTCAAATAGTGTATCAAAATGAGTGCACTGGTACTAGAGCAACATCATTGTATATTGATGAGAAGGATCCATTTGATGAATTGGCAGAGTATGTTAATATTGTAGAATTGTTTGCTTTATGTAAGGATCAATTCAAAGGTGTGGACAACTAGAGGTATGATGGTAATCAATATGAAGTTGCACTTGAATTCTTTGTAGATACTCCCTATCTTCTGGATCTTATCATGGAACTATTTACATCCCATAAGGACAATACTCATGTCAAGTAGAGTGAAGGTATGGCAGATGTATTTCTCTCCCATGATTGTGCAGAAGCCTGGCCCTGTATGAGTCATAGTTTTTACTAAGGATTCCAATTTGATGAACAAATTGAATGTGATGTTACAATTCATGAACATGTGGAGTATGAATTTTTTAATTTTCCCAATTCAATTTGATGAGCCTATGGTGGAGAAGGCTGATGAATGTGGTAGCATTACAGTAGGTAGATTGGATAGTATCAATTATGATGATGCTAATTTCCCGGGTTTACAAAATATACATATTGATCCATTGCCAGTAGAATAGGACAAATTTTTTGATAGAGGAAAGAGCCAGTCCTGAATTTTGGGGGCCAGGAGCCTCAAGTTTTAAGATCAAAGCCAATTTTTTAAAAGCGGCTTCTCAAAAAATAAATTGCATTGTATAAATTTGTAAATAATGTGCATAGATTTGGTTTGGTGTGGTTTCTTTTTGGTTGTGTATGCTTGTCTTGTACGTGTAAGCTCCTGTGTTTTTATGTTTCTTCCCTAGTCTGCTTCAACCTGAGATTTGGATTCTCACTATACCCACTGGGGATATACATCCATGAGCATGAGCCACTGATAGATCCCCTAAAATTTTGCAAAATTCTAAGAAAACCCTAATTTAAGTCATGGTTTCTAAGCTTTATAATCAAAATGGGCTAAGGGTCTGCTATAAACCCTAATTTCATAGGCATCTGGTTCTAAAACCCTTCGATGTTATAATTCAGTGGTGACTTGTTCCTGCTAGTTACTGGTTAAGTAAGACATAACTTAAGCCTTCAAACATGTCTAGTTACCAGCCCCCTTCGGTTAGGAAAGTCAGTCTTTCTATGCTTAGAACCACGCCAAATTTTTATAAAGTTAGGATAGTCACTTTAATGGGCTTAAGTTGTCATCCTCAAGGGTCATATTATCATCGACCTAGCCATGGCCCTCTTTATTAATAACATTTAGCATGTGTAGGAAGGTGAAACATTAGATGTGGATATTCAATCCATGTCATCCATCCCACACCACGTAGGCATTTATGGGGAGCCGTCATGAAGCATGTGAGGCCTGTGAGATGCTGACACATGTCCCTTCCGTATGGAGCCTGACCCATGTATGAGTTCCCGATAACCGATGACAGTGAGATTGATGGTCATTATGTAGCTTTTGGATTTAATCTAGGCCATTCATTGCACACCTTGCGACATTTTATTAATGCCTACCAAATAACATGCAAGGAATGCGAATTGTTGACAAATGGTGTTTTTTTACCACCATGAGGAGTATGGTGGATCCCGTGCAATGAATGACATGGATCTAGTCAACATCTTCTCATTGTCCAAGAGATGATGAGCCAAGGTAGTGGGTTTTCAAACCCAATTTGACCATGTTTTGGCCGCTTGATCTTCCATCTCATTCTGATATTGATGGTCGATATTCAAAACTCAAAACATGCATGTGATTGCCATTTTTTTCTACAACCATTAAAGCATTAATGGTGTGCTCTCTTCAAAAATGATTGAATCAAGTCCTCGTGCGTGCAAGGAATTAATTCCTAGCTATTATGAGGAATGATTCGCTGATCTCCTAATACCAAGGTGATTAACGGTGAAGTAATCAATGTCAATAATTAATTGCTTCTTCAAGCATGTGATGGAAAAGTTAATAATAAAAAACCATCAGGCTTGCTCAATAAATACAGGCAAAGTGATAGCTATTTTCACCATTATATTCAGTAGTTGGCATCTCTGAATTTATGCAGAATGAGGAGTGTGTGACTATAAGTTTGAGAAGCCACTAGGTAGTGAGAATGAGCAAGCCAATTGCTTCCACAGTACTAGTTAGGTCACCCAGAATTAATTTACAGAGGCCTCATGATGACATTTCTGAACATGAACACAAGGTACCTGAACAAGCCTTATCTACAAAAGAGGACTCTATTGAGAAGCTTTTGTATGCTCCTGTTAGATGCAGTAGAAGAATTAAGCATCATGGCGTTGTTGCATAAAAGGCTGAAGAAAAGGGTAAGGATCCTACACCATTCACCTCTAGAGTCCACAGAAAGATACGATATGGATGTGGATCCTATGGGCGGAAGAATTCACCAATTGCTATTACAGAAATCCCTTCATAAAGTGTGATGGAAATAGACTCGGGTTACATACAATATCTCATGATGCTGAACTAAGTTGTGGTCCCAAGAGTGGACGTGTTGTCAGTACCACCATTGTCTATCAAAACTCCAAGTGGGCAATATGGTTCTATTCCATACAAGGAAAAAGAAGAGGAGGGTGTTGAGGTTTCTTCTCCACCTCCTGCAAAGATGCAAAGTGGGTGTGTATTGTGGGTTGGGTGCTGGTGTTGGTCATGCCTCTGGTTGAAAGAATTGGTGCGTGGGATTTACAAATTTTGTGTTGATTGATAAATTTGATGTGGTGGTTGCTCTTGTTCCTCGTGTGTGGTGGTGGTTTTTTGTTTTTTATGCTAATTATGGGTTTCTAAGGTTACGTGGACATGGGCGTAGAGATTAGCTGGTGACTAAAGGGAAGTTTTTGTGGTACTTGTATTTCTCTTTTGATGATGGTTACAAGTTTTGCCTCCCCTTTTTCAACAAGTAATTGCAAATTCTCTTGTGGGGAATTTTGAGATGAAATGCAAATGGATTTTGAAATGAAATATTTGAATTGTAACTGCATTTGAGCAGGATTCTTGTTGCTCCCTTGCATTATAAAAGGGATTTCATGGCTCATTTACAGAGTTCTAGTGTCTGAAATTTTTGAGTCTGATAATACTTTCAGGGTAGAAACTAGGTATAGAAAGGAAAATATCAGCAAATTGAATAGTTGAATTGTCTAGGTTTTAAGTTGTGCATAAGTTAATCTTAAAATAGTTTTATGGAAAGAGTTGATATTGAAACAAATCTTATGCCTAAATCATTTAATATCTTACTATAAATCTTTTGAAAATTATGAATGGAATATCAAGGATAGCTTTGTTCATTGTCAAATATTAATTTGAATGTATGCCCTTGTCTTTTCTTTGGTTCAAAGAATCAATTAAATGCTTAAATAAGGTCATAAATTTATGATAATTTACAAAGGATTTGGTAAGAAGTTATCTTTTAGGAACAGTAAGTTTTCATAATGTAAGGCATTATGAAAATATTCCTTTATTGTCAAAAAAAAAGATTTTTTGTATTACTGGTTGTCATATGAGTGACCCTAATGCCCAATTGATAAGACACTGGTAGATTTGCACATGGTATTTACATTTTGAAGTATGATATACTGAATCATGGACTCGGGATTAGAATACAAATCATTTAAAAATTTTCAAACTATGAGATATGTGCTTGAAATATCTTATTGTTCCTGGTAAATGAACGATCAGTTGCTCAAAGACTAGCCAATCTTTCAGTGAATTGTGTTTATTTACCCTTCATAAGAGCTTATTTGTGCATTGATGTGTTTTGTATTGAATTAACCATAATGAACACAACAGGAACACCCTCCTAGGTCCCACAGAGCCTAAAGTGTAGGAATAGAGACCTCAGAATTCTCTATTCGTTAAGTTGGACATTCCTCTTAGGAGCTCTTTAGTATGAGAGTGGGTTACTTTTTAGAGAGGTCTAAGGGTGTACTGGAAAAAACACCAACAGTATCAGTTGAAGATCCGGAGTGAAGAGAGGAGGACTAGTGAGCATGTTCGAAAGACAAGAGAACCAACAAGCACTCCATCCAGTTGAATTTTGAAGGCAACATGGGATCTTTTTTCCTTCCCCTAGAGGGAAATGACTATGTATTAGGGTCATTTTTTGTATGCCTATGTGGCATTTTAGAACATATGTTTTGTAGTATCGATATATATTTGACATTAAGCTTGTATGGATTTTTTGGATATATTGTATATACTTTTATCAATATATATCATTGTATAGCCTTACGGATTTTTGATTAAAGAAAATCTTATTTTTCTATTGCCATTCTTCAATGATGTTATCATGTGTATTGTGTAAATTTTATGCTTGAATATTGTAGGCATGGATTTTGTTTACATATAATGCTTAATTAATTATTGTCGATTGTTGAATAAGCTCCATCTAATGTGTATTTTGTAAATAAGCTCCATTCCTAGTGGTTTGTATCATTTGCAATGCTTCAATTACTTTTGGTTCACTTATTCACATGTATGCTTCACTTATTCACATGTATACTTCACGTATATTACATGTATTCATGTGTATGCTTCATGCTTCCAATGTATAATTCTTGTTCATGTGTATTCTTCATGATTCATGTGTATACTTCATATATTTGTGTGTAGGCTCCATGCTTCTTGAGTTCTATTTTTGTCTAGTGGTGAGGTCTTTAACACCAAAAGGTTTCAAATTAACTGTAAGAGCTCCTTCCCATAAAAAAATATCATAGCAAAATGTATTGTTTTTGATTCATGGTTGAGGCTGGCATCCAACAACAAATGGTTCTAACTGTAAAGCTTAGCAATCATTACATTTGCATCTATAGAACAAGTGGATGTTTCAAACCTCACGGGCATATATATATACCTCTACGAACTTGTATGAACTTGCATCGAAACACATGATAGTTGTTCATCCCACCAAAAAAAAAATTGCATCTATTAATATCACAACACTTAACATCTCATTAAATGAAATCAATGCACAAGTCAGTTTTAATGATATTCTAAAGATATTAGATGTGTATGAACAACAATATAAGCTTGATTTTTGGATGTATCACCCATGTGCAGTTATCACATTTCTCCCATATTCATCATTTAAATAAGTTAAAAAAACCTCCTTCCATTTTCTATGTGTGAAATAACATGGAAAATCATTTGGGAAACATAGTCCTATAACTACTAACACATCATGTTTTATAACTCTAGAGCACCAAAAACCATACATCATGGGTATTGAATATCTGGTTCCAATGTTTCATTAGTAGGCTAAGTTTTGCATCTTAGCAAGGGTGCACTATTCAGTGACAACAACTATAGTTCAGACTCATAAGGGATTCAGCTGGTTCAATGTAGCTTGAAGCAATTTGACGTGTTTGAGTGTGAAAGATGACCTTTCCTAGCATAAACATACCCATCTAAATGTCTCAGAATAGTTTTTTTGGTCACATGAGTTGCAGAATGAAAGTTGCACTACTTTGCAACTTTGCACTACTTGCATTTGACAACTTTTTCCCCAAGCAAAAATTTGCCACCACGGGAAAACACCTCTGAGATAGTGAAAAATAAGAGAGGTTAATATAGAGGAGCACAACGCAATCTCATAGGCTTAGATGAGAATTTTCTAAGCATCACAGTGTTTGAGTAACAACCCATTGAAGATTGTAGCCAGTTTGCACTTTATACTCTTAAGGGATTTTATCGAATGAATGTAGCTTAGAGAGATTCAGCATGTTTGGGTGTGAAAGAGGACTATTTCTAGCATAAAATTACCCACCCAAATGTGTCAAAATAGTTTATTTGGTCACACAAGTTATAGAACGAAAGTTGCACCACTTTGCAACTTTGTACTACTTGCATTTGACAACTTTTTCCCCAAGTGAAAATATGACACCACAAGAAAATGCCTTCGAGATAGAAAAAACTAAGAGAGGTTATTGTATACGAGCTTAACACAATCCTATAGCCTCGTACAATAAGTTTCTAAGCATCACAGTGTCCGAGTAACAACCCATCGAAGATTGCAGCTATTTTGCACTTTTGACTCTTAAGGGATTCAACTGGTTGAACGTAGCTTGAAGTGATTTGGCATGATTGGGTGTGAAAGAGGACCATGCATAACATAAACATACCCACCTAGATGTGTTGGAATTGTTTATTTGGTCACACGAGTTGCAAAACAAAAGTTCCACCACTTTGCAACTTTGCAGTACTTGCATTTGACAACTTTTTCCCCAAGCGAAAAATCGCCAACACGAGAAAGCACCTTAGAGATAGTGAAAACTGAGAGAGGTTATTGTAGAGGGGTTGAACATGATCCCATAGGATTATATGATAAGTTTCTAAGCATTATTGTATCTAAGTAATGACATGCTAAAGATTGCAATCATTTTGCACTTTGGACTCTTAACGGATTCAATTGGTTGAATGTAGCTCAGAGCGATTCAACATGTTTAGTTGTGAAAGAGGACCATGCTAGTGTAAACATACCCACCCAGATGCATTGGAATAGTTCATTTGGTCACAAGAGTTGCAGAATGAAAGTTGCACCAATATGCAACTTTACACTACTTGCATTTGACAACTTTTTTCTCAAGTGAAATTTCACCACCATGGGAAAATTCCTCTAAGATAGAAAAAATTGAGAGAGGTCATTGTAGAGGATCCCAACACAATCTCATAGTCTTAGATAAGAAGTTTCTAGCATCACAATATCCGAGTAACATGCTGAAGATTGCAATCATTTGGCACTTTGGACTCACAAGGGATTCTATCGGTTGAATGTAGCTCAGAGCAGTTCAACATGTTTTGGTGTGAAACAGGAGCATGCCTAGCATAAACGTACCCACCCAGACATGTCAAAATAGTTTTTTTGGTCACACGAGTTGTAAAATGAAAGTTGCACTACTTTGCAACTTTACACTACTTGCATTTGACAACTTTTTTTCCAAGCAAAAATTTTCCACCACGGTAAAACGTCTTTGAGATAGTGAAAACCGAGAGAGGTTATTGTAGAGGGGCCCAATGTGATCCCATAAGCTTAGTTGAAAATTTTCTAAATGTCACTATGTCTGAGTAACAACATGCTTAAGATTATAGGCATTTTGCACTTTGGACTCTTACGGGATTCTACCAGTTAAATGTAGCTCGAAGCAATTCAACATGTTTGGGTGTGAAAGAGGATCATGCATAGCATAAAAAATACCCACTCAGATGCTTTGGAATAGTTGGTTTGGTTAGACAAGGTGCAAAATGAAAGTTGCACCACTTTACAACTTTGCACTACTTGCATTTGATAACTTTTTCCCCAAGTGAAAATTCACCACCATGGGAAAATACCTTTAAGATAGAAAAAATTGAGAGGTTATTTTAAAGGGTCCCAATGCAATCCCATAAACTCAAACAAGAAGTTTCTAAGCATCACGGTATCCAAGTAACAATATGTTGAAGATTGTAGTCATTTTGCACTTTGGACTCATAAGGGATTTTACTGATTGAATGTAGCTCAGAGCGATTCGACATGTTTGGGTGTGAAAGAGGACCATGTCTAGCATAAATGTAACCACTTGAATGCATCAAAATAGTTTTTTTGGTCACATGAGTTATAGAATGAAAGTTGCACCACTTTGCAACTTTGCACTACTTGTATTTGACAACTTTTTTCCCAAGTGAAAATTTGCCACCATGGGAAAAAATCTTTGAGATAGTGAAAAATAAGAGAGGTTATTGTAGAGAGGCCCAATGTGATCCCATAGGATAAGATGAGAAGTTTCTAAGCATCATGGTATCCAAGTAAAAACATGCTAAAGATTGTAGTTATTTTGTACTTTGGACTCATAAGGGATTTTGTCGATTGAATGTAGCTTGGACTGATTCAGCATGTTTGGGTGTGAAAGAGGACCATGCCTAACATAAACATACCCACCTAGACATGTTAAAATAATTTTTTTGGTCACATGAGTTGTAGAACAAAATTTGCACTACTTTGCAACTTTGCACTACTTACATTTGACAACTTTTTCCCCAAGCAAAAATTCACCACCATGGGAAAACGCCTCTGAGATAGAAAAAAATGAGAAAGGTTATTATAGAGGGGCCCAACACAATCTCATTGGCTCAGATGATAAGTTTCTAAGTGTCATAATGTTTGAGTAACAACATGTTGAAGATTGCAGCCATTTTGCACTTTGGATGACTTAAGGGGTTCTGCTAGTTGAATGTAGCTCAGAGCAATTCGACATGTTTGGGTGAGAAAGAGGACCTTTCCTAATATGAACATACCCACCTAGATGCATTAGAATAGTTTGTTTGGTCACATGAGTTGCAGAATGAAAATTGCACCACTTTGCAACTTTGCACTACTTGCATTTGACAACTTTTTCCCCAAGCAAAAATTTGTCACCATGAGAAAATGCCTCCGAGATAGCAAAAAATGAGAGAGGTTATTGTAGAGGGGACCAATGTGATCTTGTAGGCTCATACAAGAATTTTCTAAGCATCACGGTGTCTGAGTAATAGCATGCTGAAGATTGCAGTTATTTTACACTTTGGACTCTTAAGGGATTTTGTTGGTTGAATGTAGTTCGGAGTGATTCAGAATTTTTGGGTACAAAAGAGGACCATGCCTAATATAAACTTACCCACTTGGATGTGTCAGAATAGTTTTTTTTTTTCACACAAGTTGCAAAAAGAAAGTTGTACCACTTTTTAACTTTGCACTACTTGCATTTGACAACTTTTTCTCCAAGTGAAAATTCGTCACCATAGGAAAAAACCTTTGAGATAATGAAAACTGAGAGATATTATTATAGAGGGGCCCAATGTGAACCTATAGGCTTAGACGAGAAGTTTCTAAGTATCACATTGTTCGAGTAACAACCTATCAAAGATTGTAGCCATTTTGCACATTGGACTCAAGGGATTCTACCAATTGAACATAGCTCAGAGAAATTTGGCATGTTTGGGTGTGAAAAAGGACCATGCCTAACCTAAACATATTAATCTAGACACGTTGGAATAGTTCATTTTGTCACACAAGTTGCAGAATGAAAGTTGCACCATTTTGCAACTTTGCACTACTTATATTTGACAACTTTTTCTCCAAGCAAAATGTCGCCACCATGGGAAAACACATCCGAGATAGTGAAAATAAAGAGGTTATTGTAGAGGGGCCCAACACAATCCCATAGCATCAAACAATAAGTTTCTAAGCATCATGGTGTCCAAGTAATAGCTCATTGAAGATTGCAACCATTTTATACTTTGGAATCATAAGGGATTCTGCTGACTGAACATAGCTCAGAGTGAAAACCAATGTCTCACCTAAATAAGCTAAAATTTACTAAAAGACTATTTATTACCACGTGTAAATCCTTTAAAAATTTGGAAATCTCCTTGTTTCAAATGAAGTGTCTTGGAAACATTCACTTGGGAGTCCATTCCATTGACCTCTTGACTCTAATTGCATTCACTTGGTATGTGCTCATGTTGTTCCATCCTTTGTTTGTGCTATTGGCCATGTGAATATGTTGCCAAGTTGACAAGAGCACCAAATTCCAAGTGACTGCTTGGAGAGATTGGTTAGTTTAAGAATGTTTTAGAGTTGTCAAAGGTGTTGGAGGGTATCGAAACATTGTTGACCCCATTGTTCTTGTTGTTTTTCCCTTTTGGTATTTTGTGTAATTTTGGTTTTAGGAGTTATTTGGTGTGGTTAGGAGTTGTTTTGTGTGTTTAGGAGTTTCCTACCATCATTCATGACCATATGAAATCATGTAATCCACTTTTGTGTGCTCAGAGGGTCATTGATACAAAAGTTACAAAAAGTAGCCAAATGGGCAAGAAAAGTTGTCATGCATTTTTAGCAAGTTGTCAAAAATCAAGTAACAGTTACATGCAATCAAGAAAATGTTTCTTAATCATTGGAATAAATTGTAAATGGTTGGAAAAATCATGAATAGGTTGTAATGGTCAAATGGAATGGTGCAGGAGCACCCTCAAGACCTGATGCCTACAAGAGAGAAATTTTGATTTTTTTTCTTGCTTTATGTTATTTCATGTTAATAAGGTCATTTTTGATAAATTTCTATAATTTTAGATCATTTTCCAAAGTTTTGTGTCATTTGTGTAAAAGTTACAAAAATTGCTCAATTGTTGTCAATGTTGTCAATAACAACTTTTTTTTATTGTAATGTCAACTTTTTGAAAAGTTGTTAAAAGTTGTTTGAGGGTTGATTGGGAGTTGTTTCTTGTTTGTAAAAGCATAAATATTCTTTATATGCATGACCCAAGGGTTGGAGGTGGGTTGGTTGAAGATCTGAATGAAATTTAAATCAATGTGGAGACTATTTATATGTTTTGTTTCTACAATATTGATGGTCCATTGCATGGTACAAATTGGTGTAGATTGGCACAATCCTAAGATTGGTCTTGTTTGATAGATTGATGAACTAACTTTCATTTGAATTTGGTTTGGTTCCTTTTCATTGAGTATTTTGAAAGTTATTGTAAATTTACTAAAACTCCCCTGAAACCCTACCTAGGGTTATCTGTTTTGGGAAAATTGTCATAACTTTTGTTTCCAGTGTTAGATCTTTGTAAAAATTTGAGAAAAATTATGTAACTATGTTATCTTCAACCTCACTGAAGTGATTGGCTCCAATAGGTGTTTTTTGAAAGTTATTAATGACAATTTTTTGCATATCACAGTGAAAATCAGAATGTGTATTCATTGGAAAGCAAGTTGGGTGGATCAAGGCATGACTGGGTTTGATTTGGAATTGGAGAAGGTGTTGGGAATGTGTGCCAAGGTCCTATAGACCTGTTTCAATGAGTAGTTGATCCATGATAAGAAGTTTGTGTCAATTTGATGTGACTGTCCTATTAGGACTGTACAAGGTAGTTTTGACTCTAGGTGCCTAAGAACATGTTTGAAGTGCATTTGTGAAGCAAGGATGAAGAATTGATGTAATGGAAGCCTTGTAGCCTTGTTTCAAGAAGTTGGAATCCTTTAAAAGGTCATTCTCTTCTTTTGGCTCCTCCACTCTTTCACGCCTTCCTTTGGCTCTCATTAGAGATGACCTACTTATTTTCAAAGACTTACTTATCTTTGTAAGGTTCACCTTGTTCCCTGTTTGACTACTTAACAATGTTGTTGTCATCACACATCATGTGACACAACCATCCTTTGTGTGTGAGGTAGAATACACACTCTTGTATGCACTCATCAAGTTCTTTACAATGGAATTTTCACTTAATTCATTCGAAACTCTTAGCCCAAGAGACTTCATGGTGGGCCTAAATTTGAGTTGCCTCATCATTTCAACAAATAGTTGGAATCTTCCACCCTCACTTAGCTTCTCAAAAAATAAACTCCATATCCTCTCTGCATATCTTTGACATGATCATTTTGGAATCTTATTAGGCATCCATTTCAAAACATTGGAATCAATATTAAAAAAAAAAAGGTTTTCTCGGTAAAACTCTAGGAGGAGTTCTCAAATGTAAATTTGTGTCAACATTAGGAATATCAACAACATTAGGGATAGATCGCATACCTTCAATCAGAGGTACAATTGATGACATACCTTGAGATTGACATGTAAACAATGTTGTACCTCCAACTTGAGATGTCATTTGTGGAGTTCCTTTAAATAGAGATGTGTTTGTTGATGTACTTTCAAAATGCAATGTTGTCGATGGTGTGTCTTCAACTGCAAATGTGATTTCCAATGTACTTGGAAAACCACATGTTGTTGGTGTGTCTTCAACTGGAGATGTGCATTGAAATTCACCTATGGTTGATGATTTTCCCCTAACTTTGGGATCCACTTGTTTCCTTCCACGAACTTTGTTCATTCATGCCCTTTGTTTTTTTCAATTGGATATCTCTCTTAGATTGCACGAGAATTTTTGGCTATATGGGCTACAATTTCATTGCTTCACAAGCTATATTTTTTTATTCTCTTCTCCTTGCATTTTTCACTGCATGTTCTTCCAGTGTTAGAGCCTTTGGTCATTTCCTTGACATGATGTTGAATGCTACATGTTCACAAACACACATAGAACAAAAGTAAGTAATGCATTTTATGAAACATCAAGTTTACAGCTAGCATGATCATTGAAAACATGGAGAACTATTTGTCAATGTTTGTAAGGCCTCAACCCATATTTTTTAGTTGCAAATGTGGAATCCATTGAGATGACTGAATTGTGTGAGTGGCTAACCATCCTATCTAGCATCCATGGAGTCTGAACCCCAATAACAAAAGGTGTATTGTTCCCATTGGGCCATTGAAAGTAGAAGAAGTTGTCAAAGTCCTATCCACTCCACAGTAGGATACTTTTCGAATCAACTTTGTGGTTTTGTACATGAGTAGAATGCACCTTTCGATAGGCATTCATTACATCCTTTCTTGTAAGGAATTGATCTCTCTTGGACATCATGCCACATAAGATAGGATCACTAATGTGTCTATCCATTATTGCATTGACACTGACATCCATGAGCAAAAGGCTTTCAATATAGCTTTTGCACTCTGTGGATAAATTAGCGGAAAACATAGAATGCTTCTCTCCACTTGTGTCATGAATGCCATGGAAAATTGACTGTTTTTATCAATGTGGAACATTTCTTTGTAGATAATACAGGAAACATTGGGTTTTCCATTCATAACCTTTACCATGAAGTGGTATTGACAACCTTGCATTTGTATAAACGTCTTATGTGGTTTCTTCTCTAGTGGAGGTTGGTCTCCATTGTCTTGAGGATTGTATTGACACCAATAGCTGCGAGAAAGGAATCATCTCATCATGTTGAACCAAGACAGAGTAAAATATCATTTGACCATAGAAAGGAATGTTGAAAGATATAAACCTATGATAGAAAAAAAAATTCCATAAGTTTTGTCATTGACAGGACATGAGGTGGTAGGTTCTCTTGTTCTCTTGTCCACAAATTTGGTTTTGAAACCTTCAATGGACATTTCACCGTGAATGAAATGATCAAGTATCCCAAGAGGAATTGTTGCAACAAGGTCAGGGACCTTATCCTTATTGACGGAAATAGCAGCCCATTCCAAATCGCAAGAGGAAAAAGGAGAGTCTCCATTTTGTACATCTTGCACCTGTAGTTCCTCTTGCTTCTTCCATTATAAACCTCTCCTCATTCTGGGAAATGACAGAATTGGATGAATATTTAAAATTAGTGTGGATTGTGTCAAGAAAAAGAAAGAAATCATTCATTAAACATAGATAAAATGTGCTTGCATTGTTGTCATCCATGTGAAACCAATAGCAGGCTACTAGCTTCAACCGAGGAAAATTAAAGGTGATAGGTTGAATGAAGCTACGCATAAAATATAATAGAAACGCAGGCTGGAAATCAGACAGTCCATCTCAACGTACATGTGGAAATAGACAACGACAATAGAAAATGACAAGAAAAACCTTTGATGAAATCCTTGTATGCAAATTTATTTATTTTTAAAGTGCATCCATTGCTACAAGAAATGCCAAAATGATAACATGTTTGTTGCATATGTTGAAAAAAAATGAATCAGTAATGGAGAGTATGAGGAAAGGTATAAAGATGCAAAATTTTCTCTCAACCATGATGAAAGCGAATGTAGGTTGGAAAACACAACGTGTAGATGAGCCTCCATGCTGACATAAAGATTTTAGAGGAGGCATGTTGTGATATTCAGCCTTCCATTTTGCATGACTTAACATGAGGAGAAAAATCACATCTAGCAATTAACGAAATAAACAACTGAAGGTTGAACCACATGATCAGTGGTTCAACCTAGAACTTAGTATGTGGCATAGGAGTGTAACATGCATCACAATATGTAATTACTTATATAATAGCAACAACATATCATGTATTATCATGAGAAGATACGTTGGTTGTGATGCATGTGTAAGTGTTAAAGAAGAGGAAGGGTTAGAGGGCAAGAAAAACCTTTGATGAAAACCTTGTATGTAAAAAGAATAAGTGCATCCATTGCTACGAGCAATGCCAAAATGATAACATTTTGGTTGCATATGTTGAAAAAAAGATGAATCAGTAATGGAGAGTATGAGGAAAGGTATAAAGGAGTAAAATTTTCTATCAACCATGATGTAAGCGAATGCAAGTTGAAAAACACAACGTGTAGGTGAACCTCCACGCTGACATAAAGACAAAAACCCCACATGTAAATATAACAAATATTTTAGAGAATATGGGGTGTACAAACCTCTTTTACCTGAGGAGGCATGTTGTGATATCGAGCCTTCCATTTTGTGTGACTTAACATGAGGAGAAAAATCACATCTAGCAATTAATGAAATAAACAACTAAAGGTTGAACCACATGATCAGTGGTTCAACCTAGAACTCTGTATGTGGCATAGGAGTGTAACATGCATCACAATATGTAATTACTTATATAATAGCAACAACAAATGTATTATCATGAGAAGATACGTTGGTTGTGATGCATGTGTAAATGTTAAAGAAGAGGAAGGGTTAGAGGGCAAGAAAAACCTTTGATGACAACCTTGTATGTAAAAAGAATAAGTGCATCCATTGCTACAAGCAATGCCAAAATGATAACATTTTTGTTGCATCTATTGAAAAAAAGATGAATCAATAATGGAGAGTATGAGGAAAGGTATAAAGGAGTAAAAATTTCTATCAACCATGATGTAAGTGAATGCAGATTGGAAAACATAGTGTGTAGGTGAACCTCCACGCTAACATAAAGACCACAACCCCGCATGTAAATATAACAAATATTTCAAAGAATATGGGGTGTACAAACCTATTTTACCTGATGAGGCATGTTGTGATATTCAGCCTTTCGTTTAGGGTGACTTAACATGTGCAGGAGAGGTGCATCTAGAAATTCATGAAAAAAGGAAGTGAAGGTTGAACCACATGATGAGTGGTTCAACCTACAAATTTTTATGTGGCGTATGAGTGTAATGTGCACAATACTATGTAATTAATTCTATAGTTGTGAGAACGGATGTATTAGGGAAGATACCTTGGTTGTGGTGCATGTGTATGTGTTAATGGCGAGGAAAGGTTAGAGGGAAACCAAAACCTTTTAGAACCTTCTATGTAAATAAATGTGCATCCATTGCTGCCAACAACGCCAAAAGAATAAAAAGTTTTTTGCATCTATTGACAAAATCATGAATCAATAATGGAGTGAATCAAGAAAGTCATACATGTGTAAATTTTCCTATCAACCATGATGTAAACTAATGCATGTTGGAAAACATAGTGTCTACTAGAATCTCAAAGCGTACATAAAGACCACATACAAAAATCACAAGCTCAAGTGAAAGAAAAATAAGACGTCACAATATATGGGGTGTACAAACCTATTTTACCTGAGCAGGCATGTTGTGATATTGACCCTTCCATTTGGGGTGAGTTAACATGACCAAAAAAAGTGTACATGACAATTCATGAACTAAAAAAGTGCAGGTTGAACAAAAGGATGAGAAGTCCAACATGCAACTTTTTTATGTATCCTATAAGCCTAACATGAATAATACCATGTAATTACTTCTATGGCTGCCAGCAATGTGAAAAGAAAAAAACACGATCTTTGCATTAGTGATAAAAAAATGAGTCAATGAAGTCAAACATCTGTGAACATAAAACTAAACATGACCAACAAAAGAACATCAAGAACAAAAGCAAAAAATTTGACCTTTCAGCTTACAACAAGCAAACATATAGAAACTACAACCCACAGTGTTTTCCAACATGCCTATAGTTTATTAATTAGAGAAAGTTCAAACACAATTTGTAGTCTAGTTGTTACTTGTTTTATATTTTGAAGATGTTCATTTCATTACATTTGTATTATGTAAACAAGAAAAGGTTTTCATTCAAGAAAAAGAGAAACAGTTGGCTGGAGACATGAAAGCCATATGTGAAAAGTAGACAAGTTTTGTAAATAACTTATCAAACAGAAAACCTTTGCATTATCTAATGAGAAAGACACTCTCAAAGCTAAGCAAAGAGTGGCTACAAAGCTATAGACAAGTATTGAAGACACTCAAAACTCTATCCAAAAAATTGGCGTTGTTGTCCTAAGGGATGAAAAGGAAGCAGCTACTCCAAAGCTACAAATAAAATGTACTTATAACTGAAACCCAACACTATGTTTTCCGAATTACAAATATTTTATGCACTTTTTTTTTCAATCATGCAAAAATTTAAACACAACAATAGAATGTGTGATTTTGAAGAAATTCATACTAATTTGTAAAACTCCATGTTCCAAAACCATGGGTGTTAAGAAGCAAGCAACCCACCATGACAAACCATTTACATTTAAATAAGGAGATTCAAATAACTGAAACCCAACACTGTATTTTCTAAATTACAATTATTTTGTGCACTTTTCTTTCAATCATACGAAATTTAAACACAACAATGGAATGTGTGATTTTGACAAAATTCATATTGTTTTCTAACATTCCATGTTGAAAAAGCATGGGTGTTAAGAAGCAAACAACCCACCATCACACAATTCTTCACATTTAAACAAAGAGATTCAAATAACTACAACCCAACACTTTGTTTTCCAAATCACAATTATTTTGTGCACTTTTTTTTCAATCATGAGAAATTCAAACACAACAATGGAATGTGTGATTTTCAAGACATTCATACAGTTTTGTAGCATTCCATATTACAAAACTGTAGGTGTTAAGAAGCAAGCAACCCACCATGAGACAACCCTTCACATTTAAACAAGGACATTGAAATAACTAAAAGCCAACACTGTGCTTTCCAAATCACATTTCCTTTTTTAGTTGATTTTTTAAATCATGTGAAAGTTAAACACAACAATGGAATGTGTGATTTTGAAGACATTCATATAGTTTTGAAACATTCCATGTTGCAAAACCGTAGGTGTTAAGAAGCAAGCAACCCACCATGACATGACCATTAACATTTCAACAAGGAGATTCAAATAACTGAAACCCAACATTGTGTTTTCCGAATTACAATTATTTTGTGCACTTTTTTTTTAATTATGCAAAAATTAAAACACAACAATGGAATATGTGATTTTGAAGAGATTCATACTATCTTGTAACATTCCATGTCGCAATACCATGGGTGTTAAGAAGCAACCAACCCACCATGAAACATCCATTTACATTTAAACAAGGAGATTCAAATAACTGACACCTAACACTGTGTTTTCCCATTTAGAATTACTTTGTGCACTTTTCTTTCAATCATATGAAATTTAAACACAACAATGGAATATGTGATTTTCAAGGCATTCATACTATTTTGTAACATTCCACATTGCAAAACTCTGGGTGTTAAGAAGCAAACAACCCACCATGAAACAACCCTTCACATTTAAATAGGGATTCAAATAACTAAAACCCAACACTGTGTTTTCCCAATTGCAATTAGACTGTGTGATTTTAAAAACATTCATAATGTTTTGTAACATTCCATGTTGAAAAACCGTGGGTGTTAAGAAGCAAGAAACCCACCATAAGACAAACCCTTTAAATTTAAACATGGAGATTCAAATAACTAAAACCCAACACTGTGTTTCCCTTTAGAATTATTTTGTGAACTTTTTTTTGCAATCGAGTGAAATTTAAACACAATAATGGAATGTGTGATTTTAAACACATTCATATGATTTTGTAACATTCCATGTTGCAAAATTGTAGATGTCAAGAAGCAAGCAACCCACCATGACACGACCATTGACATTTAAACAAGGAGATTCAAATAATTAAAACCCAACACTGTGTTTTCCAAATCACAACTAGTTTTTGCACTTGATTTTTTAAATCATACAAAAGTTCAACACAACAATGGAATGTGTCATTTCAAAGACATTCATAATGTCTTGTAACATTTCATGTTACAAAATCATGGGTGTTGAGAAGAAAGCAACCCACCATGAGACAACCATTTACATTTGAACAAAGAGATTCAAATAACTGAAACCCAACACTTTGTTTTCCCAATTGCAATTATTATGTGCAACTTTTTTTTCAATCATGCGAAATTTAAACACTACAATGGACTGTGTGATTTTAAAGACATTCATATTGTTTTGTAACATTCCATGTTGCAAAATCATGGGTGTTAAGAAGCAAGCAACCAACCATGAGACAACCCTTTACATTTAGATAAGAAGATTCAAATAACTAAAACCCAACACTGTGTTTCCCATTCACAATTATTTTGTGCACTTTTTTTTTCAATCGACTGAAATTAAAACACAACAATGGAATGTGTGATTTCAAAGACATTCGTATTGTCTTGTAACATCCATGTTACAAAAGCGTGGGTGTTAAGACACAAGCAACCCACCATGAGACAACCCTTTACATTTAAACAAGGAGATTCAAATAACTGAAACCCAACACTGTGTTTCCCATTCACAATTATTTTGTGCACCTTTTTTTCAATCAACTGAAATTAAAACACAACAATGGAATGTGTGATTTCGAAGAAATTCATACTATTTTGTAACATTCCATGTTGAAAAATTGTGGGTGTTAAGAAGCAAGCAACCCACCATGAGACAACCCTTTACTTTTAAACAGGGAGATTGAAATAACTGAAACCCAATACTGTGTTTCCCATTCACAATTATTTTGTGAATTTTTTTTCTCAATCGACTGAAATTAAAACACAACATGAATGGAATGCGTGATTTTCAAGATATTCATACCATTTTGTAATATTCCATGTTGCAAAAGTGTGGGTGTTAAGAAGCAAGCAACCCACCATGAGAAAACCCTTTACATTTAAACAAGGAGATTCAAATAAATGAAACCCAACATTGTGTTTCCCATTCATAATTATTTTGTGCACTTTTTTTTTCAATCGACTAAAATTAAAACACAACAATGGAATGTGTGATTCCAAACACATTCATACTATCTTGTAACATTCCATGTTGCAAAAGCATGGGTGTTAAGAAGTAAGCAACCCACCATGAGACAACCCTTTACATTTAAACAAGGAGATTCAAATAACTCAAACCCAACATAGTGTTTCCCATTCAAAATTATTTAGTGAACTTTTTTTCTCAATCAACTGAAATTAAAACACAAAAATGGAATTTGTGATTTTGAAGAAATTCATAATATTTTGTAATATTCCATCTTGCAAAAGCATGGGTGTTAAGAAGCAAGCAACCTACCATGAGACAGCCCTTTACATTTCCACAAGGAGATGCAAATAAATGAAACTTAGCATTGTGTTT
This sequence comes from Sequoia sempervirens, assembly GCA_007258455.2. Classification (NCBI taxonomy): domain Eukaryota; kingdom Viridiplantae; phylum Streptophyta; class Pinopsida; order Cupressales; family Cupressaceae; genus Sequoia; species Sequoia sempervirens. The sequence continues at coordinate 962,984,353 of VDFB02281492.1, read as the reverse complement.
CCCATTCACAAATATTTTGTGCACTTTTTTTTCAATGGACTAAAATTAAAACACAACAATGGAATGTGTGATTTCGAAGACATTCATACTGTCTTGTAACATTCCATGTTACAAAAACATGGGTGTTAAGAATCAAGCAACCCACCATGAGACAACCCTTTACATTTAAACAAAGAGATTCAAACAACTGAAACCCGACACTGTGTTTCCCATTCACAAATATTTTGTGCACTTTTTTTTTTAATTGACTGACATTAAAACACAACAATGGAACATGTGATTTCAAAGACATTCATACTGTCCCTTAACATTCCATGTTGAAAAAGTGTGGGTGTTAAGAAGCAAGCAATCCAGCATGAGACAACCATTTACATTTAAACAAGGAAATTCAAATAACTGAAACCCAGCATTGTGTTTCCCATTCAAAAATATTTTGTGCACTTTTTTTCTTCGATTGACTGTATTTAAAACACAACAATGGAATGTGTGATTTTGAAGACATTAATAGTGTCTTGTAATATTTCATGTTGCAAAAGCATGGGTGTTAAGAAGAAAGCAACCCACCATGAGACAACCCTTTATATTTCAAAAAGGAGATTCAAATAACTGAAACCCAGCATTACGTTTCCCATTCACAATTATTTTGTGCACTTTTTTTTCAATTAACAAAAATTAAAACACAACAATGAAATGTGTGATTTCCAAGACTTTCATACTATCTTGTAAAATTTCATGTTGCAAAAGCGTGGGTGTTAAGAAGCAAACAACCCACCATGAGACAACCCTTTACATTTAAACAAGGACTTTAAAATAACTGAAACCTAGCACTCGATTTCCCATTCACAATTATTTTGTGCACTTTTTTTTTCAATCGACTGAAATTAAAACACAAGAATAGAATGTGTTGTTTTCAAGACATTCATATTGTTTTGTAACAATCCATGTTGCAAAAGAGTGGGTGTTAAGAAGCAAGCAACCCACCATGAGACAACCCTTTACATTTCAACAAAGAGATTCAAATTACTAAAACCCAGCATTGTGTTTCCCATTCACAATTATATTGTGCACTTTTGTTTTAGTCGACTGAAATTAAAAGACAACAATGGAATGTATGATTTTGAAGACATTCATACCGTTTTGTAACATTCCATGTTTGAAAATTGTGGGTGTTAAGAAGCAAGCAACCCACCATGAGACAACCTTTTAAATTTCAACAAGGATATTCAAATAATTGAAACCCAGCAAGTGTTTCCAATTCAAAATGATTTTATGAACTTTTTTTTTCAATTGACTGAAATTAAATCACAACAATGGAATGTGTCATTTCAAATACATTAATATTGTCTTGTAACATTCCATGTTGCAAAATCATGGGTGTTAAGAAACAAGCAACCCACCATGAGACAACCCTTTATATTTCAAAAAGGAGATTCAAATAATTGAAACCCAACATTGTGTTTCCCATTCACAATTATTTTGTGCACTTTTTTTTTCAATTGACTAAAATTAAAACACAACAAAGGAATGTGTGATTTCGAAGACACTCATACTATCTTGTAACATTCCATGTTGCAAAAGCATGGGTGTTAAGAAGCAAGCAATCCACCATGAGACAACCCTTTACATTTAAATAAGGAGATTCAAATAACTGAAACCCAACACTGTGTTTCCCATTCACAATTATTTTGTGAAATTTTTTTTACAATTGACTGAAATTAAATCACAACAATGGAATGTGTGATTTCTAAGGCATTCATACTGTCTTGTAACATTCCATGTTGCAAAAGTGTGGGTGTTAAGAGTCAAGCAACCCACCATGAGACAACCCTTTAAATTTAAACAACGAGATTCAAATAACTAAAATCCAACACTATGTTTCCCATTCATAATTATTTTGTGCACTTATTTTTTCAATCGACTGAAATTAAAACACAACAATTGCACATGTGATTTCGAAGACATACATACTATTTTGTAACATTCCATGTTGGAAAAGTGTGGGTGTTAAGAAGAAAGTAACCCACCATGAGACAACCCTTTACATTTAAACAGTACGATTCAAATAACTAAAACCCAGCATTGTGTTTCTCATTCACAATTATTTTGTGAACTTTTTTTTTCAATGGACTTAAATTAAAACACAAAAATGAAATGTGTGATTTCAAAGACATTCATACTGTTCTGTAACATTCCATGTTGCAAAAGCGTGGGTGTTAAAAAGCAAGCAACAGACCATGAGACAACCCTTTACATTTAGAGAAGGAGATTCAAATAACTAAAACCCAACATTGTGTTTCCTATTCACAATTATTTTGTGCAATTTTTTTTTCAATCAGCTGAAATTAAAACACAACAATGGAATGTGATTTCAAAGACATTCGTACTGTCTTGTAACATTCCATGTTGCAAAAGTGTGGGTGTTAAGAAGCAAGCAACCCACCATCATACAACCCTTTACATTTAAACAAGGAGTTTCAAATAACTGAAACCCAACACTGTGTTTCCCATTCAAAATTATTTTGTGCACTTTTTTTTCAATTGACTGAAACTAAAGCACAACAATGGAATGTGTGATCTTGAAGACATGAATATTGTTTTCTAACATTGCATGTTGCAAAAGTGTGGGTGTTAGGAAGCAAGCAACCCACCATGAGACAACCATTTACATTTCAATAAGGAGATTCAAATAACTAAAACCTAGCACTGTGTTTCCCATTCACAAATATTTTGTTCACTAATTTTTTCAATTGACTAAAATTAAAACACAACAATGGAATGTGTGATTTTGAAGACACCCATACAGTCTTGTAACATTCCATGTTCCAAAAGCATGGGTGTTAAGAATCAAGCAACCCACCATGAGACAACCCTTTACATTTAAACAAGGAGATTCAAATAACTAAAACCCAGCAATTGTTTCTCGTTCACAAATATTTTGTGCACTTTTTTTTTCAAATGACTGAATTTAAAACACAACAATGGAATGTATGATTTCAAAGAAATTCATATTGTCTTGTAGCATTCCATGTTGCAAAAGCATGGGTGTTAAGAAGCAATCAACCTACCATGAGACAACCCTTTATATTTCAAAAAGGAGATTCAAATAACTGAAACCCAACACTGTGTTTCCCATTCAAAATTATTCTATGTACATTTTTTTTAATTGACTAAAATTATAACTCAACAATGAAATGTGTGATTTCGAAGATATTCATACTATCTTCTAACATTCCATGTTGCAAAATTGTGGGTGTTAAGAAGCAAGCATCCCACCATGAGATAACCCTTTACATTTAAACAAGGAGATTAAAATAACTGAAAAATGACACTGTGTTTCCAATTCACAAATATTTTGTGCACTTTTTTTTCAATCAACTGAAAGTAAAACACAAGAATAGAATGTGTTGTTTTCAAAACATTCATATTGTTTTGTAACAATCCATGTTGCAAAAGCGTGGGTGTTAAGAAGCAAGCAACACACCATGAGACAACCCTTTACATTTCAACAAGGAGATTCAAATAACTAAAACCCAGCATTGTGTTTCCCATTCACAATTATATTGTGCACTTTTGTTTTAGTTGACTGAAATTAAAAGACAACAATAGAATGAATGATTTTGAAGACATTCATACCATTTTGTAACATTCCATGTTTTAAAATCGTGGGTGTTAAGAACCAAGAAAACTACCATGAGACAACCCTTTACATTTCAACAAGGATATTCAAATAACTGAAACCCAACACTATGTTTCCCATTCAAAATGATTTTATGAACTTTTTTTTTCAATTGACTGAAATTAAATCACAACAATGGAATGTGTCATTTCAAATACATTACTACTATCTTGTAACATTCCATGTTGAAAAAGCATGGGTGTTAAAAAACAAGCAACCCACCATGAGACAACCCTTTATATTTCAAAAAGGAGATTCAAATAACTGAAACCCAACATTGTGTTTCCCATTCACAATTATTTTCTACACTTTTTTATTCAATTGACTAAAATTAAAACACAACAAAAGAATGTGTGATTTCAAAGACACTCATACTATCTTGTAACATTCCATGTTCCAAAAGCATGGGTGTTAAGAAGAAAGCAACCCACCATGAGACAACCCTTTACATTTAAACAAGGAGATTCAAATAATTGAAACCCAACACTGTGTTTCTCATTCACAATTATTTTGTGAATTTTTTTCAATCGACTGAAATTAAAACACAACAATGGAATGTGTGATTTCTAAGGCATTCATATTGTTTTATAACATTCCATGTTGCAAAAGTGTGGGTGTTAAGAATCAAGCAACCCACCATGAGACAACCATTTACATTTAAACAAGGAGATTCAAATAACTGAAACCCAACACTGTGTTTCCCATTCATAATTATTTTGTGCACTTATTTTTTCAATCGACTGAAATTAAAACACAACAATGGAACATGTGATGTCAAAGACATCCATACTATTTTGTAACATTTCATGTTCGAAAAGTGTGGGTGTTAAGAAGAAAGCAACCCACCATGAGACAACCCTTTACATTTAAACAGGGCGATTCAAATAACTGAAACCCAGCATTGTGTTTCTAATTCACAATTATTTTGTGAACTCTTTTATTCAATGGACTTAAATTCAAACACAACAATGGAATGTGTGATTTCAAAGACATTCATACTATTTTGTAACATTCCATGTTGCAAAAGTGTGGGTGTTAAGAAGCAAGCAACCGACCATGAGACAACCCTTTACATTTAGAGAAAGAGATTCAAATAACTAAAACCCAACACTGTGTTTCTCATTCACAATTATTTTGTGCACTTTTTTTTCAATCGACTAAAATTAAAACACAACAATGGAATGTGTGATTTCTAAGGCATTCATATTGTTTTATAACATTCCATGTTGCAAAAGTGTGGGTGTTAAGAATCAAGCAACCCACCATGAGACAACCATTTACATTTAAACAAGGAGATTCAAATAACTGAAACCCAACACTGTGTTTCCCATTCATAATTATTTTGTGCACTTATTTTTTCAATCGACTGAAATTAAAACACAACAATGGAACATGTGATGTCAAAGACATCCATACTATTTTGTAACATTTCATGTTCGAAAAGTGTGGGTGTTAAGAAGAAAGCAACCCACCATGAGACAACCCTTTACATTTAAACAGGGCGATTCAAATAACTGAAACCCAGCATTGTGTTTCTAATTCACAATTATTTTGTGAACTCTTTTATTCAATGGACTTAAATTCAAACACAACAATGGAATGTGTGATTTCAAAGACATTCATACTATTTTGTAACATTCCATGTTGCAAAAGTGTGGGTGTTAAGAAGCAAGCAACCGACCATGAGACAACCCTTTACATTTAGAGAAAGAGATTCAAATAACTAAAACCCAACACTGTGTTTCTCATTCACAATTATTTTGTGCACTTTTTTTTCAATCGACTAAAATTAAAACACAACAATGGAATTGGTGATTTCAAAGACATTATTACTGTCTTCTAACATTTCAAGTTGCAAAAGCATGGGTGTTAAGAAGCAAGCAACCCACCATGAGACAACCCTTTACATTTAAACAAGGAGTTTCAAATAACTGAAACCCAACACTATGTTTCCCATTCAAAATTATTTTGTACACTTTTTTTTCAATCGACTGAAACTAAAGCACAACAATGGAATGTGTGATCTTGAAGAAATTAATACTATTTTCTAACATTTCATATTGCAAAAGTGTGGGTGTTAGGAAGCAAGCAACCCTCCATGAGACAACCATTTACATTTCAACAAGGAGATTCAAATAACTAAAACCCAGCACTACATTTCCCATTCACAAATATTTTGTTCACTAATTTTTTCAATTGACTAAAATTAAAACAAAACAATGGAATGTGTGATTTTGAACACACTCATACTATCTTGTAACATTTCATGTTGCAAAAGCGTGGGTGTTAAGAATCAAGCAACTCACCATGAGACAACCCTTTACATTTAAACAAGGAGATTCAAATAACTAAAACCCGAAAAAAAAATTGTTTCCTGTTCACAAATATTTTGTGTACTTCTTTTTTCAATCGACTGATTTTAAAACACAACAATGGAATGTGTGATTTCGAAGACATTCATATTGTCTTGTAACATTCCATGTTGCAAAAGTGTGGGTGTTAAGAAAGCAATCAACCTACCATGAGAAAACCTTTTATATTTCAAAAAGGAGATTCAAATAACTGAAACCCAACATTGTCTTTCCCATTCACAATTATTTTGTGCACTTTTTTTTTCAATTAACAAAAATTAAAACACAACAATGAAATGTGTGATTTCCAAGACATTCATACTGTCTAGTAAAATTCCATGTTGCAAAAGCATGGGTGTTAAGAAGCAAGCAACCCACCATGAGACAACCCTTTACATTTAAACAAAGACTTTAAAATAGCTGAAACCTAGCACTCGGTTTCCCATTCATAATTATTTTGTGCACTTTTTTTTTCAATCGACTAAAATTAAAACACAAAAATAAAATGTGTTGTTTTCAAGACATTCATATTGTTTTGTAACAATCCATGTTGCAAAAGCATGGGCGTTAAGAAGCAAGCAACCCACCATGAGACAACCCTTTACATTTAAACAAGGAGATTCAAATAACTAAAACCTAGTATTATGTTTCTCATTCACAATTATATTGTGCCCTTTTGTTTTAGTCGACTGAAATTAAAAGACAACAATGGAATGTATGATTTTGAAGACATTCATAACATTTTGTAACATTCCATGTTTGAAAATCGTGGGTGTTAAGAAGCACGCAACCCACAATGAGACAGCCCTTTACATTTCAACAAGGAGATTGAAATAACTGAAACCCAACACTGTGTTTCCCATTCAAAATTATTTTCTGAACTTTTTTGTTCAATCAACTAAAATTAAAAAACAACAATGGAATGTATGATTTTGGAGACATTCATACCATTTTGTAACATTCCATGTTTTAAAATCGTGGGTGTTAAGAACCAAAAAAACTACCATGAGACAACCCTTTACATTTCAACAAGGATATTCAAATAACTGAAACCCAGCACTATGTTTCCCATTCAAAATGATTTTATGAACTTTTTTTTTCAATTGACTGAAATTAAATCACAACAATGGAATGTGTCATTTCAAATACATTAATACTATCTTGTAACATTCCATGTTGAAAAAGCATGGGTGTTAAGAAACAAGCAACCCACCATGAGACAACCCTATATATTTCAAAAAGGAGATTCAAATAACTGAAACCCAACATTGTGTTTCCCATTCACAATTATTTTCTACACTTTTTTATTCAATTGACTAAAATTAAAACACAATAAAGGAATGTGTGATTTCAAAGACACTCATACTGTCTTGTAACATTCCATGTTGCAAAAGCATGGGTGTTAAGAAGCAAGCAACCCACCATGAGACAACCTTTTATATTTAAACAAGGAGATTCAAATAACTGAAACCCAACACTGTGTTTTCCATTCACAATTATTTTGTGAACTTCTTTTTTCAATCGACTGAAATTAAATCACAACAATGGAATGTGTGATTTCTAAGGCATTCATATTGTCTTATAACATTCCATGTTGCAAAAGTGTGGGTGTTAAGAATCAAGCAACCCACCATGAGACAACCCTTTATATTTAAACAAGGAGATTCAAATAACTGAAACCCAATACTGTGTTTCCCATTCATAATTATTTTGTGCACTTATTTTTTCAATCGACTGAAATTAAAACACAACAATGGAACATGTGATTTCGAAGACATTCATACTATTTTGTAACATTTCATGTTGGAAAAGTGTGGGTGTTAAGAAGAAAGCAACCCACCATGAGACAACCCTTTACATTTAAACAAGGTGATTCAAATAACTGAAACCCAGCATTGTGTTTCTAATTCACAATTATTTTGTGAACTTTTTTATTCAATGGACTTAAACTAAAACACAACAATGGAATGTGTGATTTCAAAGACATTCATACTATTTTGTAACATTCCATGTTGCAAAAGTGTGGGTGTTAAGAAGCAAGCAACCGACCATGAGACAACCCTTTACATTTAGAGAAGGAGATTCAAATAACTAAAACCCAACACTGTGTTTCTCATTCACAATTATTTTGTGCACTTTTTTTTCAATCGACTAAACTTAAAACACAACAATGGAATTGGTGATTTCAAAGACATTCGTACTGTCTTGTAACATTTCAAGTTGCAAAAGCATGGGTGTAGTGCCCTCCGTTGTGACCTTTCCAGTTTTTGTGTAAGTGTTTAATTGCGTTATTGTTGTTTTGTGTGTGATTAGTGTTAACATAATATTTGATGGAATTTGTACTCAATTAATTAAAATAGCATTGATTAAATAAAACTAGAAATTAAGATTAAAATTAAATAAATTAGTTTTATAAAATAATAAGTAAAGAGTTATTAATAAATTAATTAATTAATTGTTTTGTAAAAGTATTCTTTAATGATATTCGATCATAATTAATAATTCATTAGTTGTTCAAAGATCATTATTATAATCAGGACTTTAAATAGATAGGAAGCTGAAGTGTTTTAATGCAAGGAAAGCAATTGGAAAAGGGAAGGTGAATAGTTTATTGCTAACTAAATAAATAATAATAAAGCATCATTTTTGGGAGGGTAAAAAAGCAAGAGAAGCTGGAAAAAAAATGGTATATGCTTTATCTTCCTTTGTCTCATCAGCTTCCAGATAAAAAATATGGGAAGAAGAAGTGTGGATCGATGCCAAGTTAGTAGACTTCGGAGAATCATGGTAGCATTAAAGAAGTTATGCAAATCCTTTTGTAGTATGGGTGCTTCTTCGCTCGACAGTTGGAGGTTGAAAGAAGTTGTGGTTGCATCGGTGGAGAGCTCTCAGCATCAAAGCTCTGGTTTAGACAAACAATTTGTACCAGGTTTCTTTATTCTTCTGAATTTTTATCTCTATGTTTTTAAAAGAAAATGAATGCATGTTGCATGTTATTGCTTGAAAGTTTCTTAATCCTATAAAGGATATGCATCTTCTTCTTGCAGCTTTTTTCCTGTGTTGTCCTTTAGTAGCAATCCGCAATTCATTTCATTTTGAATGCTTGCTGCATATGCTTAATCTAATTTAGATATTTATAGTTTTCTTGAATTGAATTCCTTGCTATATTTCAAGCCGTTGTCTCTTCTAGTGGTTGGTGTCGAATCTCCTCATTCAAACAATTGTTGAAAAGCGACACTCCTTTGGGGCCTCTTATGTTTCTGCAATATTTTGTTTGTAAAGAGCAATTCACTTTGTTAATTCCTGCTTTATAGGTCTTCCAAACCTCTCCCCACAGACATCTCTCTTTGTTTTCATTTTTGACCTGTTTCAGCTGCAGAGGAAGTTGAAATTATAAATAATCTCTCTGAATACATTGTCAACCTGTCACAACGACTCACTTGAACATGGTAGGGTGTATAGATTTAAATAAACTCACTGATTTTATTATCAAATCCCAAATGTTATCCGCAAAACTGAAGGAAAATGGCTTCTCACGTTTTTTGCAACCGTAACCATCTCAAACTTGGAGGAAGCTTGGTTCGTGTGTCTTCTCTGATGCCGTCAATGAGCAGATTGTTCAAGCGAAGAAATTGAGGACCAATGAGTAGATTATTTAATTCTCTTGGTCTGCGCAATGTTTCAAGCCTTTGCCAATTACCTCCGTTCAGTCGAAGCTAAGAGAAATTGATGTTATTGGATACAGTGTTTAGATGAGCTCCTTCGCATAGTCTGGTAATCTAAATTTATATAATCTCCCTGAACCATTGGCAACCCGTTACAGCTGCAACTCTTAAGACTTGCATGGGTGTAGTAAATTAAATATTTTTCTCTGATTCAACTGTCTCAGTCGCATACTTGAACATAATAGGAAGTTTAAAGGTTTAATTAATCTCTCTAATTTTAGTGTCAACCTGTCTCAGTTTTTGTTCAAATTAAGTATAAGAATGTGGATCCAAAATTAGAAGAACTTTTCATTAAGTAAATTAGAAATTACTCTCCTTGGTTAAACCAGAGACTCTTCCATAGTTGTTGCATTATCATAAGTTAGTCTCCTTGGCGGTATATGAATAGGTATGTAAATATACCTTCTTGATAGAGATAAAATATCGAAGCAAGGTATTTAGTGAAATATTTGTATAATGAAGTTATGGCTCTTGTAGGATGAGTTTTTTTTAAATCACTTAACTACATTAGTTATATTTTAGAATGTATAAACATATATTATTATGATTTGTTATGCTTTTTAGGAAGGACAATTTGGTTGAACTTGTTGCTTTCATTTAGTTTCTCTTAGAATAACAAAAAAATGAATATGAATTAATGAAGACATTTATTTTCTAGAATATTGAGTTCATAGTACTCCCTTATAATGGAGTTGTAGAATTAAGGGAATAATAATTCAATTTAGGAGTTTTAAATTAAATGATTGCGAACTCAAGTAGGTGCTATATATATATGAATGCTTGTTTCTTAAGTTATGAGAAATGTTTAGTGTGTTCTAGAATTTAAATAAGGAAGTAGTTAATGGATTTTAAAATTAGTTAGGAATAGAAGAGAATTGATTTTTATTATACGTAGTCAAGGAAGAATTTATTTAATAAATAAAATAGAGCAGAAATGTATAGATTGTTGAAATCCTTATAATTCTAATTGTTGAGTATCATATTTGTACTGAACTCTTAAATAATACATTTGTGTATCTTTTACCATATGTTCTTTCAGAATATTATTAATCATTGTATCTAAGTTAGAATGGAAAGGTAGGTTAAAGATTTTAACTGGAGATTTATTTAAATGAAAAATTTAAAATATGGAGTATATATATTGACCTTTTCTTATATGTTCTCTTATTGGGTGATTTAATTTTTATAGTACTAAATTCGTGATATCTTTTAATTCTTTTATATTTCTTTTAGTTTAAGAATTAAATAAATATTATCTTAATATCTAACTCCTCGCATCTTATAGAAATTTAGTAGGAACAATGATTCTCTTATTTGTATATTCTAATTAAGTAATTGTTGAGTATCGTGTCATGGGTGTTTGTATTGAACTTTTATGGAATTGTGTATCCTTGGCTATGGTTAAGTATTCTAGTAAACTCTATTTGACTTTATTATGGTAGTTTTATAAACTTGAATCAACGAAATAAATTATTCCCTGAATTGAGTGTTATTATGAAAATGAGTTTTAAAATTGTTCCTTGAATTAAGTTTCATTCTTAATTATTTCTTTTGGATTGTTAGTAAGTCTTTGTGACAATCTGAGTTTCTATTAAATGAGGTTCTTATATGGATAGTTATTTAGAACCATGTGATTGTAATTGTTTTGTTATTGAGTAGGTTGGTTTTTATTTGGGAATGTTAATGGATTTGTGTTGTCATTATCACGTTGTTGATTTTTATGATGGTGATTTACGTATCACTCTAAGGGATTCTTGTGAGGATAAAATTGAGGTCTCCCGTGGAATACCTAGTTGGTGGCTTTTGGTTTTATTAAGTGATTTCGTTAAATTAAAGGTTGATTTTCTTTTGCGTTTCCCTATTTGAGGTGACACCATTGTTGATTTGCGAATGGGTCTTGATGAACCTTTCCCTTTTTATGGCTTTTCTGATTTACTTGCATATTTGATGAAATTTTATCCTTGTGTTGGAATTATTGGAGAAATACTCTTGTTGCTTCACTTTACCCTCGTTTGTGGGTTTTCATTCTTTTGGCTTCCAGAGGCTTGAGATGATTGTCAGTTGATGTTCTTTCTCTTATGTGCCCTTGAGGTGGCAAGTGTTTTGGTATCTGGATTTTGAAAGGGTTGTACGAGAATTGTTGAGACTTTGATTTTGTACTTGTTAGCGAGATGGGTAATGCCTCACATGCTTTTATGATGTGATTCTTTGTTTAAATTATGATGGTACAACCCTTGGTTTTTATGTTGTTGGGTTTCTAGGGAGAGTGGCTCCTCCTGGGGGCCAGCGCCCCGTGTAAGGGGAAGGGCACAGGATAACCCACGAGTGAGTTAGTAATCAAGTGAAAATCTAATAATTAACTTAGGAGGGTTGCGTAGTAATATCATTATAAGATTTTTAAAAAAATGGATGCATCGTCTTCATTAGTGCTTCCGCAGACTAATGGAAGGCTGAGAAGGCCGTGGTTGGCAAGGTCGTAACCTCGTCCTCATGAGAGGTTATCGGCTCCGCATGAGCTACCCTATGGTGTCAGCACCTCAAGTAGGAGGAAGGGCCAGGATATCCATAGATGGGGGCCGGCGCCTCAGTTTGGAGGAAGGGCCAGGATAACCCATGTAGGCTATGCGATGACACTCTCCCCTAGTTGCCCATGTATTTTACTTTATTGTGTTCCTCTGGAAGTAGGTTATGGGAGTTGGTTTAGATTGTTGTTTGATTTGATTTAAATTGATTTATGATTATTGTTTTCATTCATCTTTAGTATGTTTTGTGGTCTTGTATGATCTCATTTATATTTGATTTACGACCTTGTACTTTTATGGTACTGTGTTATGATGTTATTATATTGTTTAATTGCAATTTGGAATTGTATTACGTTTATTAATTCAGTTTAATTTAGAAGTATTTCATGATCATCCTTTGGTTACTTGTTTACTGGTCATTGCTTTGATTTATGTAATGAGATCTATGACTTTAAGTTATTATGTTGCCTCTTGGATGTTGTTGATTATGTCATTGTAATCCTTGAGTTTTATGATACTTATGTATGTTGTTGAGTCTTGTGGTTTCCTTTTCGGATGTTCTTGGTTGAGGTCTCTTTCTTGTTAGCTCCTAGCACGGGGGGTGGGTCTTTGGACTCACATGGTCGGGTGGAACGTGCTAAGCACCCCATTGGGTCCCCAGTCGAGGATCGAGAGGTGCGGATTGGTGCTGTTGCAGCGACTCCAGAGTTGTATCTGTTTTGGAGCTAGTTATGATTCTATGTATTCTTCTGTTCAATTGTATCATGTTATCTTGTTGTATGGTTTCCATTCTTGATTGGAAACACTTTTGTATCATTGTACCTCTAGAGCATTGTATTGTAATATAATGTTAACTCGGTGTGGATATTGGCCATGGCAATTGTTATTCAATGTGTTAAGTTAATTATGCATATGTTGTATTTATGTACTCTGATAGTTTCTTATCAATGATTATCATGTATGTGTTACATTTGTTAATGTTTACCTTGTTATGGATTATATCTTTGGATTTTATTCTTTATTGTTGCTGTGTGGATCTCAGTCTCGTAATGACTCCTCGTGTACCCCAAGGGATGTATGTGTTAATGAATCTGCTTAAATGAAATTCATGTCATGTCTTAATGTGTATTACATGTATGTTATGTTATTAAAAATATATATATATTTGTGCTGTGATTATTGTTTATTTGTCCTTTGGGGTTCGCACGATGGGGCATTACAATGGGTGTTAAGAAGCAAGCAACCCACCATGAGACAACCCTTTACATTTAAACAAAGAGTTTCAAATAACTGAAACCCAACACTGTGTTTCCCATTCAAAATTATTTTGTGCACTTTTTTTTCAATCGACTGAAACTAAAGCACAACAATGGAATGTGTGATCTTGAAGAAATTAATACTGTTTTCTAACATTTCATGTTGCAAAAGTGTGGGTGTTATGAAGCAAGCAACCCACCATGAGACAACCATTTACATTTCAACAAGGAGATTCAAATAACTAAAACCTAGCACTGTGTTTCCCATTCACAAATATTTTGTTCACTAATTTTTTCAATTGACTAAAATTAAAACAAAACAATGGAATGTGTGATTTTGAACACACTCATACTGTCTTGTAACATTTCATGTTGCAAAATCATGGGTGTTAAGAATCAAGCAACTCCCCATGAGACAACCCTTTACATTTAAACAAGGAGATTCAAATAACTAAAACCCAAAAAAAAATTTGTTTCCTGTTCACAAATATTTTGTGTACTTTTTTCAATCGACTGATTTTAAAACATAACAATGGAATGTGTGATTTCGAAGACATTCATATTGTCTTGTAACATTCCATGTTGCAAAAGTGTGGGTGTTAAGAAAGCAATCAACCTACCATGAGAAAACCTTTTATATTTCAAAAAGGAGATTCAACTAACTGAAACCCAACATTGTCTTTCCCATTCACAATTATTTTGTGTACTTTTTTTTTCAATTAACAAAAATTAAAACACAACAATGAAATGTGTGATTTCCAAGACATTCATACTGTCTAGTAAAATTCCATGTTGAAAAAGCGTGGGTGTTAAGAAGCAAGCAACCCACCATGAGACAACCCTTTACATTTAAACAAAGACTTTAAAATAGCTAAAACCTAGCACTCGGTTTCCCATTCATAATTATTTCGTGCACTTTTTTTTTCAATCGACTAAAATTAAAACACAAAAATAAAATGTGTTGTTTTCAAGACATTCATATTGTTTTGTAACAATCCATGTTACAAAAGCATGGGTGTTAAGAAGCAAGCAACCCACCATGAGACAACCCTTTACATTTCAACAAGGAGATTCAAATAACTAAAACCTAGTATTATGTTTCCCATTCACAGTTATATTGTGCACTTTTGTTTTAGACGACTAAAATTAAAAGACAACAATGGAATGTATGATTTTGAAGACATTCATACCATTTTTTAACATTCCATGTTTTAAAATCATGGGTGTTAAGAAGCAAGCAATCCACAATGAGACAGTCCTTTACATTTCATCAAGGATATTCAAATAACTCAAACCCAGCACTATGTTTCCCATTCAAAATGATTTTATGAACTTTTTTTTTCAATTGACTAAAATTAAATCACAACAATGGAATGTGTCATTTTAAATACATTAATACTGTCTTGTAACATTCCATGTTGCAAAAGCATGGGTGTTAAGAAACAAGCAACCCACCATGAGACAACCCTTTATATTTTAAAAAGGAGATTCAAATAACTGAAACCCAACATTGTGTTTCCCATTCACAATTATTTTGTGCACTTTTCTTTTTAATTGACTAAAATTAAAACACAACAAAGGAATGTGTGATTTCAAAGACACTCATATTGTCTTGTAACATTCCAAGTTGCAAAAGCATGGGTGTTAAGAAGCAAGCAACCCACCATGAGACAACCTTTTACATTTAAACAAGGAGATTCAAATAACTGAAACCCAACACTGTGTTTCCCATTCACAATTATGTTGTGCAATTTTTTTTTCAATCGACTAAAATTAAAACACAACAATGGAATGTGTGATTTTGAAGACATTCATACTGTTTTGTAACTTTCCATGTTGCAAAAGTGTGGGTGTTAACAAGTGAGCAACCCACCATGAGACAAACCTTTACATTTAAACAAGGAGATTCAAATAACTGAAACCCAACACTACGTTTCCCATTCACAATTATTTTGTGCATTTTTTTTTCTCAATCAACTGAAATTAAAACACAACAGTGGAATGTATGATTTCGAAGACCTTCATACTATCTTGTAACATTCCATGTTGCAATAGTGTAGGTGTTAAGAATCAAGCAACCCACCATGAGACAACACTTTACATTTAAATGAGGAGATTCAAATAATTGAAACCCAGCACTGTGTTTCCCATTCACAATTACTTTGTGCACTTTTTTTCAATCCACTAAAATTAAAACACAACAATGGAATGTGTGATTTTGAATACATTCATACTATTTTGTAACATTTCATGTTGCAAAAGTGTGGGTTTTAAGAAGCAAGCAACCCACCATGAGACAACCTTTTACATTTCAACAAGGAGATTCAAATAACTAAAACCCAGCATTGGGTTTCCCATTCATAATTATTTTGTGAACTTTTTTTTTCAATCGACTGAAATTAAAACACAACAATGGAATTTGTGATTTTGAAGACATTCATACTTTTTTGTAACATTCCATGTTGCAAAAGCATGGGTGTTAAGAAGAAAGCAACCCACCATGAGACAACCCTTTACATTTAAACAAGGAGATTCAAATAACTTAAACCCAACACTGTGTTTCCCATTCACAATTTCTTTGTGCACTTTTTTTTTCAATTGACTTAAGTCAAAACACAGCAATGGAATTTGTGATTTCGAAGGCATTCATACTATTTTGTAACATTCCATGTTACAAAAGTGTGGGTGTTATGAAGCAAGAAACCCACCATGAGACAACCCTTTACATTTAAACAAGGTGATTCAAATAACTGAAACCCAACACTACGTTTCCCATTCACAATTATTTTCTAATTTTTTTTTTCAATTAACTAAAATTAAAACACAATAATGGAATGTGTGATTTCGAAGACATTCATACTGTTTTGTAACATTCCATGTTGCAAAAGCATGGGTGTTAAAGAATCAAGCAACCCACCATGAGATAACCCTTTACATTTAAACAAGGAGATTCAAATAACTAAAACCTAGCACTGTGTTTCCCATTCACAATTATTTTGTGCACTTTTTTTTTTTCAATTGACTGAAATTAAAACACAACAATGGAATGTGTGATTTTTAAGAAATTCATACTATTTTAAACATGGATATTCAAGTAACTGAAATACTCCACATTGTGTTTCCCAAATTACAAATTAAAATATCTTGTAAAACCCTTTGCCTACAACTGAATTACCCCTCACCTTGATTTGGTTGATATTCTCCTCCAAGTCCTCCATATGCACTCCACACTTCAGCTTACAACATTGATTTGCTCGCTTTTCTCCTCCAACTCATCCACGTGCACTCAAACCTTCAGCTTTCCCTTTCAACATGTAGACTGGAAACAAATATTATTTTCACTATTCTTTTTCGAAATAGGAAAGGCTACAAAAAGGCCCACATCATTCCTATCCACTTTTCCCGTGCAGACAAAAGAAACTTGTTGACAAAGCTAAGCTGCCCACCTTTTTCCTCCAGCAATAGGTAGGAAAACCCATCTGATGGCACCGTTAACTCCTACCTAACCATCGCCGAACATTTGCTCCTATCTACCGCATTACTCGGTAATCACCCGTCTGGTGAGCCCTGCACTACAACATCTCGTCATGTTATTTATATTTTCGTGTATATTGTTATGTATGTTTTTCATGCGTTTTGTCTAGGAGTTAGCCAGCTTTAGTATAAATTTGATTGGCAAGAAATCATAAAATAATAAACTACAAAGCTATCAACATGACCCCTAGAAAGATGATGGATTTCTCGAGTTGGATTTTTAGGTGATGATATAATGAATGACTAGATGGATGTATGACAAGAGTTAGAAGGTAATATCTTAACATTGATATGCTATGATTTTTACATAACAAAAAAATATGATACATTGATTAGGTATTTAAGATTATTAAATAAATTTAGTTGCTAAATAAATTAGCATTAAATTAATAATAGAACATTGATACTATACTAAAATGTATATTAATATTTGAAAGACAACTTTATTTATAATAAAAAATTGACTTACCTATTATTTTGTTATTTATTTATTTATTTATAATCCATTATTCGATGAGATTGTATTCTTATGAAAAAATATGATTCCATTGTTTTATAACTAGGTAGTTATAAAAATTTGATTCACTTATTCTATGACCACTAGCACAAGCAAATAAGGAAATGAAGTCGTGAATACAGACAAAGGAATGAAAAGATGATTGAAAGTGGAGTTTTTTGTTGTGAGTTATTTTGTGGAGGCTTCTTTCTATAAGACTTAAATTTCTATTTATGGATCCACGAGTAATGTGTGCATTTTAAGTGTAGATGATGACACTACAATGGACATGGACACTCTTTTATATCCAACAAGACTCACAAGATTCTAGTTTTGAAAGTTAAGGCACCAAAAATAGGTCATTTTTTATATTATTAGAAAGTTTGGAAAGAGAAAAAATAAAGGTGAGTATAAAAAGGATCAAGGATCATGGGAGATATCACAAGATGCATACTATAGGTTAGGGTATTATGGGTCAAACAATGGGCATATCGATAAAGAAAAGTCCAAAAGTTTGAAAAATATATGGAAGGCATGATGGGATGGAAAAGTTTAAAACTTTGATAGAAAAAAGGGGGAAAAAGAGTTGGAAGGAAAGAAAAACTAAAAAATGGAAAAAACACCATAAATGATACCAAGAGAGGCACACAAGAATAAACCCACTATGTATAAACAAATTAATCAGAAATGAGACATCACAAGATTGCCCCACTCAAAATTGCATGTCCTCAAGAAATTGTAAGTTTGGGTGTTCTAAAATTTGAGGGCCTTCCCATATTGCATCCCATGTGGGGAGATCTTTCCACCAAATCAAATATTTCTTGGTGCTTCTACTTCTAAGCTTCCTCTCCCTCACACCCATGAAAGCTTAAAAAACCAAAATGGACTTGTCTTCTTCATCAATCAAAGGAAACTCATTTCAAGGTACTACATATTTCCAAGTACTCCTTTGAGACAATGCATATGAAATACATTATGAATCTTCCTTTAGGTATCTTCAACTGATAAGAAAATACACTAATCCTTCTCAAAATTTTGTAAGGTCTATAAAAATTTGGCTTGATTTTTTTCAGTTGGTTTACCTTCAAGAAAGATTACTTGTATGGATAAAGGCTCACAAAAACCATGTCTCAAAAATCAAATTTTCTCTCAATCTTGTGGCAATTTGCATACACCTAATATTGATTCTAAGCTTACTAGAAATTATTCTTGAGTGACTTCCAGATGTCTTGGATTTTCCTGACTACATCACTTGCCCAGGCTAAGACCTTTTTGTCTAATAGAGCAAGGTCAACAACGTTTCCAACTTTATATCCATATAAATCCATGAATGGTGTCATCTTGATTAACATATGATAATTGGTGTTATAGCAGTGTTCTCTAATATGGAGCCATTTGATACATGTCTCCTAAATTAATTAGTAACATAATTTCTCAAAGAATATTCCACCTATTTTTTCACAATATTATTTTGGTCATTTATTTGTGGGTGGTGGCTAGTGTTGGGTGTAAGATTGGTTCCTACCAAAAGGAAGAGATCTTACTGAAAAAAAATTCATGAAATGATTGTCACTATCACTCATGATGTTGTTTGATAGTCCATGGTTCTTCAACACTTCTTTAAAGAGCATTCCAATGGCTTGTGGCACCGTAAGTTTTGAAGAAATAGTAAATAAATGTTCATACATTGTGAGTCTATTTACAAAAATATATATGCAGACCTTACCTTAGAATTGAGGAAGTATAATGATGTATTCCATTGAAACACTGTCCCACTTCAACTCTAGAATAGGTAGAGGTTGCAAGAAACCTATTGGGAATTTTAGTTTTTATTTTATTCTTTTAAGAAATAATGCATTCATTGGTATAATTAAGGACATCATCCTTGAGTCCTTTCCAAGTGAATATTTGCTTGATATACTTGTAGGTCTTGAAATACCCATAGTTTCCTACAAAGGGAGTGTCATGAAATTCCCTCAAATCTTACTTTCATTCTTGATTCTAGCACCAAATAGAATCTTCCGTTTTAGAGAATGATTTTGTTGTAAAATATGTACCTACCACCAACATCTTCCCTTCTATCATTTCAGCTGCAAACACATTCTTAGGATATTCTACTATGATTTTTACCTTCTAGTAAGTAGAGATATGATACATGTTTGAATATAAGTTTGGACTTCTAGAAAAAGTATTAAAAATAGTATTTTTCAATCCTTTAATTTATATTCAATTTCAAAATCATATGATTTAAGTTTGGTTACTCACTTTTAATAAAATTCTCATTCAAATCCTTCTAATTAAGAAAATACCTAAAGTTATTATGTTCAATTTTAACCCAAAATTGGCCACCCACAGAGTACTACCTAAATTTATTTAATGTGTGTATACTTATCATATATAGAGAATCATATTTCCATCTTCATGATTTTTCAACCCTCAAATGCAATCAAGTGCTTATTTTGCATAAGCGTGACTCTAATTCATTTTTCTAATGTATTGCCTTAAAAAGTGAAAGGAAGGGGGAAATATAGAATATCCAACATGTAGCATGAGCTCATAAATTCTTTCAATTTGTCAAAAGCTCACTATGCAACCTCATTCCATGCGAAATATCCCTTCTTTGTTATTTTAGCTAAGGGTGCTACCAGTTGAGAGAATCCCTTCACAAGTTGTCTATAATAGTTGTAAAGGCTAAAGAATTATTGTAGCTATGTTAAGGTCTTTGGGGGAGGCTAGTCCTAAATTGTCTTGATCTTATTCATACCCACCTCTACTCCATTTGTACTAATGATGTTAAGTTCTTTGGGGTCCAGGGTAGTCCTAATATGCCAAAGGTGCTCCTCCCACATCTTGTTATAGATTAGAATGTCATCAAGGAAGAAAAGGACAAAATTCTTCAATTTCTTATAGAAAATTTGATTTATTGCATGATATAAAGGTCCTTGGGGTATTTTTCAAACCACATAGCATTGCCGAAAATTTATAATGCTTGTAGCAACACAAAAAAAACCCTCTTGTAAATATCTTCCTCTTAGACTTAGATTTGATGGTAACCCAATCTAAGATCTATTTTTGAAAAGTAGATTACTTTGTGAAGCTCATCTATAATTCATAAATCTTGGGGAGTGGGTATGAGTTTTTTATAGTCTTCTTGTTCAATGCTCTATAGTCAATGCACATCCATATTGTGTCATCTTTCTTCTTCACCAAAACTATAGATGAAACAAAGGGAATTGAGTTGGTTTTGATGTGTCCAATGTCTAGTAGTTCCTTTATTGCCTTTTTAATTTTCTCCTTATGCCTCCTAGGATGGTGGTAGGGAGTAATGATGATGGGTTTATTGATCTCTTTGATCTCAATAACATTTTCAAAGCCTTTATTTAGCAATCTCCCTTAAGGAATATTGTTGAACACCTTATCATGTATTTCCAAGATATTTTTTATGTACACACCATAGGCTTTCTTACCATCAATGGGTTTTTTTTGTAGTGACCAAACATTGAGCCTCCATGCTCCTTTCCCATGCTAAAAAATTCTCTTCATTCTTTTTGTATATACAATCCTTGATTCTTTGTTTGTAATTCTTTGGAGTATCACTTCTTTCCCTTTTGAAAAAACTTTAGTTCCATAGTCTAGAATTTGTTTGTGATCTTGCATAAAGAGTGTAGTCACTAGATAACCAAGACCATATATATCTCTCGTATGATGATAACATAAAAATAATCCTTCATATCATATCCTTCCAAATTAATATTTTCTTGAGGGATATTTCTAGTACATTGGATAGTGAATCCAATGTCCACCATTATATTGAACCCTTCAAAATCCTCTATTTTGAACATCAATTTTCTATTAGTCCCTCATCTAGATGAAATTGTGAATAGCATTACTATCAATGAGCATATTCACCCTTTGCCTTTGCAAAACCCCATGGATACAAAAAGGATTGTACCTTGGAGTATCATAGAGTGTAGCAATAATGCCTCTTAAAATTTATGCTTAATAACAATCAATAATTAGATATATAAACAGATAAATTTTTATCTAATTTATTATTATTGATTGTCTCAATTGCAACATTATGAGACAAATATAATTCTTGTTAAGCTAAAACCATGTATATAAAAACCAACTTACTCTTAACTAGAAAAATATGATTACATGAAAGAAATTTTAGTGATAACATTTTTAACATTAATATTAACTTATTAACCATTAAAAATTAAATTTTTAATCTCAAATATAACCCAAGTACCCTATCTACACTAAATTAAATGAATATTAAATTCAATTAGCAAAGTTACTTTTAAATTCATATAAACTTGCTAGATAAAAGATTGAAAAACAACACAAATATTAAATAGATTAATTTTAATTTTTTATAATTTATGATTATAAAATCAAATGAAATAGATTTAGTCAAATATATTTATATTTTTTAAAAATAAGATTAATAAATTTTCTATTTAAAATACTGAATTTTTAAAATAATTATAAATCTTCTTCTCTCAATCTTCTTCTCTAATTTTAGAAACCACCATACATTTTAGAAATTTACTGAAATGTTCCATCTTTCTGCTAACTTTGTTCCTACTTGAACAGAATCTGGGTACTAAAGAAAATTATAGACCTTATGCATTTACTGAAACGTTCTATCTAATCTATTATAATTGTACAGAATCTTCTGAATTTGCTCGAATAATCTATCTTTGTCTTTTCCTACACAAACACTCTATTTAAACATCAATACACATAAATAAATGGCATTATTCTCCTTCAGATCAGCAAATATGGGAGCACTTAAAATTTTGTCATCCCAAATTCTGCAAACTTTGCAACTACTGGCCTTCCATCTCCATACCCATTTGCCAGATTTTCTCAATGGCGATTCAGAAATAGAAAACGCCATATTTCCACCAAGTCTGTAGGTGATATAGGTGTCCAGTTTAAAAATGGGCTGGTTTGTCTATCCATCTTCTTGTGTGTAATTTATGTGTAGTTTGTTTTAAATCATGATTTTATGATATTGCTATCAGGATTCAATCCTGTAATTTTATAAGTCAAACTCATAATTTGAAATCATGATTTTATTCTAATAAACAAACTGCAATGCGGAAAATTTGCTTTTATGCAAATTGACTTCTTTTTGTTTCAAAATTTCCTGATGTTGTTGGCTCTTATTTCAGCAGTTATGATTTACTCTGTAAGGTACCACTAAAGTTTAGTTCGATCCAATGAACAATCTGCAAGGAGGAGCTTTTATTGTTCTTTACTGTTTTAATTCAGTAAATGTATTGAACATTATGATTGGAATATGAGATTAGTGGACAATTTATAATTGGATGTTCTTTGATCAAGATTTTGTGTGGAACATATCTTATAAGAGTTTTTTTCCTTCATTTTGTATTGAATTTTTGTCATTATTTATTGGAAGGATCTTCTATTTTCCAGTTCTCTCATAGCACAACATCATGTCAAGACCTCAAATCTACAAGTACATTATTAAAGAATGATTCTTTCAAGATATATATATATATATATATTCAAGTGTTCTTTAATAAATAAAATAAATTTGGCTTTGAGAATGGTAAGAATGCTATTTTTCTTTGACATTATGGAGAAAATGTGACCAAATTAACATCCTTTAACAATACTCAATTATTGAAGTATAATTAAATTAGCTAATTTTTTATTTTTATAAACTTATAAGAAATGAATTTGAAAACTATCATGTGTGTATAATATATTCAATAATTGGGCATCTCACTATTTGATAGGTTGCTCATATGAAGACAGCAACTTGGATCTACCATTGAATGCATAGATGTAGATATTATGAGGATATGTTTTTTTTTATTTTTAGAAATTGAAAGAGGACATGCATATGTTTCTGCATATGATACAGCTTGGGTAGCAATGGTCCCCTCTTTGGAAAACTCTCAATTACCACAATTCCCACAATGTCTTTCATAGATAATGGACAATCAACTCTCTAATGGATCTTGGGGATCATTAGATTTTCCTTATATTAAAGATCATCTTTCTCACACCTTGGCATGCATTATTGCACTTAGAAGATGGAATCTTGGCACAAAAAATGTGGAAATGGGTAAGACTTTTTTTTATATATTTGATTCTAGAATTATTATCAATTATTGTGGATATTAGGGTGTCTATTTTTTACAATTCTCTTTTTGTTTCACTATTTATATTATATTATAGTTTTTTTTTTTAAATTTCAACATAAAGAATATTAGTGTTTTAAATTATGATAAAAATATATATATTTTTTGAATTATTTATATTTATTTTTTAACTATTATAAATTATTATTTCAAATATCAAAGATATTGAAATTGTCTACACAATTTATCATCAAATGTTCTACATTAGAATTTATTTCAATGAAGACATCACAATTGATGGGTGTACACACACATACATGTGTATATATGCATATTTGTGTGTGTATATGACACATATATACATATATACACACACATACATGCATATGTACACATACATGTGTGTGTACACCCATCAATTGTGATGTCTTCTTTGAAGTGCCTAACATACATGTTACACATGAATTGGCTACATGTCCTTATTCTTGAGATCTTTAGTAGATATTTGCTTATATATCTTTCCTTCATTGTTATCATGTTTGGTAGCTTTATTTGTAAAATTGATGATAAATGTGTTAGATCCTATTATAATTTTCAAGATCAACCTACTCATTTATTATTAGTATTGAAAGAATCATAATCATCCATTTCCACTCAATTATAATTGACACTATGTTAAATATATATTTTTATAAATATGATCCTCTATCTATATAACACTTTTGTGAATATTTTGAGCTTTATGTTAAATATATATTTTTATAAATATTGATCATATGAGTACAAATGTGTAAAACCTATGATGTAAGATTTTGGGGTCATTTTTTATTCTCCCACTGGTTTCAGGTTTATAAAAGAAAATATTGGAAAGATAACCGATGAGGATTGGTATAATCCCATTGGATTTGATCTAATCTTTGTTGCAATGTTAGAAGATGCAAGATACTTGTTCTTGGAACTCCCTTATGATTCACCTCCTATAGAACTAATGCTCACTAAGCGAGAAGAAAACCTTAAAAGGTAAATTTTGCAATTAATTCAATACTTTTGAATTCCAATCATTATTTTTATTTATTCTTATAATTTGAGTAATGTTTTCATTTTTGCAGCATAGGAATAGAACATATGAATGAGTATAAACCATCCTTGGTTTTCATCGTAGAGGGTATTCAGAGCATTGTTGACTAGAATAAAGTGTTAAGACATGAGAGCAAGGATGGCTCACTCTTCCATTCTCCCTTTGCAACTGCTTGTGCTCTAATGCATACTAGAAAACTTACTTGCCTTATGTATTTGAATTCTATGCTAGAAAATTTGGGGAATGGAGGTTGGTCCTTAAAATATTATGTATATGGTTTAATGACATTTTATCAGTTTCATACACACTAAACATGTAGTATTTTGTTGGTGTGGTGCCTAATGTTTATCCCATAAAGTTGATCACTAGTCTTTCAATGCTGGATATGGTGGAGAGATTAGGTATAGCAAGACATTTCAAGTGTGAGATAAAACAAGTTCTAGATAATGTCTATAGGTAATTCGTAAATCCCTCGCTTATGATTGGATAATGTAGTTTCTATGCTTGGTTTCCATTTTTTCTGAATCAATATTCTCAATGGGAAAATGTTGAATAGAGAATGAAATAAATCAGGGAATATCATCAACATCAGACATAATTAATTTAGTTCCATCAGTTTTAGGATTCTACGATAGAATGGATATGATGTGTCTCTAGTTCTTTTGAATAAACCAAAAAATGCTTTAACTTTAAACCATTGAATGTCTCTCAGATTTTTGTTTGTTAGGCATGAGTACCAGTAATGATGGATATGTAACTTTGGGCATGGTAGTTTCTAACTCAAAGAATTATTTACTACTAGAGTCTAGAGATGCATAGACATTGGGGATATTTCATGTGATGCGTCATTCTTTACATTATTGTTTCCTACTAATGAAACTACCAATCGTGTGTTGGATTGTGATAACAATAAATCCGTAAAACAAGGAGGGAAAAATCTATGAAGATAAATCTTATCTTATCTTTAGAAAATAAATGTTACTTTGAAAGGAAATTTCTAATTTCTTCAAAGGAATAAAACTTGTTTTTGCTATGTTTGGCGACTGTTGTTATTTAGAAGATATTCTATATATCTTTGTGTCTTGAAGGAAAAGTTAATTGAAATGTAATTGATAGCAGCAACTGTGAAGATTGTAATCTGGTTTTTCCTAAGCAATAAGAATATCGATACTTGGCCCTGTGGATGTTTCCTTGGCATTTTGTCAAGGTTTTATCACGTAAATCTGTGTCTACTATGTTATTCTATTCTGTTTTATTTTCTTTGTTATTTGTTCGCAACTAATTTGTGCTGCAAATATTTTATTTATTCTAAGTTTTTTAGCTTCTACTCACACAACAAGTGGTATCAAAGCAATTATTGTTGCACCTACTATGTTAGGATTTGGTGTTATTTTTGCAACATCAAATGGTGAAGGTTTCGAATGCATGGTTTGAGGTGGAGAAATTTAATGGGAAGAATAACTTTGAGCTTTGGAAGCTGAAGATGCATGATTTGTTAGTGCAACAAGGGTTGCACAAGGCGTCGATAGGAAAGGCAAAGAAACCTGCAAATATGACTGATGAGGACTAGGAAGATCCGGATATGAGAGCTCTTAGCACAATTCGGTTGTGTTTGGTAGATGAGGTTCATTTTAATATTGTTGGAGAGGATACGGCTACAGGCTTATGGAGCAAAATGGAGAGTCTTTATATGACAAAGTCCTTGACAAACCAAATCTACTTGAAGATGCAATTGTATAGTTTGCGAATGAAGGAAGGTATAAAAATTGCTGATCATTTAAATGTTTTCAATACTCTTATTTGTTAATTAGCTAGTATTGGTGTAAAAATCAAAGATGAAGACAAGGCAGTTCTTTGTTGTGTTCATTTCCCAATTTGTGGAATCACTTAGTCACTTCTATTAGCTTTAGCACAACTGACACCCTTGAATTTGATTTTGTTGTGAGAGTTTTGTTGTCTAAAGAGGTATGACCGAAGTCTAAATAAGATACCTCCACACCAAAAGCAATGGTGGCTAGAGGTTGATCCATAGGAAAAGGGGAGAATTTGAGAGGAACATCCAAATCTAAGTCAAAAGGAAAAAAGGGTAAGGGAAAATATTGGTATTGCAACAAAAATGGGCATCTCAAGAAATATTGTTGGAAGAGGAAAGAAGATAATGATGACTCCAAAAAGGAAGCAAATCCAGCTGAGACAAGTTTAGGTATGGTCGATGAAGTATTATCTATTTGTGATTTCTCACATCGTGATGAGGAATGGTTATTAGATTTTGGTGCTTCAAATCATATGTGTCCACATAGGAGTTGGTTTTCTACTTACCAAGCTATTGATGGTGGTGTTGTTCTTGTGGGAAACAATGTTTCATGTAAGACTGTTGGGATTGGGAGCATTAAGATTAAAATGTTTGATGGTGTTGTAAAGACATTAACAGAGGTAAGACATGTACCAAAACTTAAAAGGAATTTAATTTCTTTAGGAGTTTTAAATTATGGTGGTTATAAATTTTCTTGTCAAGGTGGAGTACTGAAAGTATCCAAATGAATTTTGGTGGTCATGAAGGCTACAAAAGTTGGAAACCTTTATAGGCTAATTGGGAGTACTGAGATAAATGAAGCATCGGTGGTATCTAAGGAAACAGATGATTCTACTCTTTTATGGCATCAACGATTGAGTCATATGAGCGAGAAAGGGCTAAAGGTACTAGTAAACCATAAGTTACTTCCAAATTTAAGGTCTTTGAATTTGAATTTTTGCAAGCATTGTATCTTTGGAAAGTAGTGTAGAAATAAGTTTAAATTAGGTAGTCATACAAGTAAGGGTGTTCTAGACTATATTCATTCAGATGTTTGGGGACCATCCCCTACAGTTTCTTTTGGAGGAGCCTCATATTTTATGAAATTTATGGATGATTACTCTAGAAAGGTGTGGGTCTATATTCTTAAAATTAAAGTTGATGTGTTTGGTGTATTCAAGCAATTTAGAGCTTTGGTTGAAAATAGTATTGGTAGATCAATCAAGTGTTTAAGAACAGATAATGGAGGCAAGTTCACATCATTGGAGTTTGAAAATTATTGTAAGGAAGTTGGGATCGAAAGGCATAAAACCACATTTTACACTCCTCAGCAAAATGGTGTTGTTGAGCACATGAACATGACTCTTCTAGAGAGAGCAAGGAGCATGCTCAGTAATGCCAAGTTGGAGCAAGAGTTGTGGGAAGTAGTTAATAAAACACGCTATTTGATAAATCGATCACCATCAGTTGCAATAGATTGTAAGATTCCTGGAGAGGTATGGACAGGTCATTCATGTGATTATTCAAATCTAAAAAATTTCAATTGTGATGCATATGCTCTTCTTTCAAAGGACCAGTGTTCTAAATTAGACCCCAAATCTAAGAAATACATTTTTGTTGGTTATGGTGATGGAATTAAGGGATGTAGATTGTGGGATCCTACTACCACAAAATCATCATGTTAGCAGAGATGTAGTGTTTGATGAATCTTCTCTAATGAAATCAAGTGTTGTAGAAGTTGATTTGGAGTAGGAACAAGTACCTCAATATCAACAAGTTTATGTTGGAAACTCAACCATCTACAGAAAATAGGGAGCAAGAAGAAGCTTATGGAGATGAAGATGTGGATGTGAATGTAGGAAACATACAAGAAAATGTGGAAATGCCACAACCATCTCTAAGGAGATCTACACGAGTTAGAAATCTTCCTAAAAGGTATGATGATTTTGCTTCATCTGTTGCTTTAATTTATAATTATGGGGAACCAAGTTGTTATCAGGAAGCAATGGATGACACTGAAAGTGCTAAATGGAAAATAGTAATGAAAGAAGAAATTGATTCCTTGGAGAAGAATAAAACATGGGACTTGGTAGAACTTCCAAAGGGTAGGAAAGTTGTTGGTTGCAAATGGGTCTACAAACTAAAGAAGGGTGTTGATGATAAAATTGAAAGGTACAAGGCAAGATTGGTAGCAAAAGGATATTCTCAGAAGGAAGGTATTGACTTTCATGAAAAAATTTCACCAATTGTTAAGCTTGTTTCTATTTGGGTTGTGTTAGCATTAGTTGCATTACGTGATCTTGAGTTAGAGCAGTTATTTGTTAAAACAACATTTTTTCATGAAGATTTGGATGAGGAGATATATATGGAACAACCAAAAGGGTTTGTTCAAGATCGCAACAGGAAATTTGTTTGTAAACTCAAGAAGTCATTGTATGGCCTAAAGTAGTCACCCAAGCAATGGTACAAGAAGTTTGATTCCTTCATGGTGAGCCAAAACTTTACAAGTGAGTATGACCGTTGTGTTTACTTTAAAAGTTTGGAAAATGGTTTATTCATTATCTTGGTGTTATATGTTGATGATATGCTTGTAGCAAGCAAAAGCATGGTTGAAATTAATAAGTTGAAGGCTTAGTTGGCTAGGACATTTGATATGAAGGATCTAGGAGTAGCAAAACAAATTTTGGGCATAGAAATACATAAAGATAGGGAACATGGTAAGCTTTGGTTATCATAGCAGAAATATGTGAAGAAAAACCTCATAAGATTCGGTATGAAAAATGTGAAACCAATAAATATCCCTTTAGCTTCCCATTTTAAGCTTTCTTCAAGTTTATGTCCTAGTAATAAAGAAGAAAAGGATTATATGTCTTGTGTACCATATGCTAATACAATAGGAAGTTTAATGTATGTGATGGTATGTACAAGACTAGATATTTCACATGTAGTTGGTGTTGTCAGTAGATACATGGAAAATCCAAGTAAAGAGCATTGGGCAGCAGTGAAATGGGTGCTTCGGTATCTTAGAGGCACAAGTGATTATTGTATCACCTATAATGGTCGTAGTGATTCAGTATGTGGTTATATTGATTCAGATTTTGCAGGTGATTTGGACAAAAGGAGATCTACTTCGGGTTATGTCTTTACTCTTGCAGGTGGAGCTATTTGTTGGATGTCAAAGCTTCAAGAAACAATTGCTTTATCCACAAATGAGGCAGAGTATATGGCTGTCTCAGATGCATGTAAAGAGGAAATTTGGTTCAAGGGTCTTTTGGGTGAGTTTGGAAAAGTGCAAGACAAAGTGATTATATTTTGTGATAGTCAAAGTGCTATCCATTTGGCTAAAACTCCAGCTTATCATAGAAGGACCAAGCATATTGAAATTAAGTACCATTTTGTAAGTCAAGTTATTAGTGAAGGTGGAGTAACTCTTGAGAAAGTGAACATACACCAGAAAATTGTGCAGATATGTTTATTAAACCAGTATTGTTAGAGAAGCTGAGGTGGAGTTTGGCTTCTCTTGGTTTGCAGCAAAGGTGATGAGTGGGCTTGGGTAGGTATCAAGTAAATTGTTGTCAAGGTGGAGATTGTTGGATTGTGACAACAATAAATCTGTAAAACAAGGAGGGAAAAATCCGTGAAGATAAATCTTATCTTATCTTTAGAAAAGTAGTTTTACTTTGAAAGGAAATTTCTAATTTCTTCAAAGGAATAAACTTGTTTTTTCTATGTTTGGTGACTATTGATATTTAGAAGATATTCTATATATCTTTGTGCCTTGAAGGTAAAGTTAATTGAAATGTAATTGATAGCAGCAGCTGTGAAGATTGTAATCTGGTTTTTCCTTAGCAATAAGAATACCAATACTTGGCCCCGTGGATGTTTCCTTGGCATTTTGTCAAGGTTTTACCACGTAAATCTGTGTCTACTGTATTATTTGTTCTATTTTATTTTCTCTGTTATTTGTTTGCAACTAATTTGTGTTGCAACTATTTTTTTTATTTTGGGTTGTTTAGCTTCCGCTTGCACAGCATCGTGTAGGTCTTTTTTTCAATTATTTGAAAGATGGTGACTTCCTACCATCTCTAGAAAAAAGTGGGCAAGCTATGATAGCAATGTTGAACTTGTACAAAGCATCTCAGTTGATGTTCCCAGGTGAAATAATTTTAGAAGCAAAATCCCTCTCCCAAAACTATCTTGAGAATTTTAAAATGGATGATGAAAATACAACCCTCAGTGAAGAGGTAATCAAGTTAATCCTTAGGGTGCAAATGACTATTGTTTGAAATAAAGTGTATCATTAAGCTTTGTGGGCAATTTGTTCCTTGCAGGTTAAGTATGCACTGGGTGTCCCTGGGAAGGCTAGTTTGGAGAGAATAGAAGATTTAAGATACATCAAAAACTATGGTTCTGATGATGATATTCGGATTGGAAAGACCTCTTACAAGTAACTTTTCACGGATCTAGATCTACATGATCCTTTCATTTACTCACCTACTTCAATAGTATTATTGGCCCTTCGAATTCGGTTGCAGGATCCCCAGTTTAGGGAATGATTGTTTTTTAAGTTTAGCCAAAAAGGACTATAATAGTTGCCTAGCAGTACAAAAGGAGGACTTGCAGGAGTTAGAAAAGTAAGTAAGAAGTAGGTATTTGGAAATTACACACACTGGTATGCAAACCTTGGAGTGTAGACTCTAAACTTGGTAACCTACACTTTGCTCGACAAAAGGTTGTAAACTCCTATTTTTCTGCTGCCTCAGCACTTTTTAGCCCTGAAATGTCTACTGCACGTATCGTATGGACTAAGATTGCAGTTCTTACTGTGCTAAAGGATGACTTTTATGATGCGGCGGGCTCCAAAGAAGAGCTTCAGTGTTTTGTTGAAGCTATTAAAAGGTAATTGTAGGCAAAATTGTTGAATTATATAGCTGTCATAATGATTTAATAGTGCAGTCCATTTTAAAATGAATTCTCATTGCAAATGCATTAGATAGAGGATATAGGCCCCTGATTCCTTAATCAGTATATTTCAAATGTCTTGCAGGTGGCACCCAACAGGGATATGTAATCATTCAGACTATGCCAAAATTTTGTTCTCTGCAATTTATAACACTGTCAATGATATTGGTCAAGATGCCTGGGCCGGGATGTTGGCACCCATTTAAGAGAAATGGTGTGTATACTTTCCATGACTAGGAATTACTTGATGGTTCATTTATATTGTGCAGATGCGAACAAATTTTCTTTCAAGAGGCTTTGAAAACAGCATCATTAGAATAACCCATTAATACTCTTTTGTGCTTAATTTTATAGTGGTACGGGCTAGCAATCTCAATGATGGAGGAGGGTGAATGGGTTAACACTGGATATATACCAACAATGCAGGAATACATCGAAACCGGAAAAGTAACAACTTGCTTGGAACCAATTACTTTTACATCGCTCTATTTTGTAGGGCCCGAGATTTCAGAGCAAACCATCCGCCATCTTGAGTACAGCAGTCGAATGGGACTCCTCAATATTTGTGGGTGCCTATTGAATGACAGTCAGAGCTATAAGGTAACAGATCGGGTTTAAAGAGTGCATTTTAAGATTTGATTTGTCTATGTAGTTCATTGAATTCATTTATTAATATGATTTAAGATGAACTACTCAAACAAATTAAAGAAATTAAAGCTTAGAATGTGTTGTTTAAGCAAAACTATCTCAACCAACTGTCTTTGCAATACCTCAAAGAATACTGGAAAGAGGAAGTAAACTATTCATATGTTTTTCAGAGGGAGATCAAGCAAGGAAAGCTCAACTCCGTGTCATTGTTCATGAAAGAGTATCCAGAGGCATCTGTTGAGAATGCTACTGAATGGATTAGACAGACAGTAAATGAAAGCACACAAGAATTACTGAGGAGGTTGTTGCAGCCTAGCGTTCTACCTCGCGACTGCAAGCAGTTATATTGGAATCTAGCCAAAGCTGTCCAGCTATACTACCTCAACAGTGACGAAGTGACATCTCCCACTGCAATGCTTAAACATATAAGGGCAGTTATTTTTTATCCTGTATCATAAATTCTAAGCGAGAGTGTTTGAGATAATATCTTCTGGTTCTATTAATAAAGGTAATCCTTGTCAATGGATTAAGGAAATAGCCATAATATTGGTGGGATATTTTGCTCTACTTATATTAGGTTAATTCGGTGATATATTTTATTTCCATGTAGTACTAATTGAGAATCTGTGTCATTTTTAATTGAAAGTAATTACTTATTACCTTGTCTCAGCAGTTTTGGTTGAATACAGTTTGGTGTCATTTAAGTTTTTATTTGTTGAATTTGAATTAGTTCTCCATTCCATTCAAAAGGTTTGGTCATAATTTAATTGCAGAGTGAGAAGCTAAGAATTTTTTATTTCTATTTATTTGAGATTTCAATTTCAATATTTTATTTTTTTTCAAATTATTATGATAAATTTTTTGATCAGAAAGGCAAACCCTTTACAAGGAAGTGAAAACTACAAACAATAACAACAAAGATTAGTAAGGATCATGAGAGACAAAACACAATAACAAACTACAATGCCCCACTTAGGAGAGAACAAAACATATGGCAAAGTGCCACAAAAGAATAAGACCACCTCTTAAGGTGGTTTGAATCCAAAATACATTAGAGAGCCTTCCTTTGAACTAGCATCATAATACTTATTCAAATTAAACTCTTTTTTGTTGGGATTTAAAATCTTTATATTTCTATTAGTAATTAGTTTGATTGTCAAAAATATTGAGTAGAGATTTTAATGTCATTTCTAAAATCCTACACATAACACCAAGAGTTATAATCTCTATCACACATATATAGTCTATAATTGAAGTCAAATTTACAATATATTTTACACATAATTTTATTTTGTTTTGGCATCAATAACTTTCTCTTGTCCATAATCAAGGTCATTGTGCTAGGAACACATTGCAAGCTTCTTTTCTCTAGTGGTGGCATAGATCCATAAAAAGTCGATATTAAGAGATGTTTTAGAAGATGTTCTTGAA